>KN882043.1:466355-627708 GCA_000934395.1 Fistulina hepatica ATCC 64428 | reverse complement strand
GTAAATACTCATTACTAAGCACCATTCCTGTAGAGTATATAAGGCTCGTGCCTCCGCCTGCAATAATGCAAGCTTTTTACTCCTGATTTCTTGGCCATCAGCTGCCTTCGGATCTCTAAAGTAATTCTTATAGCCTGAGAAGTCGTTCCTCAGTACTAAGTCTATCATTGTCTTGTGGTCCCCTAGGGAGGACAGAGTTTCCTCAGCCTAAAGCCCACTTACGTTCGAGGTGTAATAAGTGTGATCTTGTTTTGAGGACAAGTCCACTTTGAGTCATCGATAGAAGCTTCCAGGTCTCTACGATAGAGCCTGCTATTGTATTTGTATTTGTGTTTGTTTATCATATTGACTGGTTGTCTCTGTTTGTTTCTATTTGTTTCTATTTGTTTCTGTTTGTCTCTGTTTGTCTTTCTCCATATCGTATTAGGTCGTATCCTATCGTATTCAGAGTTCGAGGCTCTGACATCCCATTTTGGTGTAGTCCGTTGAGTTGAGGTGACTAATCTTATATCAGTTTTAGACTATATAAGCTAGTTTAGTGTCGCACGTGACCGCACACCCCATCATACAGTTCCTACTGTATTCCTCCCATTTTGGAATTTTTAGTGAAATAAGTGTCTGCAAACCGCCCCACGAACAACCAGGTAGATCCGTGCTAAAGACTGTACCGACCCCTATCTGGGCAAGCTAACAACTTGCATACTGACAACATGGACACGAGTGGATTGGAGTGATGAGCGAGTCGTGCTCAACGACTTCACCTAATGTGACGACCAGTAGGTGTGATACCGTCATGAGAACTGATGACACGACCCCTTATGTGAAGAGTGAAGTGTTGGAGGTGGCGAGACACCTGACTGAGTCGCGACCTTGATGTGACAAGTGAAGCGAGAGATAATAAGATGAGAACACGAGTCGCTCAAGAGCTGAGGACGAGAAGATAGCCGGTTCTGTGGATATTGTTCTTTGTTCTGAAGTATAGAATACAAGAGGTGAAGTGCAGAATACATGTGTTTGTACACTACTTTAAATACTATCGCGAGCGAGCACAGACCAAGTAATTTGAGTGAAACCGATTGTCCTTAAGTGCTATCTCCTATGATCAACCCTCTGTGCGAAACAATCCTTTGTATATAATAATGGTCACGTGATTAGTCCTTATTAATCCTTATGTAATTGCAGTTGCGAGTTTGAATCTCGGTAAGTACATTTTGTAAATAGAGAGGGCCTGTTGACGCGAGCATATAGATGCCCGGTGACAATACACCAGCCATGAGCGGTTACATTTCCTCGGGGTCGTGACATTAAGGGCTGGACCGATCGGGGGTCAGGTGCGGGAGAACCAGGAGGAACGTCCGGCTTCCGAGACGGGAGGTTGTGAGCCCCGAAGGTATCAAGGCAGAGGGAACGTCTACGGGCTAGGCGAGGCTATTTGGCAACGCCAACTAGTCTTCACTCGGTTGAGTTACCCATAGTATTTCAGAGGAACTGTGATGAGGAGATGAGAGCCTGGGAGGGACGTCCAGGTATCGACGACTGGATGGTCGGGTGTTCGGGTAAACGACCACGGCTGGGAGAGACGACTGGTGTGTTGAATGGCACAGCTTGATACTGAGACCCAATGACGGAGAGGTATCGGGAGGCGGTGGCCGGGAGCGCACTGGAGGGAGTCTGTCAAAGGGATATCAAGAAGGGCAGGGTGCGGGCGGACTACTAGTGCGGTGGTCCGATCCCTTAGTCGACAATAGGCATAGTATGTGAGGGTTCTAATCCTCGCAGAAGTGTATTTACCAACTGAGTGAGTTCACATCCTAGATTGGGTGCTTGGGAGGATTAATGAATATAAGGATTGGAGTAGTAACAAGATATCAAGACTGAGGTTCAACAAGTACATTACAGGGGGTATATATACTTTGGGAAAACTGGGTATGTCGGGAGGTGTGGGAGGGGAGCGGGAGTCGGGTGGAGTTATACTGCGCTTTGTACTATGGAGCTGTAAGTGGGAGGTTACTGGTAGTAACAGGTGTACATTCTCGCAGTATTGTGGATTGGTAGGTATGGGTGAGGAGCGGTGAGGTGAATGACGGAGGGTGGATGTGCCGGGAAGTAATAGAAATGGGAGCGGGAGATCGGGAGATCGGGAGAAGGGTGATAATGGGAACAGCTCATAACACAAATGTGAGGGTCCGGTGTCTTCACGGCCTTTGTCTCGCTCCTTCACGGCCTTTGTTTGATATGGACTTTCTATGGCCTTTCGTATGTACGACTCACTGTGCGTCAGACTTCCGTTCGCGTTCTTGTCATGTGTTCGACCCCATGTATGTCTCAGATCCTCGACGACGTATTCCCTGTAGGTCCGTGCGTCTGTATCGTCGTCGAATCAACTCTTCTCTTGCTCCCATCTCGTTTGCTGTGTGCTTCAACTGCGTGGTTCCCGCGTCGCCCCATTACAGTTTGATTCGACCAAACGCTTAGCTTTATCTTCGGTTCGGACTCTATTAACTCTAAAAGTCTATTTTCCCCGCAATCGCACTGCCCCTATCTCGTCGACAAGCTCCGACTCGCCGACGCCACCAATGTCGACTTCGAATCCTTCTCAAATGGATGCCGAAGACATCCCCGAGGGTGTTTCTGTGCCCTCAGCCTCTACCTCAGCTCCCTACCCGACTTGGAGCGACTTTTCCGAACTAGTTCGCTCACTTTCAAGCATGGGTCAGGCCATTCGACGCTCGAATGAGCAGAGCGTCCTTATAGGACGTGCCTTCGAGACTGTCAATGAGAAATTGACAGCCATCTCTACCTCTCAAGGTTCTCCAAATCATCCTGTGTCTACTGATGTTCCACAGCCCTCGTCGAAGAGTGCACCGCGCTTTAAAGAGCCGCCCGTTTTTAAGGGAAAGGCCTCTGAAGTGCCGGCATTTCTTCAAGACATTCAAGACGCCATCAGCCTCCAGCGCGCGATGTTGCCGACGGATCGCGACAAGTCCATGTATATGGCGAGCTATCTCAATAACGGTGTACCGAAGCAATGGTATCACGCGCTCGTCAAGAACAATAATGATGCATTGGACGACTTCAATTACTTCGTCGATCTTTTCGAACACCATTTCGGCGATTCCGATCTCGCCTTTACCGCCCAAATGAAGATCGACGATCTGTACCAAACCGACAGCTGCGCCGAATACGTCTCCAAGTTCACCAACCTCCTCACCCACGTCGACTGGTCCGATCAGACCAAGATTAATACTTTCTACCGTCACCTTAAACCGGCGCTCAAAGATGCTCTGCAATACTCTACCACCGAGCAACTGCCTACAAAATTTACGGAGTACTGCAAAACCGTCATTAAACATGATGACGCTCTTCATCGCCGTGAAGTTGAGCATCGTCACGAAAGAGAGGCAATAGCAAGATATGCTCGACATTTTCCTTCTATCCCTCGTCTGCATTCCACTCCACCTGTCATTCCCTCTTCTTATTCCGCTCCTGCTACCTCTTACCCCGCCCCTACTACTAACTCTGCACCGTCATCCTTTTCATCAGGAACACCCATGGAGGTCGACGCCACTAGAACTGGCAGGCGTTTACCGACACGTCCACCGTTCCCTCCACCGCGTGGCCCGCTCACTCAAGCTGAGCGCGACTTCCGTCAAGCCCGCGGCCTCTGCATGTACTGTGGTCATCAAGGCCACGATGCACCTAATTGCCCCAACAAATCCAACGCCGCCAAACGCCATCAAATCAAACCCCGTTTGCCTTCCTCGATGTCTCGTGCCCCTCCCCGGGCACCTCCATCGGGAAAAGCGTGACCGGTGGTTCCTTTGTCCCAGAGCCTCCGGTCGACGTCGGGACTCGTCAAGCGGCTTCAAATAAACTGGAGCACTCACCCGTTCGTGCATCGAACGGATCGTATATTTCTTCTTTTCACCTTTCTTCACCGTTTTTTGTTTTCGCCCGTTCTACTTATCTCTATTCTTCAAACCATTTTTTCATTTCGATTGCTCTTCGTTTTCCTTCTCGGTCGCCTATTAATACTTATGCACTTGTTGACTGTGGCGCTTCCACTTCCTGCATTTCTGACCGCTTCGCCACACGCTATTCCTTATCGCGACGTCTTAAGGACGTCCCTGTCCCGATTATGGCGGTTGACGACCGTCCCATTGCATCCGGACTGATCACCCAGGATGTCGTTACTAACCTCTCTGTCTCCTCTCACACTGAAAATATCTCCCTCGCTGTTGTTTCTGTAGGATATCCTGTCATACTTGGTCTTGATTGGCTTCGCCGGCATAACCCTCATATTGACTGGCAGTCCGCCAATCTTACTCTCGACTGTTGTGATCTTACTCCTGCTCATCCCATTACTGTCTCAGCAAAAGGCTCCGGTCTCGCACTGCAGACGGCTTTACCTGACTCCTTGGCAACCGTCGGCCTTCATCCTTATCTGGCTGGTTCGCCCGCTGCTACTTTGCGTTGCTTCGCGACCAATGCAACCACTCCGGTTATTCAACCGGCTCCTCGTATCTCTTTCTTGACGTCTTTCACGTGCCTTAACGGCTTCGGTCGCGCGGCACCCCCTCCTTCTGATCCCTGTTCCATCTGGGGTGCTTTCCGCCCCCTCCCGGAAAAACCGGACATCAAGCTTGTTAACTCTCGACGCTTTCTCCGCGCCGTTCACTCTGATCCTACCACTTCTTGTTTGCTTCGATTTCATGACTCTTCCTCCCCTGTTTTTATTAATTCTATCTCTTCTGATTTGCCTGAGGATTTACGCCCCCCTGACCGGCCTGATATTCCCCCTGATATCTCCCCTGATATTGACGACTACCTCAAGCTTGTCCCGGAAAAGTATCAGGCATGGGCCGACACCGTCTTCAACCCGAAAGAGTTCGATAAACTTCCACAGCATCGCTCCTATGATGTTGATATTGAACTTGAAGAAGGGAAGACGCCACCCTTCGGTCCAATTTATCGCCTGACTCCTTCCGAGCGTGAAGCCGTAGCCGAATATGTCAACTCCAATTTACAGCGCGGTCATATCCGTCACTCGACTTCTTCTGCTGGTGCTCCCGTCTGTTTTACCCTCAAGAAAACTGGCGAAATTCGTCTCTGTGTCGATTTCCGTGGCCTCAATGCCATTACTCGAAAAAATCGGTATCCCCTTCCTCTGGTAAACGATCTTTTGGATCGTGTACAAGGTTGTAAAGTTTTTACTCTTATTGACCTTAAGTCTGCATACTCTCATCTTCGCATTCGCGAAGGTGATGAGTGGAAAACCGCCTTCCGTACTCATCTTGGTTTATTTGAGCATCTCATCATGCCTTACGGGCTTACGAATGCTCCCGCAGCGTGGCAATCCTTTATTCAAGACACGCTGCGTGACCTTTTGGATATTATTTGCGTCGTTTACCTTGACGATATCCTTATCTTTTCCAAAACCCCTGACGAACACACCCGCCATGTATCTCTTGTTTTGGATCGCCTTCGCGATGCTTCTCTCTGTGCCAACGCCAAAAAATGCGAGTTTGACAAATCAGAACTCGAATATCTCGGTTACATCATTGGCGCTGACGGCGTCAAGATGAATCCGAAGAAGCTCGATACTATCCGCGATTGGCCAGAACCTGCTTCCTCTAAAGACGTTGCTCGTTTTCTTGGTTTTACCAATTTTTACCGCCGATTTATCGAAAATTATTCCAAAATCACCCTCCCTCTCACCTCTCTCCTCCATAAAAATATCCCTTTCTCTTTTTCCGAGAAAGCTCGCAAAGCATTCATCGCTCTAAAAGCTCAATTCCTTCAAGCTCCTCTCCTCCGTCACTTTGATCCCACCCGCCCCTGCACCCTTTTCTCTGATGCTTCCGATTTTGCTCTTTCTGGCGTTCTCCAGCAACCCGACGATGATGGTTTTTTTCATCCCGTCGCTTTCTATTCACGAAAATTCTCACCTCCCGAGATTAACTACGACGTGCATGACAAAGGGCTGCTTGGAATTGTCGACAGCTTCCGCGACATGCGCGCCTGGTCGCTCGGCTCCCCTCACAAAATCTCCGTTGTTACCGATCATAAAAATCTCGAATACTTTATGACTTCTCAAATTCTCAACCGCCGTCAGGCGCGTTGGGCGATGTTTTTATGTGATTTCGATTTCGTTTTAGATTGGGCACCAGGATCCTCCAATGTTGCCGATGCCGCCTCTCGTCGCCCCGATTACATCCTTAAACGGGGGGATGAGCAGGTCCAAGGTCAACAACGCACTATTCTAACTCATTATCACACGCATCGCATTTTCGGCGAACCTGAACCACTGCCACCCTCAGCTTCAGTTTCTGCGATGTCCGCCCTTACAACCCTCGCTATTGATAATTCTCAATTACTCGACCGCTTCAAATCCACCTTCCAACAAGATACCGAGTGGCGAGATGCCATTTCCGCTAGCAATCCCGACTTCCATGTCGAGAGTGGCCTCGTTTTCCATCGCGGTCGTCTCTTTGTCCCGTCCTCTCTTCGCACTGATATTCTCTTTTCCCGGCATGATTCAGTTATCGGAGGCCACCCCGGTCGTGCCCGCACCTTTGAGTTTGTCGCTCGCGACTACTCTTGGCCGGGCATGGCCACTTACATTCGCCGTTATGTAGCCGCATGCGACGACTGTCCCCGCATCAAGGATCCCAGGCACAAACCATATGGGCTTCTCCAACCGCTCAACATTCCTGAACGCCCATGGAAGGCCATTACTATCGATTTTATTACTAAATTACCCATTTCTCATGGTTATGATTCCATTTTTGTTGTTTGCGATCGTCTTACCCGTGCCGCCCATTTCATTCCTTGTCGCGAATCTATGTCCTCCGAAGACCTTGCCTGGTTATTTTTGGACCGTATCTTTCGTATCCACGGACTCCCTGACTCTATTTTGTCTGATCGCGGCCCCATTTTCGTTTCCCACTTTTGGCGCGCTCTTCTTTCTCTTCTTAAAGTAGATATCAACACTTCTACTGCTTATCACCCTCAAACCGACGGCTTAACCGAGCGCACCAACCAAACGATCGAAACTTATCTCCGTGCTTACTCCTCCTACCAACAAGATGATTGGGTAGATTACCTTCCCCTCGGCGAGTTTTGTTTCAATAATCTTGAGAACTCTTCCACCCACACCTCCCCCTTCTTTGCTAACCTTGCTTATCATCCTACCTTCGAGCCACGTCTTTCCCAGAACTCCACAGTCCCGGCTGCCGATGATTTCGCGCAACGGCTCCGAACCATCCATGACGAGCTCCGTGCGGAACTCCTCTTCGCCCAATCCCAGCAAGCCATGTTTTATGACCGTGGACGTTCTTTTCCCCCATCTTTTGTTCCCGGCCAACTCGTTTGGCTCCTTCGTCGTCATATTAAATCTACACGACCCTCCTCTAAACTCGACCATCGCCGCCTTGGCCCCTATCCAATTATCTCCAAAATCAGCCCTAACGCCTATCTTCTCAATTTGCCGCCTTATTTATCACGTCTCCACCCTATTTTCAATGTTTCCCTCCTCGAACCATATAACGACCCTTCTGAGTTCCATCCACACGCCGATCCCACACCTTTCTCTCTTGACGCCGATTCCGACCCATCGCTGTCCATTTCCTCTGTCCTTGATTGCCGTAAAACCGGTCACCGTTATGAATATCTTGTTTCCTGGTCCTGTCAACCTGCATGCGAAAACTCCTGGCTTCCATTATCTGATATCCCTACTACTTACAACGAGCTCATCGACCGTTTCCATCGTCGTCATCCACGCGCACCTCATCCCCATCCTATTGTTCTTAACCAACGCTTCCCCGCCCCTCCTAGCACACACGACTGGCCTTCTTCTCCCACAGGTTCCACCGCTCAAGCCACCTCGCCACCTGATCCTGCCGCCTTCGTGCCTCGCCCGCCTTCCCCTCCGGTCGTACGTCGGAGATTGAGATCCGAGTATGTACCCCCAGAGCAGACCACGACCCGTCGCGGCCGTGTGTCTAAGCCTGGTTTGCATTATGACCCCGGGTCTTGACTCGAATGCACACACCATCCGCGCCCTAAACAGGGGGATGATGTGAGGGTCCAGTGTCTTCACGGCCTTTGTCTCGCTCCTTCACGGCCTTTGTTTGATATGGACTTTCTATGGCCTTTCGTATGTACGACTCACTGTGCGTCAGACTTCCGTTCGCGTTCTTGTCATGTGTTCGACCCCATGTATGTCTCAGATCCTCGACGACGTATTCCCTGTAGGTCCGTGCGTCTGTATCGTCGTCGAATCAACTCTTCTCTTGCTCCCATCTCGTTTGCTGTGTGCTTCAACTGCGTGGTTCCCACGTCGTCCCATCACAACAAACTTCGGAAGCAAATTTTGGCTGGTGATGCCGACCCCCATGATGTGTCCTACTGATGTTCGAACGGGACCAAATGGCCTTGCCAACCTGTGCGTTACACATTTTGACAGGCCGTTGCCGACCTCCACTACGGTCGAAACGGTACAGTAGAGTAAAAAATCAATGTTAATGTCATGTGATCGTCCCGCGTTACACCACGTGATCGACGCGTTCGTTTGCATCCAAAATCGGAAATCCAGCTGCATTTTGCGACGGTTGTTTGGCATATTCCTTCACTTAAATATTCTCCACTTCGCATGCATATGCTTTCGTTCTGGATTTTCTCTTCCAGCGCATGGAATCTGTGCCACGTATCTCAATCACGAATCCAACACCAACGAAGCCTGCATTGGGGAGCGAAGATGCGCTGAGCACGCCAGGCTCGAAATCGAAGCTGGCTTTTCGATTACTCTACCGCGGTGCACTGGCCCTCCCGGATTCGAATATGCTCCTGGATGGCTTGACTTTCTTCGTTCGTCTTGATTCCCTGGCTGGTGCACCCAATCTGCTGAAGAACCAAGCCGCATTGGCGCTCGAAAGTATGCGTGGCATTCCCAGCTTGAGATTCATGGGCACCGTGCCTCTGTCCCAAATTCACATGGATAGTAGTGGTGATATTCAATTGTGCGCGTTATATTCATTTTCAAGTCGAGTGTCGCGGTAAGTATACATAGAATCAGGGAGATACACCCCGCCGCGACACTGTCACGCATCTACTTTGAGAATACGTTCTGTCTCACCAAGTTCGTTAACAAGGCTCCACACGCATTGCCGGTGTCTGATGTCGGCATTAAAGTCGCGCTGGGCGATAGCGGTGAGTGCTATCAACCGATGGTTGTAAGATCGTCATGCAAATTCTTCTACAGACGGGCCTGAGACCACACATATAGTCATATTTGCGCGCGAGAGCAAGACTATAGGGACGATAGACCTTGCCGTGGCGCGCATGACTACAGCCCCCCCAACGTCGGCACATCTTGCACTGCCGCGTCCGGACGATCCCACACCACGTAAGCCGCCAGCAGCTGCGCCGTTGCGGCAGCTGAAGCGTGCCGGGAGCTCGAGCGTGCTTGCGTTCAGCGGTATAATACCCGGCGTGACCGCGAAACGCCCAAAGCTGCAGGCAACGGACTCGCTGAAACAACTAGGTGGTAGTGCGCGTGTTCCGCCCACAGACGGGGTTGATACTTCTTTCAAAGTCCCTGCCATGCCCGCCAGCTGCAAGGGGAAGGAGCGACAATTCGTGCCAGATGACGACGACGTGTTTGAAACCTCCGCGGTGACCAGTCGCCACGCAGCGGCGACGCGCGCGGATGCGATTGAGAAAGAAAACAAGATGGTGTGTATTACGTTGATCTCAAAATGGGTTCAAGTACATGGTCGCACAGGTCGTGAGAAAGGCGATTGGGCATCATATGTCGCATGGTATCGCGTACGGCGATCCGCACTCGCCGCCAACCCCGCCGATACCAAAGACACATCCGGAGTTTAAGGATATATTCCTGTCGGTATACCGCGGCGTTTCCTTTGCACTGGTAGAAAATTGTCTGATGCCGTGACGCTTTCACTAATGGCTGTTTCTAGCGGTCTCAAATGAAGACGCGGGCAGTAGACAAGCACCGGCTGGAGAAGGTGGTGAAGACGCATGTTGGCATGTACGCCCCAGGGCTGGGCGAGTAATGGAATAGTGATATTGACATCTGTACATAAACTAGCACACGTCTTCTTTATCAGTGTATCCAACTTCCACCTCAACTGTGCTACGTGACCCAAAAATGACTTGCACAGATAATCCAGCAGCTGAGTGCCGCGTCAGCGCCTCCAGCGGAGCCGGCACGTGGTCGTGTGATATAAAATGAATGTCCCTTCGCGACGAAACCCAACTCGGACTCCTACCACCACCTAGCTATGCCATTCCTATCTACTTCCTTCGTGTGTACGACGCTGGTGGCCACCTTACTGGCGGCGACGACAGTGAGAGCGTCGCCATTGTCAACGGATGCTTTTCGTCGGCCGGCTGGGCGCTCGCCATGGACGCTTGCCCCGCTGGTCGCTGCGGTTGAGCCTGAGTCGACTATCGAGAACTCGTACATTGTCATGCTCAAGCCCGACACCCCTCCCCATCTTATTGAGAACCACTTTAACTTCCTAGAGACCGCGCACAATGCCGACCCCCTTATCAGTGACTTGTCGGGTATTCAACAGATTTACGATGGTCATATAAAGGGATACGCCGGCCGCTTTACGGAAGGTGTCGTCCAGCAACTCCGGGCCATGCCGGAAGTGCAGTTTGTTGAGCAGGACCAGATTGTTCACGCGTATAACACGCAGAAGAATGCGACTTGGGTGGGTAGCTCAAAGTATTAGAGATCTGTATGTGGTCGCTGAATTGCTATCGCTCACGTCAGGGTCTTGCGCGTATCAGCCACCGTGAACGCCTACGCTTGAGCACCTTCAACAAGTACGTGTACGATGACGAGGCTGGCAAGGGCGTCGATGTCTACGTCATTGACACTGGTATCAACGTCCAGCACAAGGAGTTCCAACTCCAGCGCAATGCGCGGTGGGGCAAGACCGTTGTGTCGAACGACGTTGATGAGGACGGCAACGGTCACGGCACACACTGTGCTGGTACCATTGCCTCCAACTCTTATGGTGTTGCCAAGGCCGCCAACGTCATTGCCGTCAAGGTCTTGGGTTCCAACGGCTCCGGATCTATGTCCGACGTTGTAGCCGGTGTTACGTGGGCAACTGCGGAGGCCGTGGCAAACCAGCAGGCTGCTGATGCAGAGTACAAGGCCACTGGCAAGACTTCGCATAAGGGCTCTGTCGCTAACATGAGCCTTGGCGGTGGCAAGTCTCGTGCTCTTGACGAAGCTGTGAACAAGGCGGTGGACATGGGTCTGCACTTCGCCGTTGCGGCCGGTAATGACAACCGTGATGCGTGCAATTACTCCCCGGCTGCTGCAGAGAACGCTGTCACTGTAGGCGCTTCGACCCTTTCAGACGAGCGAGCCTATTTCTCCAACCACGGCGAGTGTGTTGACGTCTTCGCACCGGGTCTCAACATTATATCGACGTACATCCCCGCCGAAGACTCTGTTGCCACGCTTTCGGGCACGTCTATGGCTTCCCCGCATGTTGCTGGTCTGATTGCGTACCTGCTCTCTATCTATCCTTCGGCCACCTTCAACCCGGATGTTGCTGCGTCGATGCCTGTGTTGGGCTCTGAGACGCTTGCTGCCGTGCAGCAGTCCGTGTTCTCTTTTGCGCGATCCATCCTGTCGGTGTTCTTACCCATTACCCCTTCCACCTCTGCTCCAATCCCTCCGACCAACCCCACGCTTACTCCCAGGCAGCTTAAGGCTGCGCTTATCCAGCTTTCGACCCCCGATGTGTTCGCAGATCTCCCTGGCAAGACGCCGAACCTTCTTGTCTTTAACAATGCCACTGCTTGAAGGTCTTTTTAGCGCGGTGGTGGCGTTAGCAATGGCTTTCGCCTCTGGAAGTAGGTCCGAGATGCGGAGATAGGATGTGTTGAGTCTTTGAGGATGGCCTGTTACCGGAGTTGTTTGGCTTGTGTGCTTGGTTCTGGTGGGATGTTGGGTGATTCGTTTGCAGAGTTCTTTCTAGGAGTCTCAGCTGTTCCTGTTGCCTTCCTACTCTCGTTGTCTTGATGCTATGCGTGCTCGCCATGTCGTTCTTAGTACTTGCTGTACATCCATACGCAGATCCATACACACGCATCTACTCTACCATTCTTTCCCGATGCAGCATCCCGTGCCTAATGATTTCCCCATTGCCCATGGACAATCTTCTTGGTCTAAGCTTTCGAGAGTTCCCCTGTACCATTAGTGCAATACATACAGTCGTTCTGATACTTGCATGGATATTTGTCATGTATCGCAATGAAGTTTCCGCCGAGGTGATCTATGCAAGCAATCTAATATATTTCCAAGTGTATCTATGTCGGCGAAAAATCAGGAGCTGCATTTCTATTTGCAGCAATTTGCACCCGTGCAGTTGACCGCGGAAACAATCTGCTGTGTCGCGCACATGTGACTAATCGGCTCTTCTGTCAGAACTTTCATGTGACACGCCTCGTCCACCCAACACTGTTCCTCAGGCTTCCTTTTAATTGGCCCTGTTTATGAATTCTGTCGCCATGAAAAATAGACCTACAAAATGTGTTGCACAGGACGCGAAATTCGACGACGACGACGCTGTCTGGAAATGGACCCTCACGTCGCAAGCTGTCGCACCCTGCTATATTCTTGACGTTCACAAAATGGAGAAACACGATAACAAAAGTAAGCAACTTTTTGACAGCCATATATTTCCTTCATTTGCTCCTCGTGCAGGCAAAGAGTTTTTCTGGCTTGGAAGAGTACCCTGTAGATTCGTCAAACTCGTCGGGAGACTTGTCGGCATCGAAACACAAGAGACTAAGAACAAGATCGTATACACATGTACGGGCGGAAGCAAGTTTTATGATTGTAAATTAAGTTTACCAGAGCTATGTTCAGTGGACGATGGAACAGCGACCATCGAATGCATACAGCGGATCCGACCAGCACCGCTACTACCGTCGAAAGCAGAAACATCTGCAAATCCATCGGAGCAGCCTCGAGATTCCAGACCCATAGGGTTTTTGGGCAGCACTGCAGAAGTGATCGGAAAGGTATCCGCTTGGGGGCGGGGGGAACGCATGATTACGATCCAGGAGATATGTGCGTAGACGCCGTCATCTTCGTATGCTTTCCAAGTTTGATATTCACCCACCCCCTTTTCTAGCTGAATGCCCCAGCAATAGTGAGCCCGTTCACTGGAGGCTTGTCAAGGAGCTTCATTGTTCTCGTTATTCTGCCTCCATCGCCGAACCATTTGTTGTTCCGAAGGAGCCGGTTGCTTCCCCTGCTGTTGCTTCGCCAGCTGTCGTTCCTGGCCCATCACGCATTCTACGGGCAGACGTGCAACAGGATTCTGTAGTTGTTTCTTCAGCTAAAGGCAAGGGTGTCGTAAGATGCCAGACACCCCAAGCACAATCATATGGACCTGAGGAGCCGCAATCACCCTCCCGCCACCGTTTGCGCCATCCTGCGCGACTTCGCAATCGTGAACTGACTGCCAACACGTTCCGGATCTACCTCAAGTATTACATGGACGAGACACTCCTTGCGGAGAGCATCGCAAATGAGCAAGGTACCGAAGGGGATCCTGAGATACCCACAAATTGCCTTCGAAGAAGCGCTGAGGGAAAACGTCCTCGACTGCCGCGAATGCCTGGGGAAGATGCCCCGCCCCAGAAGCGGCGACGAGGAAATAGCGAGCCGCCTCCTGAGCTGGACGAGAAAGACCCACTTGCCTTCACGTTATCTAACCTCCGGCGCGTCCCCGTTCTAAAACTAATGGCCGGGCGCGTTGTAGCTGCCGAAATTAAGCGACGCGGACGTGCAGAGAGCGAGAAATTGCGATGTGCTGCTGCAGGTGCCAATGCTTCAAGACGACCGCAACCGTCTGTTGCCAAGAGTGTGCCATCGTCTAGACCTTCGAGCCTTGAAGGCGTCTCGCGAAAAGCGAAATTGCTCTTTCACTGGGCTATTATCGAACTGCTCAAAGAGGGGGGGATTGTCCTTTGGGACGGGCCAAGACGTGCGGTCGACGACGGTACCAGCGCAGAAGACGAACAGAAGCTCTGGAAGGCAGAGCGCAGTACGGCGGACGCTACCGGCGCGTCACTAGCTTCCGATCTCACGACGACGACGACAACTACCGCCACAGCCAACAGGATGGATTCGCGCGCAGGCAGCGGCGCGAGTCGATCTTTGGCGACGGCGGCGGCGGACGCTTTGCTCGCAGGCGAGTACCCAGTGTCCGATCCGGAGTCAGATGAGGAGGCGTACCTACCTCTGACGCCCGCCTTACTGGCGCCGCGCGTGCGCGACGCGATTGAGAACCTGATGGCCCGACCTGCGCACCATCGCAGCGATCTCACACGCGAGCATCGCCGCGCACGGGGGCCACCTCCGGGACCGACGATACCTGCCATCCTGGCGCACCTCCGCCGCGACGACCGCTGGAAGTGGCTCGGCGAGTGGCATGTCGAGCAGGCGATTGAACTTTTGACAGCGCGAAAGCTGGTGTACTCGCCTCTCCCGGGCAGATGGGAGGTGTTTGATTTTGTGCCCTCAGCATGTCTACACTTGTCGTGATATGTATATTTCCTGCTGCATCCATCACCCCCATCGAATTCTCACGATGTTTGACATGCCACATTGTTTACTCGAGGCCATATCCAGTAAGTTATTTCATAGCAGACGTGCATTTTTTGTTTGAATTGATTGTTATGTACATCGATGGACATATGAATCCGATAATTGTTGTTCTCGTCAGTCCGCCTACTTCGACGGATACTCATAAAAGCCCCGTCCGCTCTTGCGACCGAGCCAACCGGCGTCGACCATGCGCTCGAGCAGAATGCTTGAGCGGTACTTGGTGTCGCCGGTACCGGTGTGCAGTGTCTGCTGGATGGCGAGACATGTATCCAGGCCAATGCTAGCATGAGAGGACAATGATGTCGTTACGTACCGTGGAATGGTAAATCTTATGGTCAAGGCAAATAAAAGGAAGACAAATTGCACGTACAAATCAGCAAGCTCTAGTGGGCCCATCGGGTGGTTCGTGCCCAAACGCATCGTCTTGTCGATATCTTCGCGGGTGGCTACGCCTGATTCGAGACACATGATCGCCTGCAGGGTTAGCGCGGGATTATCGTTAACGCAGGCGAATCGAGAAAAGATGCATTAGTGGGCTGAATATTATATTGTGTACTGCTGCCGTCCCACCTCGTTGAGGAACGGCATCAAGAGTGCATTAGCGATAAATCCGGGGACGTCCCTAGATTTCGTGACCTCTGCAAAACCGTAGATTAAAGTCAATCAGTGGAAGGCTTTCTCATCCTACGAGTGTAATTGTCACCTTTCCCGCAGTCTCTTGCGAAACCTTCTACTCTGGAGAGTGTGTCTGACGTCGTTTGGAGGCCTGGGATAAGCTCAACGAGTTTCTGACAGGAAGCTGAGATGTGAGAGCAAATACGAGATATTTGGGATATGTACCATGACGGGGACAGGATTGAAGAAGTGGAGGCCTGGGAGCATGGCCACGCTGTCACGCGGACTCCGTGCAGAAACGGAGGGCTGTACATACCGACGACACGTCCAGCGCTCTGTAGGCCGGCATCACTGGCGGCGGATGCGCTCTCCGGTATCGCCGCAGCTGCAAGTTTCGTGATGCTGATAGAGCTCGTGTTTGAGGCAAGGATGGTCGAGGGATTAGTGTCGATAGCCAGTTGGGTGAATATCTTCTGTTTGAGAGACAGATTCTCGGACACGGCCTATACGGCGCTATATTAGCTTCGGTCGTATACGCCTACAATAAATTCATGCCACCCGCCTCAACTACCATGTCGAGATCGCGTAATGGAGTATAGCCCGAACCGTCCATCTGAAGAGGGACGATGCGCTCGCGGGCCTCCGCTGCCTGCTCCTTGGTGATGCGACCCTTGTTGACGTCCTTGTCGAGCAGTTTGTGCAACAAGGCGAGGCCATTTGTGACCTGCGCCGAAGACTTGTCGTAAAGCACGACGTGTGCACGAGCGTGCACGGCGGCGACGTACGCGATGCCAGAACCCATCTGTCCCGCACCCAGGACAGCCATCCTGCGTATTCCATGCGTAGCGGCCATGACCATCACGATCGTGGGCTGTATTTACGGGTGAAGTCAAACGACAAAAGACAAAACAACGTTCACTTAACCGAGGTCGTGATCGCCGGCGGGGTGACAATCACATGTGCGCGATCGAGCTCAAGCTGAATCTGGTTTTGTATTGCTGTATTCTCATAGTCGCATTCCATCTACTACTTCTTCAATCCTCCGTTTAACAAGATACGTGACACCCTGGGACACAAATCCTTTCATCATTTGCATACGCAAACCCTGATATAACCCCCGAATGTCCTTTGCCTCAACTTTTGCCTTGTCTTTTTTCGATGAGTTTTCGCGCGGCACTGCAGGCGCATGATATGGAGACATTGTCGCACGAGTGGTGCGCAAGGAGTCAGAACCAGAGGATATCGAGAATAACGGGCGGCGTTTCGGAATCCATGTGAAACGGCCACTGTACGCCTCGTCGAGCGTCTGCAAGAAAGAATCTGGCCCATCGGTCGCTTGCACACGAACTTTAGCGAGTATAAGTGGGTATAATATAGCGGATGCTGGCGCGCGTGAATCAATCGAGCCAAAGCCTACCAGCAGAAAAGAATTACATACCGACAACACTAGACAATGCACCCCCGAGGAACGCCAGCCCTGGTCTGGGGTTCGCCACCGTGGCCTTGACTCCGCGCCGAGTCCTGACAATGAGTGCCATCACACGCAAAAATATCTGGTATAGAGCGGCGCTCAATGACGGACTTATACACAACAGAATTGCGGTCCTAAAGCCTCGCCAAAAGCCCGCTAGTCCGTCGGTCGCGTAGATGTCGCGGATGACAGAGGTGAAGGTCTGCGGCCGATACGCTTGGTCATCATCCATCGTCTTCCTGTCTCCATCGTAGTCGTCGTCGTCTTCTGCAGTTTGCAATCGCAGGGCGACAATGTTCAAGGGCGTTGAGATGGCGCGTGAGGCTACGCCTGCCGCGAAGCCAATTGCAAGTTCTAGGATGAACGCGAGTTTGTGCCGCTTGCCTCCCCTAGTAGCTACGCGTCTGAAGAAAGCGTATAAATAAAAATAAAAGAAGCTGTATAAATCTCATGTCAACTTTACGGTGCGGTAGAACAAACGCTACATCTCTCCGTGCTTACTTGGAGAGTAGCGTTGCGCCAATATCAGGCAAAATACCATCGAAAAGGGCGCCCACACCGTGCCGCCTCAGTATTGAGAGCAGTATTCGTCGAGCACTACGCCTGTGTGCATATCTCTCGAGCTGGACGCGCGTCGTGATCAGATCGAGTGGATATGTCAGCGCTTTCGCGGATGCCGAACCGACAGCGCCAGAAACGGCTGTGGAAACGAAGTCAGAGAAACTTTTAGCACTCTGAAATACATGATGAAGCACCTTGTAAAAGCGGGGGGAGCGTGCTGGACATGGATACCGAAGCTGAAATATGAAACTACTGTTTTTGGAAGAACAACAGCAAACGATGACATCACACATCGGATGCGGGGGATCGACGATTGCGGGGTAATCATGAGTCACATTATGTATGCCATGTGAAAAGGCTCAAGGCATACAATGTCCAGATTAGGGAATTAAGAATTGAAGAGATAAGGTTTCATGTCATTATATAGCATAAAGTTGTGAAGTAGACAATGCGATCCAATGGTATAGCTTGTAGAGAGATAGATGTCGCGAGAAAATGTCGTGCAATTACGATGAAAAAAGAAATACAAGAAAGAAAGGGGGCCAAAGTGTCGAAAAAAGGAAATGGAAAAATAAATATAGTTATGTCATAAATCGTGTCGCTGGTCATGCAAAGTCATCTTCGTGGTCGTGATTAAAAAACAAGCTGTTG
Source organism: Fistulina hepatica ATCC 64428 (assembly GCA_000934395.1). Classification (NCBI taxonomy): domain Eukaryota; kingdom Fungi; phylum Basidiomycota; class Agaricomycetes; order Agaricales; family Fistulinaceae; genus Fistulina; species Fistulina hepatica. The sequence goes on along the minus strand of KN882043.1, from coordinate 609,739 downwards.
CGAGACGAGCACAGAAATTATGCCGCTACGGGAATAGGTTGCGCGACTGAAGTTGTCGGCGCATCGGTGGCGATAGTAGCAATGAGAGCCGGGACGGGCATGGGCTTCTTGATCAGCGAAGGCGCCTTGGTGAGCGAAGGCGCAGAGCTGCGCTTGCCACCCGGCAAGGCAGATGAAGTCGACTCAGTTGAATTGACTCGTGTTGATGCTGCAGCCTTCGCGCTGGACGGCGGCGGGAAGTCCCACTGCCTAGCAACCAGCGCGGCAGGCATAATCCTGCGGCGCCCCAAAACACTGAATGTCTCGCTCGACCAAGGAAGGAGGGACATACCACGTAGCAGCGCAGACGACGCCACGCCCATGATCCTCCTTCTTGATAGACTGAAATTCGTAGTCGACGAATTGTGAGATATATCGCACGAACGGCAAAATCTCCCGTACGCCGCCGCTGACAAGCGAGAGCGCCGACAGGAAGTTAATGAGTGCTGTGGAGATCGAATCCGCGCTCTACAAAAGACGTTGGCATGATAGAAACTTGGTACTCGTTTGAGATTTACCTCGAGATAGGCGAGGGTCGGGGGCGGGAGGGCGATTTCTAGGCCCCACCAATCTGGACAGATATTCGTTGACAGATTTATCAGAACGTGGAGCGAACGTACAAGTGAAGACAGAAATACGATCAGTTGGTGGATGTACACCTAGACAAAGACGTCATATGAGAGATGAACCAAAAGAAGTGCAGTTCACTCACCAGAGTGGTCGGGTGTAATAGCACGTCCCGTCACATACCCTAGCTGCATGAGCTCGGGCGTGATGCGCTGGATACCCTTTATGATGGTCTCCGCGGTCGGTACTGCACCTGCTAGTATCCCCACTCCATCTCCCGGCTGCCCGACACCCAGAGATGCAGTTTGGACGAGATCGACGGTGCTTATATTGTCGATCATGCGTTTCATCTTATCAATGCAGTCGTCTCCCTGGTGTACCGCCAGATTCGCGAAGTGCTTTTGCTGCACGCGCTTGTCCGTGTCACCAAGACATACCGCATGAATCGGCGTGTTCACGATGGGATCGCGAGCAGACGTCGCGTTGTCGGACGTCGGAAGGGTGCGCAGGTGCGAGATGATCTTGTTCGCGCTCTTCTGGTGGAGGAGGTCAGCCTTAACGTTGCCCAGCTGAGTGTGGTGCTTCGAAATGGTTGGCGCAGTCACGGGAGCCAACATAGCAGAGCGCAGGATAAGAGCGGATTTCTTGGCACGGCGGTCCGAACTGGACATGACCAGAAGACGTTTCGCGGACGCAAACGAAGCGTCGACGCGCTTCTTATGCTCGACGCGCTCAGGTAGCATGGGCAACGGATCCCGCACATCGAGCTGGGGCTTCTTTGTGTCATTCAGATTCACCAAAGATAAGGATTTGAAGGAAAAGCGTTTGTAGACTTTCACCGGCGAGGCGTCTTGGATGGGAGAAATGGGTGTCGATGGCGTGGCAGCAGGTGTTTCTGGCGACTTAGTCGCTGGTTTCCCTTCAGCTTGAGCTTCAGCGGGCTCAGACATGATATCAGGTAAGATAGCAGGCGTCGATAGAACCTTGGGAGAGGACACAATGGGCAAGGAATCAGCAGACGAGGAGTTTGAGCTCGCAGAATTACTAGTTGCACTGGACTCGGCTGTCCCGTCTTTATCTTGCTCGTGGGCGGCAGCGGCCTGCGCGTTGCCAAACCAGAAGACCATCGTCGTGGAAGGAGAGAGAGCCCAGAAGAATCTATTGGACCGGCACAACGGCGACAGTACATACATATGGAGGAAGCTTCCTCCATCAATTGACCAGACTATCGACAAGAACTTGTTTTATTCTGCTCAGAGAATCAGAGTGTGCATACCACAAGGGAGATCGTTGTCGGTGTCGAAGTCAGAGCATTGATGCATAGTCGGAGTCACTCGCTGCTGTCTGCATCTGACGTCCAAGCTGTTTCGTTTATCAGTACTGGCCGCAAGGCCTATTCGTTCCTTCTGGTATCCAGTGTTATTCCGAACATACAATACAAAGTCTATTCCATTCGACAACATGGACTGGTCCACTTCCGTGCTTACGACGGGCTCTGCTGACACGCGTCCTTGCGCGCTCGTCACATTTGACGATGCAAAGTACATGTTCAATGCGCCAGAAAACGCGAACAGAGCGCTAGTGCAGAGCCATCTCAACTGGCGTAAAATCACTGGCATGTTCTTTACCCAGTGTACGGTCGATGCCATGAACGGTGCTGCCGGTGAGTTATCAGCGCCACCATGTATGGGGAAAATGACCTATTGCAAGGAAGGGACTCTCATGACGTTCGCGGACGGCGATATTCCCAAGCTAAGCCTTGTCGGCCCACCTGGGTTGGAGCACTGGATCTCGGCATGGAGGACGTGTTTGTACCGGTATGATCTTGTGGCGGCATGCTATAAAATCGATATTGAAGGCCCATTATCCCAGGCCGACTCTTGCTGTGGAATGCATAGAAGCTCCAATGGAAGCGCAGCCTGAACCTGAACCCGTTTACACTGACAAACACATCAAGCTGTTTGCGGTACCTGTCCTTGCGCACGCTACAGAGACTGTCGGCGAGAAACGCAAGCGAGAGCCCTCACCGGATCTGCCATCGAAGCGGCACGCGCCATCAGGCGACAGCGAATCCTTGCAAAGTATAATGCAGAGTGCCGAATTCATCCCAGACATGTTGGTGGGGGATGAGCAGCGCGCGTATCGCAAGCTCCTTCTGCAATCTATGTTCCCCAGACCTGTTGTGGAGGCCAACCAAAGGTCCCGAGGCAAGCGGAAGGGCAAAGGTCAGGCCCTCAAGGAATCAGCGCAACAGCATGAAAACACGGGTACTGACCCAAGTCAGGTATGGCTATCTTCGTTCTCTTGCTGTGATAGGTTGCATTTACTTCGTCAGAACGACATGTATCGAAGAAGGCTTCCGCCAGGGTTTCACAAACAGCAGCCGGCGTTTGTACATCCTGAAGGCTGCAGCTCATCAAATCCCGCCACAATCGCATATATTCTAGTAGGTCCGCGTATTCGTGGAAAGTTTGACGTCGCAAGTGCAGAGCGACTGAAGGTCCCTACGAGGTCACGCAAGACACTCACGCAAGGGTCTTCAGTGACATTCACGGTCACGCAGGACGGCAAGACCTTTGAGAGGACTGTGCAGCCGGAGGACGTCGTTGGCGCGAGCCATCCACCTGGTGTACACAACTTCTTTCTGAAATTTCGTCTCATCCCTGCTGATCACATGCAACAGACCATCCTATTTCTTGATGTGCCCTCGGTAGACCACATAGCATCTTTGTCGTCCAATTTCACCGACTCGCCTTTCTATCGGCGTTTTCGTTCCGACGATGAAGCGGACAAGAAAGAATACAATGTCCATGTCGTCTACCACGTGCTGGGACGAGGGGTGCTAGACGACCCACGGTATATTGCCTTCATGAAAGGGTTCTCGTCTGGATCACAGGTGTGTTTGCACCACGCATCGACGACTAGACAAAATGCAGAAACAGATGCCAGCATGTCGTTTACTCACCGGAATATTCCCCCGACCCAGTGACATTCACCGGCGCCGCGTTCAACCAGCTTCGTCTCAATCAGCTGGACTCAGATATATTCACTATCCCGAAGTACTCTTTACAAGGCTCTCGGCCTTTGTCGGGTGAGAACGCCTCGCAGAATTTTTTTGAGGTGATTTACCTCACAACCAACGCTCGTGCAGATGTTCCGAGTCTGCCTGCTAATGTTTGTATGATGGCGAGCCACCTCACCACACAAATGCGACCGCCCATGCCGCCTCAAGTAGATCATCGCGCATCGGACAGGTTCCATCCCGCAGTGTCGTCCTCCGAGCCTCTAGGGCTGCCGCCTTTGACTGTGGATAAATTCACGGAGGCGCATCGCGAAATCGCGGACTGCGTGGAACGGAAAGCGGTCCGTGAGTTTCCCGGATCAGATGTTACGATCATGCCGCTGGGCACCGGTAGTGCTGTCCCGACAAAATACCGCAATGGTGCGTTGCATTTCCATTCCCGTACAACAACAACCGATTTCTGAAACACGGTTTATGCCCAGTCTCCTCAACATTGATCAAAATTCCAGATTTTGGAAACATATTACTCGACTCGGGTGAAGGGACATGGGGACAACTGGCGCGTCAGTATGGCGCGGAAAGAGATGTACCCGGCAGCGCCTGGGACGTACTTCGGCATCTCAAGTGCATATTTGTCAGTCATTTGCACGGAGACCACCATCTAGGCGTTGCAAATCTTCTCAGGAAAAGAAAGCTGGTATTATGATCATCGTTATTTTCCTCAAGTGATGTTCACGAAAGTATCCGTAGCTCGACCCTCCACCACTTGAACCGCTGTATCTCGTGACAGTGCGGCAGGTTCATCTGTACTTGCGTGAACTGCATGACTTGGAGGATTTGGGATTCACGGAAAATTACAAAACAAATGGCGTGCTGACCGTCATGTCGGAAGCGTTGCATTACTCCAACCTGGGCCATTTCGCCGAATCCGGCATGTGGCAAGTAGGCGGTGATGAAGAATGGATCGGCGCCGAAAGGTCTGACATAGCTTTCTAATCTTTGGAAAAACTTACTCACTTCAAATGCTCTGCAGCTCCGTCCTGCGCGCTAGGTATATGTGCGAATCTCTTGGCTTGGACAGTTTCGTCACGGTGGACATGCACCACGGAACTCGTTGCTACGGCTGCTTCCTGAAGCACAGCGACGGTTGGAGTGTAGCGTGAGTTCCCCTGACGTTCCTTTTCTCGCGTTCAATTGAGATCAACATACCTTGTAGATTCTCGGCCGATACGATGCCTGTTTCCAATCTACAACAGGCTGGCGGCAAAGCCACTGTGCTCATCCACGAGGCTTCTATGGGTGAAGGTGAAAAGGAGATCGCCCAGAAAAAGCGGCACAGCACCATTGGCCAGGCCATCGATGTCGGGATAGAGTAAGCACCCGTCTCGCACTTCATACAATTACCCGATCCAACGTATCGTTATAGCATGGACGCAGATGTGGTTCTGTTGAACCATTTCTCTGCGCGGTATCTCTCGATACCTCCCCTGAAGAACAAAAAGAGCAGTTTCGGCGCCGATGGGCCCATCATTGCTATGGCATTCGACCATGCCAACTTGAGAATTGGTACGATGTGGAAGATGAACAAGTACTTGCCGGCCATCAAGCAGTGCTTCATGGATACGACAGAGGAAGGAGACTCGGATCTGGAGGATTCGAGCCTGGTCGTGCAGGCGGCTCAGGACTGATCTAGACGGTTAGTTATTAGTGCAATGCATTGCCTACCTCACGAGGCACTCGGCACCAGGAATCCACATTATGCAACTCAGTTAATATAAGTTGAAAATCTTCAGCGCAAGCCCTCTATCTAAGACTATCAGTATGTTATCCACTGCACATACAAATAAGTATAGTAATACAATCCACTCATTGCAGAGGTGTTTGCGTTAAAAATCATGAGTTCACGAGTTCTGCTGTGCACGTTGCTGCTTGTTCCTCTGTCGGACTAAACATATAGGTAAACCGTGCTTATATGTGTGGGTTCAGGTGGGCAGATTTTGATCGGAGTCATTGAAGTCACGATTCACCGCTGCGGAGGCCGCCAGAGGCCAACAGATCGATATCGTTCGAACGTATTTACTTCAGTTGGCCCTTTGAGTTTTCGTAGCGTATCTTACGACCAGGAAGCGGCGCGTCCGCCGCCCACTTCCCGCTGCTGTCCGGTTGAATCCCGAGTGCCTCCGGACCGTTGTTGTCGCAGACGATGGAGCGCTATTATCAAGCTGATATCTGTGTCATCGCCATCGTCCACGACTCCCTCCGAATTCCGAATACTGGACACAGTCAAATATAAGTGTACCAGATGCCGTTGGAGTCATGTTTCTTCACCTCCCTCCCTTCCTGTTGCCTTCTTGTCCTTGCCTGAGCAGCGTTTGCCGTGATTGGAATATGTCGTTGAAGACGATTTCACGGTGAGTCGCCTTTTGATCTTTGCGGACTCGGATGTACGGGTTCTGAGGTGTGTCGTACGGCAGAAATTTCGCGCCAGCGTGGTTTGCGTGCACCATGGGCACGGGTGCTATAAGCATCCTCTTTCATGCCTTCCCATATGGCGGTAGCACGATGGGAATGAAAGCCATGACGCTTGTGTTTTTCTTCTTGAACTTGACGCTCTTCACCCTGTTCTTTCTTATTTCCGCCATCCGGTACTACCTCTTCCCGGGCATATGGCTCATCATGGTGCATCATCCCGTGCAGAGTCTGTTTCTCGGCACGGCGCCCATGGGCTTCGCGACACTAATCGACATTGCTGTGCTCACTATATACGATCAGTTCGGATTTGGAGGCATTCCGTTTCTCCTGACTCTATGGGCCTTGTGGTGGGCAGATGCTGTGGCGTCCGTATGGTGCTGCTTCCACATGGTGCATGTAATGTAAGTCTGTCTCGCATCGTCGCTTCCCTGAAGTATACAATCGATCATTTCTTAGGTGCACCAAGCACAGACACGAGCTTGATAGTATGACCTCCGTCTGGCTTCTGCCTGTGGTCACCGTGATCGTCGCATCATCCACCGGTGGTGTCATCGCACCATACTTGTTGTCGCACTCCGCACACTATGCGATGATCACCATTGTCATCTCCACCGTGCTGGTCACGATCGGGCTCGGACTGGCACTCATGATGCTGACGACGTACCTCCTCCGGCTGATCACGAACGGGCTGCCACCAGGTGCAACGATCACGTCTGTCTTCCTGCCACTTGGCCCTACTGGGCAAGCGGGCTTCTCGATCCTTCTCCTGGGCGAATGCTTTGACAAGCTTCTACCTCAGCACTTCGGTGGCGGTATCCTCGCCAATGAAATGACCGGACAGATCATCTACGTCGTCTGTGTGATAATTTCGTTTGTCCTGTGGGCGACGGCGAGCATGTGGATGGTCTTCGCGGTGCTGAGCATCTGGCATGGGTTGCGCAAGGGCTCCGTTCCCTTCAAGATTACAGCGTGGGGCGTCATTTTTCCGAATGTGTGTGTGATTTATCTGCTTTACTTGACACGCGGCGTGCTCATATGACTGCACATCTACACAGGGTGTGTACGCCAACCTCACATTCAACCTCGGGAAGACATTCAATGCCCCCTTCTTCCGTACTTGGGGTACAATCTATGCTGTACTGACCCTTTGCGCTTGGATATTCGTGTTCTACAAGACGGTGCTTGCCGTTTGGGACGGGATGATCTTCGAGGCGCCTTGTTTAGATGACGTTGTGAACGAGTCCACTTTGATGCGGTGGAAGGCGTCGGAAAAGCATATCGCTGAAAGTCGGTCGACAGTGATACCTCGTGCTGCGGCATCAGGAGCGTCGATAATGTCGAGAACCCATTGACGCATGTTCACAGTCAGATAGAAGACCGTTTGCGCAGGAAGACAACTATGTAGCTAGTTCTATCGGACTAACAAGATTTCTGACATGCGTGGTTAGCATGACTGCGGGATGCACCGAGAGGGGCCCCCTTTGTGTTCGCTCTTCACTTGGTGTTGTGAGAGCTCTTTCCAGGTTCTCTTGGTATTCTACGTCGATCTCTTTGATCTTCTTTGCAAACTTTTTGTTGCCAATTAGATAAATTTAACCTGCATCTGCGTATCCTTTGCATCCAAATCACCGTTGTAAGCTTCAACCCAATGCCACATACGCATACGGTGTTCCCACTTGCGAACGAGTGCTTCGAATGCAAAGCCGATGAACCTCACACCAAGTAATTGAAGCAGTTGAATCGAAAACAAATCTCTTCAATAATATATATATACCACTGTTCGTTCTAGCGGTCGGTTGATTCGTCTACAGTTCGGGACGGCGGAAGGAACTACAGACATTTACAGAATAAAAGCTACAAATAATTTCTGGCAGCCGAAATCAATCTTCTTCGTCTTCCCCGCTGTCCTCTTCCTCTTGAAGGAACTGTATCAACAGGAACCGTGGTTAGAGACAAAGTATTGAGTGAAAAGAGAAATGGCATAAACCTTGACGAGCGTCTCAGTACTCTTTAGAAAATGCTGACGTCCCTGGGGCTTAGAACCCTTCTGGTGCCAATATATGATGGCTTGGTCAGTGATAACGTCCTTATTGTACAACACCTGCGAACCGGCAATGAGCAATCCATGGCGCGTGTAAGCGATCCAACTGACCTTCAAAATCTGAGGGAATGACTTCATGATGCGCGTGTCTTCATAACAATGAACTTGGACGACGTTGATAAGCGCGACTTCGCTCTTAGGACCTGTGCAGAATGCTTCGAGAACGGGTGCAAATTTCTGGAAACATAAATGTCATTTTCATGCTTCTGAAAAGACGCAAATGGACGTACGGCCACTTCGCGGATAGCGAGCGACTCGATCTGATCAGGACGTGCGCTCCAGTCGACGGAGCTCATCAGACCCTGCCAGATAGAGGGCACAAGATCGGGCTCTGGTACCGGCATTTCTTCCTGACGAGATTTGATAGCAGCAGTAATCTGCTCCGCACTCTCTTCGTGCTCGCAGAGCTCACGCAAGGCCTTGACCATAGCATCCTTGAGAACGGTTGACTGTTTCTTGGCGTACCACTCGGAGATCTGGGGCAGACCGGCCTTGCGGAAGTGGTCCTCCAGGATCTTTCCTTCACGCTTGTTTTCGGGGAAGAACAAGAGAAGATCCTTGACGCCACCCTTCTTGAGAGCCGCAGCAAGATGCTCCATCGACAGTTCTGATAGATAAGCGCGGAATATTAGAGTGACCACATCGGTCGAAACATCTGCAAAGGTGTAAGAGGAAAAACGACGCCAACGCGAATCACGTACCATTCTTAAGCAAATGATCCTTCGTCAAACTCATGAGACAAGAGGCGTTGGCGAGGCCCTGGGCGATCAGTAAACCTGTGGTCAGCGCGAGCTTGTCCTTCTGCGCTGCAGACCACCGATGGATATACTGCAAAAGCGTGGGGAGCGCCGACGTTTCGAGGGGGCGCTGCAGATATTTATATCTAATATATCGGCACATATCAAATTATGAGAAGAAATCAATGAACGACAGGTCGCGTGCACATACCGCCGGATTAGTTTGTTGAGGACTTCGACATAATTCTTGAGATCTGCTATCTCGGCCGGTTCCTTGGCATTGAAGATTGTAAAAGGGGATAAGGGAGCGCCATCATCGATGTAGCTGCCCCCGGGCTGGAGAAGGCCGCCGACGAGGACGATCTCGAAGAGCGCGTCTGCATATTTGAGGAACTCAAGAGTCGAACCGGCCTGTACGAGTTTGGCGGTGAATGCGTCGAAATCGCCGTCGATGACGGTTTCGAGGTACTTATAAAGTTGGTCGCGGAATACTGCGAAACGAGGTGAGCATGCAGAGGAGGGTGGATGGGACGTCGGGCTCGACCTGATGGTTCGTGCTTGGCGTGGGCCTTGACAGCACCCTTTCTGGCTTTGATTCGGACCCCCTGCAGAGAAGGCTTGGATGCCGCGGATTGCTGAGACATCCACCAGGTTCAACACTGAAGGAATGTGGTGGAGGAAAGAAAAAAATGAGCTATACGTCCAAACACTGCCAACACAAGCTATCTGATCACACTACCATAACAGGCGGCGTTGAGTTCCGAGACTAGATTCTGCTCATATACATACATATATGGTAATTAGATATGATAAGGTACATCTACACCCCAGACACGCTGGAGAAGTAATCTCAGCAGAGCAGAGGGGCCAGGCGTCTGTACGACGCAGGGAACGCCGACATCGTTTGTGTGAGTCGCATCTTCCATTTCAACCTCCACTCGTACCGGCACTCGGTTCTTGGGCAAGTGGCGACTCACATCTGCAAAATCTTTTTGCTTCTGGACCTCGGAGCGGATCGCACCGCTGTGGTAAGCGCTTTCGTCATCTCGCCGATCGACAACAAGCATGCCGCGAGTAAGTTCGCCGTACCTGTCGAATGTCGATCCTTGCACCCGTACAGTCGAGTCCAAGTGAACCTACCGTTCAATGTCAAATAATCGCGGCATCGCCTTCCATCCTTCTTGAAGGTTGAAGTTCTTCTCACTTGCATCTGGGTACGGTGGGTTCTCGATGGCACACCATACAGCCACAATATCGTGCAGCTCCATAGCATCTTTTCCAAACTGTAACATAATCTCGCGCGTGCGTTCCAAGAAAGCCGAAGTGAAACGGGAGATAGGCGGCTTGCCGCTTATAGCCACAGACGAATCCTGGAAGTCAGGATCCACATACCACTTGTACAGCTCAAAGGGTAATTCGTGAGGCGTCGTGATATCCAGTGGTAACAGCAGGAACCTGTCCAAGGGAAGTCCTTTGTCCGGGTTAAGTAAAAGTTCCTTCACGGCGAAGGGGTCTGCGAAGAAGTTGACTGCATACACCTAAATTCAGAATTACTTAGCGGCCGTACGGCAGATCATGACTTACACTCAGCCACTGGCGACGTGTTGCCGGGTACGTCCAGCGCTCCACCCATGGCGATCACGCGCCCAATTCTTTCCCTCACGAGCTGAGCATCGCTGCGCAGCAATAAGGCCAAGTTTGTCATGGGTCCCAGTGCGACGTATGTGATGCTCCTTTCATGGTACTCGCGGAGGATATCGAGAGTTTCCTGGGCTCCGCTTCGTGACGATATGCGCAACTGAGAGAACTCGTCAGAGATGACATTCAGCTCGGGATGGCGTTCCGTGATGCCACTAAGGCCATCCCTGTATAATATTCCATGGGCAATAGCAATTGCTCGTGCGAGAAGAAATACGGCACCTTCCGTGGAAGTACTGAGCGGAATGAAGATCACCTTCTAGTGGACCGGTGGCTCCTTTGGCCAATACAGGGCGCGATCTAGCGAAGTTCACGAATCGGGTCGAGTTGTCCTGGGCAATGGCTTGGTAGGCCTTCAGGACATTGAGCCTGGTGAAACAAGGTCAAGCACCTCAGGATCAACTCACACCAAGTGCATAACATACCACGACGACTCTATGTCCGTATTTCCTGTCACCGAAGGCCAGAATCAGCTTCAGCCTCAGATGTGCAATTATTGTGACTGCTCCACGCTCAGCATCGCGAATGAATATGCTGTTCGTACCGTATGAAGCAATGATCGCTACAACGTGCAACTCCGGAGAAGCCAACGCAAACAGCAGCGCTATTTTGCAGGACGCAAAACGACATGGCGCGATACATCAGTCGATCCAGCGAGCTCTAAAGGCAACCATGGGCACTAACGGCAACGCACCGATTATATCGTCCACACCAGGATCCGTGTCAACTGCAAAAGGCACAATATCAATACAGACACACCCAGTGTCGTATTTCGTGAAGTTCTTAACTGATTACCGGTATCCTACGCTCCGCCATGAAGTTGTGGGATTTTGCCAATGCACTATGTGATGAGGCGATGACAAGAACGATAAGCGCACGTTAAGCCCCGCTGACCGTCGCGTAAGCGTCGGCCAATCGCGTGATCGTACTACCATACGCGCGCGTGACTGGTCCTGCCATATATGGCAATATATCCCACAACGGAAGTTCTCAATTTTGTCGATTTTTACGATTTGCGACGTATCACACACAGATCTGATAAATGCATTACAACACCATGAAAATACGTGCGTGTCTTCGGTGGCTGTGTTGTGGGTAAATATATACAGCAGTAAGTCACACTAATACGAGATACAGTACGAACCTTGCTGCGACATCGACAAAAAGAGCGACACATGATGGTCATACAAGACAAAGAAAGACCCGAGACAGAACCCAAGGCCGTGATAAGAAAAAAAAAAAAAAACAGAAACACGACGTGTATACTATCACACTGTTGACTATTATGCTTTGGCACTGAAACATGGAAAACGGAGAGCTCGGACAGTTTGCACTGTCCTCAAATTTCTTACATACTATTGGTATCATCGTAAAGCGGGCCGAGAGTGGCCGCAACGCCGTGGCGCCGCCATCCAGTCTGCGACAGATATCATTGTCATGCTGTCTTTGGTGTTTCGTTCTTGAAGCGCACGACGAGAACAGTAACGTTGTCGGAGGTACGATGCGAGGACGCATGATTGACCAACTTCTTGCTCATCGCCTGCGCATCGTCCATATCACGTACGAGGTCCACAGCTGCCTGGTCCGAGGCAATGTCCCAAAGCTACAAATACGAATAACTTATCAGTACAACAAATCCGGGGGGACGATAGAGTGGATCATTGAATTGACGTACCCCATCGCATGCAAGAATTAGAAACTCGTCATCATCACAGATCTCGGTTTCAGTGGTGTACGGCGCACCGACGACGAACTCCTTCATCGAAGAATCGCCGAGGCTGCGTGTAACGGCTAGCACGCCGTTCACACGACCACTCATGACGAAACCACCCGCGTCCATGATGCGCTTGGCCTCATATTTGTCGGAGCCCTTATGGTCGTACGTGAGCCGCACGGCCTTGCCGCCGCGGCACAGGACACCCCGTGCATCACCAACATTCGCACTGTATAGGACCTTACGAACGGTATCCGGGGGGAATCGAACGGGCACAGGCTCATTTGGCGGTGATTTCGAAGGTGGCTGGTCATTGTTTACACGCGAAGTTGACGAAGAAGGCGACAGGGGAAAGGTGCCGCTCCCGAGACTTCTAAGCGCCTGCTTGAACCGATTCGACGAAGACTTGCGTTTCTTCTTCTTGTCGTCCATGGACACAATGTCTTCTGCCGATCCGTTGCCGACGCTCTCGGACCCGCTGCCGGACTCGTCAAACTCTTTAGAGGATCTCGATGACTCAGGGGGCGGGGTGACGGGGTTATCGAGGAACGACTGCTTGCCGTCGCCGTCCTCTAAACGAAGGAACGCGCAGACAGCTGTACAGCCCGAGTGCATCTTGCCATCGGATTCCTCGGACAAGCGCGAGAGCGCGTAGTCGACGGTGTTGAACGTGACATTAAACACATCTGGAATCGGTACCTCAGGGTTCTTGTGTAGTGACTTCAGCATCTCCTACCAATAATAATCATCAGTGTTTAGAGTCTGTGATTGCATATAGGACAGGCGTGAAACGCATCGAACCTCATGGAAATGCTGGCCACACCATTCGGCGGCATGTTTCCCGGCATGACCGTCAAAGACAGCAAAGAAGCCCTGTCCGCGTACCGCATCGAAGTCGACAACAAACGAGTGCGCATCCTCCATCGTCCGCCGCGGGCCCCTATCTTCGGATACACCAAGCGAAAACGTGGGATAGAGCGTCGCGCGCCGGTTGAGAACCTGAATAATTAGTCACCAAGCCAGTCAGAACGTGAATGCTAGATGATTGAGCGCGTGCCGCGTCGTACTCCACCAGTGTCAAGGTCGACAGTTGTTATCGACTTCGACCGCGCATTTTGCGAGTCTCCAAATCGTCCGGGCATAAAATCGGATTGAATCTGTGGAAATGAGAACGAGGGGGGTATGTCTTCAGGATGACCAAATGACAGGTCAGACCACTGGGAGCTTCTCTTAAGTCTCGGGTTTAGTTGTGACCGGTCGTGTTCGGCGCTACGAGAATATTATGCGATATAGACGGAACGCTCGGCGGGTGAGAATGAGGAAACTAGAGCAGGGCGACACAGGCTACAGCCGTAGTAATGGTCAAGTCCAAGTTTAAAGTTACGCTACTTGACTCTTAGAGCTTAGCTGGCCATTCACGCACATGACGCATATTTTCCCCATCTGGCATCCAGTTGATTTACACCACGTGATACGCGCCACTATAAAGTCAACCAATATTTTCTTGCAATACACTTGTTGAGAACACGTAGTAGAACACATAGTAGTAAAAATACATCAGGCAATAATCCACCTATATACGCCAAAGAAAAATGTACACATAAACAGGACCGAAAGCGAAAATAAAAACCAACAAGAGCTATCGTAAGGGTCAAGGAATAAAAGCCGATCAACAGAGTTCGTCAACATCTCTTCTGCTCCTCCGGTGCCATGTGTTTCCGCGCATCAGGTCGGGTATATCACTGGCTCTCCTTCATATTTCGTGACAGCAGACCGCTGCATTCACCATGCTTCGGGCATGTTCACTGCCTCGCCAGTCCACCCGTTCGTGCCGAGCATTTGAAAAAATACCCCATCTGAGCCGTTGGATGGGTATCCCAAGTCCGTCAGGCTCTGTGAGTGTCGTGTGAATAAACGATAGCAATATTTACAGTGAAAGGAACAAGAGATCCTCAGAACTTACCTGTTCCTGGAGCCACGTCGGAATCGCGTTCGGACTGAAGAAAGCGCGGTTACTGTCGCTGTTGGTACCGTTCGGCCACAGGAAGCCAAGCTCTTCCATAGAGAGCGGTGGCGGCACGGACGGGTCGGGATCGAATGTGGGCGACACGAGCATGTTCTCCGCGAACGGCGGCGGCGGCATCATCGTCGCTGGCACGGGCGCGGCCAAGCCCACTTTGCGGCGCAAGTTCGCTAACATGATGCGCAGGGTGAGCGCGTATCTGGGAAAAGTGTCTGCGAATCGTATTTCATGCAAATCAATACAACGCACCTCTCGGCGGCGACCTCGGAGAGTAACTGAGCGAGCTGTTCGACCTGCGACGTGATGGCAGCGAGGTCCAACTCCGTCGGGAACAGGTTTGCCATTTTCAACAGGAACAAGCCCGAGAACGCAGCTGTTACGAGGCTGTCATGTACAGCGTAACGTAGGGCGGCGCTGTAATTCTGTTTGGCATGGAAATCAAAATCACGAGCGAACTGGAAACTCACCGATACTCGGACGACGACAAGAAGATCGTCAAGCACGCGGATGCGGCGTCCTTAGCTTGGAACGCCAGTTCACGCTGCTCGAACGGCATCTTGTCCCACGAGACACCGCGCAGTGCCACGCAAACCAGCCAGAGCTTCGCGTACTGCAGCTCGCCCGCCAGGATCTGCTGTAGCAGCGCGTTGTCGTCCATCACTTGCCCTGAAGTCACGAGATTAGTTAAGGTGCACGCGAGAGAGAAAATAGATGCTTACGATGAAGCGCGTTCCAGTCAGCAAACCATTTGTCAAGGGCGCCGTTCGCGCGGCGGATAAAAGCAAGGGTGTTGTGATTGACCTGGCCATTCATGGGAACCAAGGTCTCGTAAATTTGAGCTGTGGATCATGTTGAATACGCAATCGTCGCTCGAGGCGTATTGACATTAAGCACGCACTTTTCTGAGCAATAAGTTCGACGAGTGCAATCAGCCGCACGTCCGTCTCCGATGCCATTGAATGGTTGAGGAGGATACGACAGTGGCGGATCGAGTTCTCGTCGCGCAGAACGATCGGTCGGCCTGTGCCGAGACTCATCCTACGCGAAGAATATGTCAGCATAGACGATCCCGACGGTCGAATGAAAGAGACTAGAGAAAAACAAAGAACAGAAAGAGATGAAGACTCACGTGTGATCAAACCAATAGAGACAGAGCCAGATACGAGCGGATACCACTGCAGTATTTCAGTGCAGCGAACATTGCGAGAACACAAAGCTACTCACCAAGGTCGCGTTCAGCCTCCTCAGAACGCTGTTTCCCGCCGTCTTCAGCGAGCTTCTCCAGTGCACGATGGAGGCCGAGGTCGAGCGCCATGCGCATTGCGTGTCCGCTAGGAAGCCATCCGTTCGTGCTCCACGCGGCAAGCAAGAGCATGCCTGTTCGATAAAAATGCAGTCATAAAATCAAACACATCAAAACACAATATACATAATGACACCTACCCTGAACTGCCTCCTTTCTCACAACAGGGCCAAAAAGCGACGAGCGTGCAATGCCTTGTGCCTCCTCGAGGCATCGATAGAACGTAGGATTGAGCGGGCCGTTGCCAGAGCGAATCTTACCAGCCACGGCCAGGATGGCATCAAACGTCCACGGGGAACGCTCCATAAGGCTTTCGTACGTGTCGTATGATGGGTCGAAGAGAGGGATAAAAAGGTGACATCCAGCAAAGAATCTGTGAATGGAGAGCGACACATCAGCAATTCAGCGATAAAAGAAGCGGGCACAGCCTGTGAAGAGGGCACAAAACTCACATGTTGAACAGTTCTTTTGCCTCGGCATCAGAAACGAGACCCTAAAGACGGGAGGACGTGATCAGCGGGCACGATAGATTTACATACAAACTATGTGGGAATCAACTTACCTTTTCAACCACATGCGGAAATGCGTTGCGGGGAATGGGCTCAGCGCGTTTGCGCTTCTTAACGCGAGGCGGAACGATTGTCGCGCTGGGGTTTGCAGTGGCAGCCTCAGCAGCAGCATTCGCAAGGCCCTGCAACGCCTCAATGGGAGCGTTGAGCGTTGCGCGCGGAAGCGTGTCCTCGGACTCGTCATCCGACGACGGCGCGGTGCTCGGTACAATACCATACGTCGCATATTTATGCGGCGGTGGCGCAAAGCCAGGCAGGGGAGGGAATTGACGGCGCTCTGGCGACAGCGTGCGGTCAGGCATCAGTCGGTCAGACGGCGAAATCCGAGCGGGGGGCGCCATGAGCCCATCGCGCGGTGAACCGTTATACAACGGTGGTGGCGGTGGCGGGCGCTGCACAGCAGAGAGGATACGGTCGAGGGAAGACTGCATGCCAATCATCTGACTTTGCATGACCTAGATATCATGATCCGGTTGGAAGCGTCAGACAGCGCAACACAGTAAAATGAGCAGCAGCGGTCGAAGAAACACGGGTGAATGTCCAGAAACAGAAAAGAACGACGGCAGAGGAGGGTATAAAGTATACAGGTTTGTTCGTGTGAGAGCGCAAAGAGTAGATGGCCACTTACAAGATATTGGCCCTCGAGGCGGGAGAGGCGTTCAACACCTTGATTCGACAGGAGCTGAGCGTTTTTCTTATCTGGTTTCTCAAAGATACAGGGCGTTCCACTGAGCTGGCATCTCCTGCAGGGTGCCTGGAATGGAAAGGAAGGAAGTAGTTAGTGTGGGTGCCGTGTGTAATGGTGATGCTAGGTACCTCGCCCTCGCATCGGTTTTTGCCTATCGGAGTGTCAATCAGTCGTTAAGAAGGAAGACAACAAGATGCGCACCCTTGCGACAAGCGGTGCACGCTTTGTGAAGAAGTAAACATGAGAAAAAGTGATGGTGGTCGACGATACATACCTCGAGCACTGGGAAGGAGTGTCAGTTGATCTGCTGAATACCACACAAAATCGAGAAAAGACTCACCCTGGTCATGAACGAACATGAGAGACGCAGAAGGGTTTAATGAACGGGACGCGGGAGAAAGGAGCGACATACCGCGCTTGGGAATGTGAGCTGGGGGAGCCGGGCCGCCGTTAGCAGAAGTCGATGGTGCCGGGCCGTGGAAAGAAGAGTTGTTGTCTGTTCTTGGGCGCTTGTTGCTAACGCGGTCAGAACCGTCGCTAGGGCTGAGCGACATGGTAGGCGGCGAGCGGAGGGAGAAGAGTTGGCGGGGCACAACGCGCAGGACTCTTGAAGTTGGCTGAGGTCAAGCTCAAGCGGGGTAATTTCATGGACGCCCAGGTTCCGGACCCGGCCCCACGTGGCCCAGGTTGATGGCGCCGAGGACGATTTACCGTGACGATGGTTGTCCGTGTTTGTCTTTTCCTCATCAATTGATCAAAGCTTCTGCATGCGATTCGAACAACAGTACCTACAGCGCCATGCCATCATGCGGCTTTAAATTTGCCGAAATGTATCGTCGGGATACCCGTCCTAGCTTCCCGTTATGTTACTCAGTTATCCATCGTCCTATGGCTGTACATGATTATGCGCAGTACGTACATTGCAACGTTCTCGTACTTACAGTTCTCGTACTTACAATGGAACTGCACGCATGCTCTGTCTCTCCCATGCCGCTTTATCGACATGACGTTATAGGCTTATCGCACTCTTCCAGACAACTTTACTTATCTGGCACGATCCTGAATTGGAAGTCGCGATCTCTTTCAATTTCATCAAGTTCTCTGTCGTCTTTCTCTCGTGTTGCTTCGCGGTACAATGCCGTTAAGCTCTGCACATGTGCCAGCGTGACGAGCTTCTGTTGTAACAGGCCTTCGTAGTTCGGCGACGTAGACCGACGCATTGGACGCTTCAAATTTCCGTTTCGGGTAATCTGACTTCATCGAGGTCGGTCATTCGTGGCGATAAAAGCGTCGATCAGCTGTTCCTCTTTTTGTACCTGTCCTTCACACAATCGAAACCATTCTTTCAAAAACATCCCGCCTACCCCGGCGTCGTTCGTCTATCGGCAGAAGACCGCCAGGATTGCATGTATCGGACGTCAACACCGGCCTCGAAATCGGTGGTTCTCTGTATTCTTCTCGCAATTAAACTCTTTCTTTCAGAAACCCTCCCACCTTCAACGTCACTCGCTTATTGGCAGGGCGCAATAGCGTTGACGCAGATCACCAAATAATCACCTGGCTCGCTGTGGAGCAAGGTAGTGATAGTTGATGAGTACTGTCTCAATCGTTACGGCTCTGGCGCTGACGAAGATGGACTAGACAATCAGCCAACTGTGCACTGATCGCGATTGTCGGTGTTTCGCGCGTAAAAGCATTTCCTTGCAGGTGTAAGTCCTGGTTACTGCGCGAGTGAAATCCCCCCGCACCTGTGGGTTTCCGACAGCTTGCGCGGGAGGACAGATTTCCTAGTGCTTCAACCGTGCAAAATTGCCGGTACACAATCACGGATACATCGATCCTGTATTGTTATAGCCGTCTTTACTGTACACACATGACCACGTATTGAGTAGTTAGTCACGAAACAGTAACGTGTATACTTATGTGACATTGAAATATTGAAGTTTGATGCCCAATCAAGTATGCATCGCTACACTTAGGACAAGGACATCCTCAAGTCAAGGCCTCCAGACGTCTTGAGAGCAGGTACTAGTGAAGGAGGAAATTTGAATTACGTTGATATCATCTAGCAAGTCCATGACAAGAGAGCAAGTTTCACAAAAGCGATGTCGATGTGGTACAGAACCTGCTCGGAGAACAGACACGAAAAGACAATTCAGAAATTCCTTGAGCATGCTAAAGTCCACAATAAAGACCACAAAGCGGGAAAAAAAGTCCTCAGAAAGACAACCAGCCCACAGAGAAGCAAGCAGAGTCCCAGAAGAAAGTGGATGCAAGAGAAGCCCCGTATCGAAAGTCAACAAATATCCTCGTATTCAGCGTCCACACCCAGGAATGCACGGACCTCCTGTGGGTCAACGCCGCGCTCCCGCACAACATGCGAAAGAAGCACGGCGTAGTTGTCTGAGGGGCAGATGTCGTCCGGCAAAGGTCAGAAGCATGATGGTGACAAAATCAAGATGGATGATGAGAGGTTAGGTGATGTGGATGCGCATGAAACTAGTAAGTTCATGGCGGTCGAATGGCCTGCTGGGACGACACGTACCTGTCCAGCGCACTGCAGCTTCTTTCGCAAGCGTTATCGCACGTCTATGCTCTGCGATCGTGACGGGATCGCAAGCGCCATACACCTTGAGCTCGTCCTCGAGCGCTGCAAGCTCAGCCTTGGCACCTGCAAGACCATCGAGCATATGGGTGCGCTCATCCTTATGCCCATATGATTTCCGCGTTCACAGTCATAGTATGCATGGCATACGTTGGCAGTTAACGGAACAGATGAAGCATTCAGGACAGATATTAGAGCACGGGACAAGGCATCTAAACTTACGGATTCTAAGCGAAGCGCACGTTCAGCTTTGATCGCCTCTCGTATTGCAACGAGTTGCTCCTGGAGTGAGTGGCGGGATTCTTTCGCAGTAATTAGGCGAGCCTGGACGAGGGTACCTTGTTGCGAAGGGAAGCTCCAGAAGACTGCAGTCGCGGTTTGTTCGAAACGGAACGGGATCAACGCTGATGGCTACATGCGATGGCAAATTCGATGCTTACAGTTTGAAGATCCAATTTTATCCCCTTGGACTAGTCCGTCATCGACCAGCATCTGTAGAACTTCTTTCACGGACTGGGACACTGAGTGGAAGGGAAAACGTAAGTATATACGGCCGACGACAGCCACCGGCAGACAGAACGCATAAGAAATGTACCAATTCCCTTCATCTTCGGTGCAATTTTTTCGAGCTCTTTAAGCTAAGAGAGCGCAATTAACGCGTGTTCGTGGGAAACACGGATGTGAATTCTACTTGCCTGAAAAAAGTCTTTCTGTTTCAAAGGTAAGCGCCTGCATAGCGTGACTGATTTCATGAAGTTATCAATGAATGACAACGCACTGTTTCATGAAATATTTCCAGCAACTTGACGCGTTTCTCTTCAGCGGATAAACCTCTGGGAGCCTGAACGCGATATAAATGCTATCAAAAGGTACCTAGAAAGACTCCTAATATACCATTGCCACGGTTATAGACAATAAACAGACAGTGCGCGTTAATGATACGCAGTGTGTGGTCAAGGTATGTGCAACGCAGATGCGGTGCCTAAATGACGCGTGCCAGTGCGTAACTGGAACAACTAGGTACAGTAAGTGCAAATACAGGCTGCAGAATAAAAGGATACTCACACCCCTGCAGTGGTCTGAGGTGGATGAGATGACGTTCCAGGTCGACGCAGATAAAAACCAGTGGACCGTGCAGACGACATACTGATCGGCGATCAAACGCTATTTTTCAAGGTTGCCGTTTTCCGCCAATCTATGAGTCAACTGTCTAATCCGGTTCAAGGGGATCTAAAGTGACAGAAATCCGCAAGTAAAAGCTATCATTTGGACTCACGCGACCACCATCTCAGCGTTCTTTTTGTGTTCGGGACATACATTCATCTATTATTAGCATCAGTCTACGCACGGATACATCATAGAACGGTTTACATAAATCCGTCAACTTCAAGCCGTCCCGAACAACATTCGAGGCCCGAGTCGCTATGTCCGCTATGTCTTCCTCCCAGCAGCTTTGCGATACTTTGCCTTCTGCCCGTATCGGCCAGCAGAGCTCTGGCGCCACCCCGGCGGCACTAGCCTCTCCGGAAACACAATCGTCGCGGAGTGCGACATCCACCATGCCTCGGAAGCTCTGTGTGCGGCATCAGCGTATGGCTGATGAAGGTACTAATCTTCAGTTGCAGCAGGTCAGATAATTGAATCGATTCTTATTTTCTTTTGCTAAACGCTCTTTCCTTCCAGGCTCTCGATGCATTACCCGTTTCTGAACGTCAAGCCGTAACTAACATCTGGTCCTCATTTTCTTCATCCTCACACCCACGTCGTGCGCTCATCTTGCAAGGCCTGCTTACCCTGTGCTGTTTTTCTCAACTTTCGCTCCTGTCTTCCCAACTTCAGCATCTCATCCGTATCGATCCGTTTGCGGTGCTGCCAAAGGAGATATCCCTCAACATTCTCGCGCATCTCGATGCCATCTCACTCTGTCGTGCCGCTCAGGTATCGCGTACCTGGAAAGTGCTTGCAGATGATGACGTTTTGTGGCGTGGCATCTGTGAACAGCACATTGGCCAGAAGTGCCGCAAGTGTGGGTGGGCACTGCCAGTGCTGCAGAAAGGGTGCTCTCTCGATAACGTACCGACGGCTCTCGAAGGAGCTGAGCCACCTCCCCGCAAGCGCGCACGGTTGGATGACAATGTACTCGTGTCGCCCGTTGAGGGACCAGCGCCCGACCCACTAACATGCCCTTGGAAGAATGTCTACAGTGAACGCATGACCGTCGAGCGCAACTGGCGGCGGGGACGGTACAAGATCCGCAATCTCTCAGGTCACACGGATGGCATCATGTGTCTACAGCTCTGCGAGTGCCTGTCGCACCCCTCCTTCCCAGTGCTGATCACGGGCTCGTATGACTGTACTGCACGAGTGTGGAACCTCGCAACGGGTGCGACGTTGCATGTGCTCGAAGGGCACACGCGCGCCATCCGCGCGCTGCAGTTCGACGACTTCAAGCTCGTGACGGGTAGCATGGATTGCACTGTGCGTGTGTGGGACTGGCGCCGCGGCCAGTGCATCCGCACGCTCGCAGGGCACGCCGAGGGTGTCGTCTCCATCAACTTTGACTCCAACGTCCTTGCGAGCGGGAGCGTCGATGCCTCCATCCGTATTTGGAATCTGCGCACAGGCGGCGCGTTTGTGCTCCACGGTCACGAGGATTGGGTGAACGCGGTGCAGCTTTGGGACGCGAACGGTGGTGGTGGCGATTGCGCGGCGAGCTGCGAGGGTCGGATCGACGCCGGCAAGATGCTTTTCTCCGGTTCTGATGATTGCACGATTCGATTGTGGGATTTGAACCTCCGCACGTGTGTGCGCGTGTTCAACGGCCACCAGGCGCAGGTGCAATGCATAAGTCTTGTCTGTGCGTCCGATGAGAGTGAGGATGACGACCACCACTACCACGACATGCATGCTAGCGAGGATCCCCACGCGGACGTGGTAACAACGACATCTTCATCTGTATCTGTATTACCCCGCGCCTCCCGTCGGCCTGTGCTCATCTCCGGTTCTCTCGACAATACGGTCAAAACTTGGGATATCGACACGGGCGAGGCGCGATCGACATGCTTCGGGCATATATCCGGCGTCTGGGCGGTCGCCGCGGATAAGCGGCGTATGGTGAGCGGCAGCCAGGATCGCACCATTAAAGTGTGGTCCCGCGAAGATGCGGGTCGGTGCGAACACACGCTCGTTGGGCACGAAGGTGCGATCAGCTGTATTGCTATTGGCGAGGACAAGATCGTCTCCGGCGGCGACGATGCAGATGTGAAGGTGTGGAGTTTTACTGGGTGATGGTGGGCAGCGAGCCATTCGGAGATGATTCTTTATTGTATATACTAGCATCTACCAGCACGGTGAGAGATCTTCACCGTAGATATACTTATGCATTTCATGCCTACTACATGCAAATCTCAATAAAGACGATGCAGCCTGATCGTCCGGCGCTGTATGCACACATTTCAGGTTAAAGCAATGTTTTCCTTAGATCCGGTCAGTTTAATAACAGTTGTAGGTCAAGATGATTTGCATTAGCGTTTGCCCATACCGCTTTAACGAATGGCGAACGCTAACGTCCAGTTTGTCCCACCGAAAGCCCACTTGCAGAGTTATTTCATTCACCAAGACAAGATACGATGTATTGGCAAGTCCGTACGAAACAAGTGGTGTAGGGGATCGTAAATTGTCAGAATGCGCGAATATACAAAGGTGACAAATGTGCAAGCAAAGAAGACAAATGCAATTGAGAGATCGAAAGGAATAACATGCAATGGAACATGGAGACGATGTATGACCCACGAACGACTTGCTGGTATTAGGATCGGGCTACTGCCACGAAATGGATAATCATACAGAGTACGTATCCGGGTCGTCTCCTACGGAGGGGCGCATGCGATCCATCTGCTTGCTCACCAACTCATACATCGCGAACACAATGGACTGGCCTTTGAAAAAAGACATCAACAGCCGTGCCTTACGAGAACGATCGACAGACACTCACCAGGCGCGACACGGAGGACGCGCGGCGTGATGCCCTTATAGAACGAGGTGACGCCCTCCTGCCGCCACATGTCGCGTGCAATCGCCACGATCCGCTGCATAGACGACTGCCCAGGCAGTGCCGTCGACTTTTGCAGGCCTATTGAAGCAGCATCAGTTGCACACGCACACGTGCTAGGAAAACGCGCGGAATGGGCGACTCACGCGTCTTGATCGTGTCTATCGGCGCATTTGAAAAAGGACCCATGGCGCCGGAAATGAAGCCGATGATCATGTGTTGGTACGGCGGCAGATCGACGCGGTCAGGTTGCCATTGCTGGGCGCGTTTCTTCAGTTCTTGGTACGCCGTGAAGTTTGCGCCTTGATAATCGGCGAAGGTCAGAATTAGGAGGTCTAGTGTAGGACTTTTACTCACCCTGGTTGGTCGCCTGCCGCAACGCCGTGAGCGAGACGCCGCGGTAGAGGGTCGCAAAGCCCTCCTCGCGGACAATGGTGTAGACGGCATGGGCGGCGTTGCGATACCGTGGGACCTCCAAGGGATCGGCGAGGGAGTGCATCTGCGCTTGTAAGCGAATCTTGACGACTTCCATGGGGGTCACAACGGCGACCGCTTCTGTGACACCGGCGCCCAGTCCAGCTACAATGACGACATGAAGATTGAAAAGGGCAGATCGCACAGGACGGAGACGTACCGATGAAAATGTTGCCCATGTGCGTCTTTCCGGTAGCCTTGTCTGCAAGCCAGCCCTTGTATGCCTCGAAGCTTGCGAAGCGTATGGCCATCTTTGGGACGATGCCGCTAAGGACGGCACCAAGACCCTTGTATAGGGCGAGCGGTGTTTCGCGTCTGCAGATGAGGGCGCCAGTCGCGAGGAAGCCGCGTGATTTGGTCTAGAGACATAATGAATGAAAGCTGGTGATTCCATTACGTGCAGACTTACGCCTGGCAAGCGCCCCGACCTGGAGAGCTGCATGCGGACCTTGATAGTGTCGAGAGGTTGACATGCGAGCTAGAAACGGAGGATGAGAGTGGGACGATGAGAACGGAGAGTATGACTGACCGCCTCACAAGCGCCGGCGATACCGCCTGCGGTGATATGAGTTGCAAAGCCGACAGGCTTCTTGTTCGAATTTCTCGACATTGGAGGTGAGAGTGAGAGAAGTAGGTGGGGTCAGGGTGTGGGCACTGGATTCATGAAAGAGGAGGAGAAGAGCGGGGAGCTGGGACGCCGGAACTTTAATAACATGGGGAATAATGAAGAGGAGGAGCAGTGCGGGGTTATTACGAGCGGGGATCACTCCCTTGTCTCGCTGCACCGGCACACGTGAATTCCAGACACATTCCCCGCCACTCCGGGTCACGCGTTGGCCAAGCGGTCTTCCGCTCGTTGGTCACATCGGACTGTCTTTGGCCCAGAGATATTCGAGCAGCGCTAAGTGGGTCATGGTTGTATGAATACGCGTTTGCGTTCAACCGTGACGTTTTCAGGAAGTCTTCGTAGGCTGCTTAAGGGAACCTAGTTGAAGCAACACGACTGCGACAAATCGATGCACACAAAAACCCGGCATGTCTGGGCGCCTAGGCCTTAGGCCTACACCAATAGGTATTCCATGTCGAATTAAAATCTTGGCTATGTCAAGTGGGAGCGGTAAAAGGAGTGCTAGAAGTGGGGACTTACTTCAGTAGGGTGAGTCAGTCCATGAAATGATCATTAATCCGCTCTATCAACGCCGATCATCATCATATCTATGTTGTACCGTTACGTCTGTCTTGTTTATCCTTTCTCGACCATTTTATTTTATCTCTCTCGCGAAAAGCAAACCCTGACTGCTGTAATTGGGATTCGCAGTACAACAATGGCCCTCGCTCCCGCCGAACCCAACAACGTTGATCCCACAATTCCACCTCGACCTGCAACTGACGATCCTCGGTACGCATGACATTCCCACCCCCTCGGATCAGCTTTTTCCACTGAGAGCCTTTCTCGGCAGTGTCTACTTCAACAGAGAAAGCAACACTTGGCGGCTCGAAGATGACGAGGGTGCCGAGATGGAGTACGACAACGCCAAGGGCGCCTGGGTCCCCGTGGTCAGTTTGGTCGCTCAACGGGGGACCGACTAAGATACGACAGGTCTTCGCTTGACTGACAATAGGTTGATGAGGATCTCCTCAAACGCCAGCAGGCCGCATACTCCGTTGCAGGCGTCGACGAGGCCATCCCTGCCGCACCCGTCCTCACGCGCGAGAGCAAGAAGCGCAAGCAGCCCGTGAATTACACCTCCGCTTCTTCGGCCGCTGCAGTGGGGCCGTCTGCTGCTAAGCGTAGCCGCGACGAGCATGCGCCGAAGGAACAGCAGCCTACAGAGCGCAAATCGAAAAACACCGCCGTCTACGTCACGGGCCTGCCCCGAGACACGGAGCTCGACGAGCTTGTACAACGGTTCTCAAAGTGCGGTGTTATCGAAGAAGATGAGGCGGGCGAACCCAAGGTGAAGATGTACGCCTGCGAAGACGGAACGTTTAGCGGCGAAGCGCTGGTGGTCTACTTCCGCGAGGACTCAGTTACGCTCGCGCTGAACATACTTGACGAGGCTGAGCTGAGGATGGGCGACGCATCGACGGTTATGAGCGTGCGCAAAGCCGATTTCAGCCACAAAAACTCTGGCGGCGGCAACAGTGCACAATCGAAGCCTCGGAAGACGGTCGACAAGAAGGCGATCTCGAGACGGATAGGCAAGATGCAAAAGTTCGTACATTCCTGATGTTGCAGTTCGTATTGCCTGTTTTTACTGGTGAATGTGCAGGAAATTGCAGGAATGGGTCGATGAGGACGGTTTCGGGCCAGCAATCGAGCCCGAGGAAAAGACAAGCGCCTACAACCAGAACAATGCGAGAGTAGTAGTGTTGAAACACATGTTTACACTGAAGGATCTCCAGGAAGACGCATCTCTCATCCTTGACCTCAAGAAAGAAGTTCGCGAGGAGTGCTCAACCTTGGGAGACGTAACCAACGTCGTTCTCTATGACGTAGGTTACGGGCTACGTATCTGCTCTTTCTTTTGCTCATTCTTATACAGCAAGAGCCAGATGGCATTATGACAGTCAAATTCCGCGATCCACTAAGCGCACGCGCTTGTATACTGGTTTGCTTTTTTCTTTTTTTCTCCTGATGTCATGGCTAACAACAACGTATTTCCCAGAAAGTGAACGGTCGATTCTTCGACGGCCGCCGAGTGGAGGCGTCCCTTTTCACGGGGAAGCAGCGCTTCAAACGCAGCGGCGCGGGAGGCAATAATACAGGCGAGGATGAGAAGCAACGGCTCGACGACTTTGCCGAGTGGTTACTCAACGAGGGGGAATGAATGAAGTCGATCTGAAAAGCAACTCCCTATATTGTATGACCCAATCTCTATATGTATTGGTATATTGTACACAACGATCCCAAGCTATCAAAATGTTTGTCGATTAATTGATCACCAACAACTGCAGCACGGCTGCTTGTCCACCGTCTCCAGTCGCTGAAAGGGGGGAGTGTGAGAAAAGCGACATAACGCAAAAAATGGGAGAGCCCCACCTCTGTGATCACGGTCTTCGTGGCGGCGGAGCTGGGCGGTGTTATCCACTCGATCGTCTCTGCGACAGGTTCTGTTGACCCCACGTGGCTTGCCCACCTGGAATGACGCGACGGCCTCGTACCGCGCTGGGGGGGCTCGACATAGCCTACAGACTTGGACAGCGCAACTAGATCCTCCTCCACCACACTCGATGCCGAAGATGCGACAGACACCTCTCGTGATACCTCACGCACAATCGGAAGCGGTGTGCTAGGCACGACGGGCGATGTTGCCGACAGGTGCGGCGCGGAGGCATATGAGACAGGCGGAGGCCGCGACGGGAGCGCTTCCCCGGCGTCTGCGACGTCCGTCTCTAGCACGTCATCGAGCGTGCCGTCGACACCCAGCCGCGAGAGGCTCGCCTCCACGGCGTCCAGCCGTTCCAGGTGCTCAAGGATCGTGACGCCTGTCGTGCCGGGGTGGATCCGCTGTAGCTTCGCAGCCAGCGGTACAGGTCGTGGGTTGCCTGCCGCGTCAACAAATTTACGTCGTAATGGAGGCGGGAAGTCGCTGCTGCCGGACGAATGGCTGCGCAACCGTTGTGGAAGGGGCGCAGTATTGATGGACATTCGGGAGGATGCCAGGTCGTCTGCCTCAGATTCCGCAGTCCCTTCGGGAACCGCGTCGTCGGGAACTTCGAGTTCATCATCCCATACCATGATTTTCGTTCGTCTCGTCAGTTCGAGAGGTCCTGGGCATTCATTCGATATCAACAAATACGCACAGCTAACCTGCAGCGTACTCACCCTCGTCCTAGAAAAAATGACATCAGCATTAGTAGAGATCGTCAAAGGCAAGAACGAACCGCATGCTTCAAAGACTGAACGATATTCCACGCTTGGCCTTACATATCCAATGAGACACATTTCACTCAACACGCGAAAAGCGATCTTACCCTTAATGAGCGCCAGTTGTCGCTGTTGTAAAGGTTAAAATAAAGCTGTGAATATGTATAGATAAGCCCACTTTGAACATCTTCGGATGGAATCCCGGGTCCATCGAGAACAGCCTCTGCAATTCATACGTCGTCTCTTCCCACCATGACTTCGAGGTAAGCAACGGCAGGAAATGATTACGTGTCTTCTCGCTGAAAGGCCTACCAATGACGCTGACGGGCAGGTAGAGCCAACCGTACGTGTAGGACCTCCAGCCTTGCGGATGTTGGTGAGGAAAGGATAACGAGTTGTCTATCGCAGCGATATGGATGTGCGGGCGCCGCGCATAATCGGCTTCCGGTGCGAGATAAGGCGTGCTGTGTCCTGGTGTCGACGGCGCCGTATCCAGGTGAGATGATCCACCTTGATCCGCGCGCCTCAGCTCGCCCATGAGCGACATTTCTCGCGCCGATGAACGTGACGGCGCGATGTCAATCAGAGGTTTCTCGTGAATTGCATCACAGTACTTGATCATGTAATTGTCGGCACCCCTGCAAAACAAGAATTATTGAAATCTCTTCCTACGCACTATAAGCGCCCTAACCTGTCAGTATTCCGCATAAGGTAATCTGCAGAATGCTTAGGATACATCGACAACGTATCGATACATGCGGGACTCACCCAAAATAACGAGTCTTCGCACCGAAGCAGGCCAAGGTCAACAAGAAGCGCTCACACGTGCAAAATATAATGCCTACTTCTCAAGCTCCTCGCGGAAACTGTCCTGCAGCGCCTGCGTCCAATAGAATGGGTGACTGTCCGGTGACTCCGTCACGTCAAACAGTCGCTCGTCATCGAAATCGGGGTCGTCATAAATGTCGTCCTCGCTGCCGGTCTTGCCGCACAGCACATTGAATGTATTGGTGAAGCGCTTTGACCAGTTGCGCTTGCGGTGGTTGGAGTCATCGAACGTGTCGGCGATCGAGCGGCCAGGTAGCGGGTGTTTGCGTAGAAAGTCCGAGGCATCTGTGATATTGTGGTATTTACCATTGAAGAGATGGAGAAGGAAAAGGAGATGATACCTTGGAACCCATGCATGAAGTACTGCATGCTCCCTATCTTCAGGGGAAGCGGGTTTCCCTTCTTCGCTGCGCTTCTGTCCAGCCAGTCATAAAAGAATGCCTACATATCACCAAGGAAATGATGAGAGGGTACGAGAGCGTGTGCGGATTTGACACACCGGACTGGAGAGCGAAACTAGCTCTGTACGGGGCACGATATACAACTCGAGGCGCCGGTCTAATAGCGACGCCGCGGTCTCGGATATATAGCTAACATTGCCATCAGTATGTATATTTCCTAGCTGAACCAAACGGTGCATATGTAAAAGAAAACAACCTGAGATTGGGAATAAGACATGCTCTTCCAAAAGGGATGACCCAGCGCAGTTGTCGGTGCATCCACTTTGTCGTCTGCAGTGGTGCATACGTGCATCAGCGGATGCCCTCGGACAGCAAGTGGTTAGAGCGCATAATACCTTGGGATTAAGTCGGCCGTACGGCTCTTCGTCTTTTGGCTTGAATACACTGTGGATGTTCGGACGGCATCAGAGAGGACGCATGCGGCTCGGAGGGTATGTAATGACGCACGCCACCGTTTGCACCTTGCCCGCATCGTTCCTCGCGCGTGCAAAGTACGACCCCGAAGAGCCTTTCGCAATCATCTTTGGGTGGATGCCGTCCTCGATGGCGTCCCGTACGGATTGGATGAGCCTGCACAACCCGCTATAAGCTTAAACAGTTCCTCAGATACACAATACTTACACACGATAGTCTTCCTGGGTCATGGGTGGCTTATGGTCGAGCGATTTGATCTAACGACACCATTTCGATATCACACGGGAAAGTAGACGAGGATTACACTGACATAGCCTAATGGCTCCGCCGTCGCAGGAATGTACGGTTCGAAGACGCTGCGCCATATGGGCTTCTTGGCAAGTTCAGCGGCAGTCTTCTTCTTGCGCTTCATTTTCTGCGTCACCGACTCTGTCCATCTGCGCACACGACACATGACCGTAAGCGCTCCTCTCGCCCACCCAGATCATAATAGATACACAGACCGCTTGAACGCATTGTCGAGCTTTGTCAGGTCGATGGAATGCGATGACCGCCTCTGACGCGCGTTTATTGTACTTGGACCCGCCTCGACATCGTTGGCATCCTGCGCCAATGGTGCATATCCTGAATGACCGGGCATAATATGCACAGAGATCGCAGATGAAAAGCACCAGCCCGAGAGGCAGTAAAAGGCAAGTTAACACAAGACGTGCAGCAACAGCTTCAGGTTACGACGGGTGCCAGTGCATGTACGCATCATGGCGTGCATTGTGTATCACGTGCGCGCAAGCCCATTAGGAAAGCCGTGACATTTTTTCTTCGGGAGTTCGTCCGGGTCGATTTGTTCAGTTTCTTATATACATATCACATTTATCAAGAAACTATATCTATCGTTAGCGTATAGATAATCCATTCTGAATAAGCTCTCCCGAGGTTCGTTCTGCAGTGGTTAAACAGGAATGAAATTCAAGATATCATAAGATGACAAGACGTTTACGAAGAAGCAGGAACTATACAACCACTTTACACCAAAATGCCCGTAGGGTATGTAAGCAGGCAACACGCAGGCTACGTGGACTCAACAGCACCCCTCAGCGGAATCTTGAGGTGGATACGTCCAGTGTGGGAATCAGGCTCCGGAAGCTTCCCAGCGCGGATGTTGACCTGCAAAGACGGATGCAGCAGACGCGGCACCTTCAACACGTTATCCCTGCCAGTGCGGAACTCGACGAAGCTCTCTTCACTGGTGCCAACCTTGCTGTGCTTATTGCTGCGTCTCTGCTCAGCCACAGTGCACACGCATTCTTCAACACGGGTACCAGGAGCATAATCATGCCCAACAAATGTCTTATAGTCCTCAGGCAGAGCCATTAATTTCGAAATGGACTGTGCGATGACCATCAATTTGTACAATGTAGAAGTGTATATCCGTAGAGCGCTTACAGAGAACAGCGTGACAGCGTTACCACCAGGGAAGTCCGCACGCGCGGATCCAACATCGGGCTGAATGATAGTCAGCACAACAAAATTTCATAACAATGCTACACTGACGCACCAAGAATATTGAGTCGCCAGTGAAGACGGCCTTATCGATGACATAACCCAAATGGTCAGGCGTGTGTCCGGGCAAGTGCAGAACGCGAACAGTCAGGTCGCCCACGTTGAACACTTCATCGTCCTGCAGATAGATATCGAACGTATCCTCAAAGGCTTCGGGACCAAATCCATAAACAGGCGCAAACGTGGCTTGCACGTCCTTGATGCGTTTCCCTATGCACACAGGGACGTTCCCAGGCAGCTTCGACTTGAAATATTGCGACGCCGTCAAGTGGTCGGCATGCGCGTGCGTTTCGCTGATTTAAAAACGTTAGAAAAATCCAAAGGATAGCGTACAAATTCGTACAGAATACGAGTGACGTTAACTGTGTTGTTTTCGATGAAAGACAAAATGCCATCCGCTGTTCTTGTAGATAAGGTGCCACTTGGCGGATCGAAATCCAAGACAGGGTCGATAAGTACTGCCTGCTTCGTAGAAGGATCAACTACGAGATATTGCCTGGCACTGCGGGTTAGAGGAAGAACGTCATCATTCACTTTGTACTAACCATGTCGAAGTGTCCGGCTCCCAGAATGAGTGAATCAGTGGGGTACCCGGTGTCCCGTCACCATGTACACTCGACGGCTTGGTCGCAGCTGGCCGTTGAAAACTTGTAGAGCGTATAGCAGGAATGGCACGAGCGGCCGACGAAGCAAATGCACGGCCAGCTGTCCTATGATGACCAGAACACCAAAGTTGTCTGCCCACCGATCGAGTTGAGCAAGCCAAACATTTGCCGGCGAAAGCACGAACGACAGATGTACGAATGGAGTACATGAATGCGAAAGCTGCGCCTGACGATGCCCAGGACGCTGGGGGAGCACTTATAAAGAAGGTACACGTTGTAGATGCGATTTCCGAATAGTGGTAGCCATTACTCCGGTTGACCCGCAGCGAATTGAGAAAGCGACATCAGGGGTGCGCATGCCTGTTGCGGTGCTCAGGCCGCCCAAGTCCAGAGGGACCGCGCTGCCTGGATATTTTGGGACAGATAATCAACAACATTGACAAATAAACACAGCAGATGGTAATTGACAAGACGCGTCTACTTGAACGACGAGTGTGCAGTGGACGACGCAACGCGCAAACAAATCACGCCTTATTCGCGCTATCGACTGCAATACGCGTGTGATCATCTCGCAATTCCGAACTGTCAGCATCTCATTCAAATCCGATTTCATTCAGGTCCAGACCAATGCGCATGCAACCCCTTGCCAAGGTCGCGGACGTCGCAGCACCGACCATACTATGTATAGTAGAGAGACCGCTATCATCACCATATCCATTCACTTCAGCAACACAGCTGCAATGACGATATCCCTCAGATCGAAGGGAAAGGTACAGAATCAACAGCAGCGCGCTTACAGAATTCAAGATCGGCGAAGTCAACACTCATCTCATGCATGAAAACAATCACTCCATTTATAGTCGGGTGCTTCTACTTAAACAACTGCATCGGCCAGTACGCATCCGGGTCATGCGGCGCATCCGGACAACGCTCGGGCACCCACCGCTTGTGCGCAACGGGCAGAACAGGTGGAAGCCTCTCCTGCGTATAAACCTGCGCCTTGCTTGTGATGCTGGAGATCGCACGGGTGAGATCCATGATCGAGGCCTTCTGCGGCGACGCGACAACCTCACCGTCCTTGCCGTCAGTCGGCTCGGGAATGCTGTAGGACGTGTCCAATCTGGTAAGTATTTGGAGAAAGAGCAAGGGAACAACATGCGTACGCCTGAGGAGTCGAGTGTTCAATCAGAAGTGTGGAGAGCTGGTTCTGGGTGACGACGGAGAGTTGTGGCCACGCGCGACGAACATCGCGCTTGTAATACCAGTTGTCGGCGATGTCAGACGCTACCAAAAGTCATAAGCGTGGTTCGAGGCAAGCGGAAAGAACACCAACATTTGGTGGCCGGCGTATTGTATTTCTCAGGCCTGGCACCGGGCTGAGGCCGACGATTCAACTCTACAGATTAAATAAAGATTTAGAGAGCGCGGAAATGTTACACGCAAAGCAACACACCAGGAAGCGGGAGACCACTAGAAATCTCCGGGTTGACCACAGCATATTCGCCTGTTCAAAAGTGTATAGGAACTCAGCAAATAGACTTCGAACACAGCACCTGGATCTTACGGAAAGTTTTCCAGAATCCCTGTGGACTGAGATGATATAAGGTTGATTCAGCAGCCTTCTTGGCCGCCATGGTTGTTGTGCGTGAGCAGCAGTAGTATTCACTAATGTGCGTCCGATGATGGGATCTCAAGCTCAAGGACGTAACGCCGATCAATCAATCAGTCATGTCGTTTGCATTTGCCATTATTGGAAGTCGACAACTTGACCTGCATTCCAATTGTGCTGAATAATATTATTGTGCTTATACTCGAATAACTGGACCTGGGTCTCTGTATCATCTCTCCGTATTATCATCCATCCATTTCTACTCGCTCTACTTTGCGACGAACGGCAAAATATGTACTCGTGTGCTCCCTGCCTCCTTTTTCAGGATGTAGCGTTCGAGCTGGTATATCTCGTACGAGTCTCGTGCCAGTCGCGCCGCCTGCGCATGAAGGGGCTGTGACAGTGCCGCGAGCGCCTGCGCTCGACTCTGCCAAATACACGTACCAAGGTTAAGCCCCGTCTCGTCTGGTACGCCATACCAGTATAGCAACAACTGCCACTCATCTCGTCAGCTATGTCTGAGCAATGCCAGTAGCTGACCAGAAAAAAAAGGCTTACCCCGCCGTTGCGTACGGCTTCTTCATGCGCCTCTCTGTCTGCTTCGTATAGACCTGTTTAGGTTCTCATCAGATGCATAGGATATATCGCAGTCCTACCAGAACACTCACGTTCACTGTCACTGCCCTTCCGCCGAATACTGCGAAACGCTACGCAGTACCAGTTGTATTCAGCATGTATCCATGATGGCGTCCCATCGTCGTCATCGGCAGGCCAAAGGTCCAATTCACCCCAGTTGAAGGCGTCAGAGTACGCCACAGAAGCGTATGCAGAGGTAATAGGTCGGAAATGATGCAAGGCTTTTCGTAGTGCTCGCGAGACTGAGTCGATGTCGGGCAATCGCTCGGTCGTGGACGCCGGTTGAAGTTCCGAAGTGGTGGGCGCGGCCTTGTGCTGGTCTGCATGTGTTGTGTGTTCCGGCAGGCGTGAAAGGATGGGTGGTATGTAGAAGAGAGGCTGCGACGTTGGTGCACGCAGATGTGCTGAAAACTCAGACAGCTCGTAGCATGCTGTCTGCGCCACTCTTTCTATCGCCTGTGACGCAGGCTCTGGACCGTCCTCTGCAACAAGAGCGTCTCCCTGGTAGTGCGTGCATCCGTCATGCAGGGGTATGGACTTCAAAGACTTGAGGTCGCTTTTCAATGGAAGGGGGACGGTCATGATATCACAAGTAACAGCAAGGACGCGACGGGGAAATTAGTTCTCAACGTTACCTCCAAGTACGTGCGGTTCCTCGCTCTTTATATTTTTCCATTATTTGGACCATTTATTGAGGACTGTCCGCGTTTGCTAATGCAAGACCCGTTTTGACTTTTCAGCATCATTTTGCAGCGGAATAACGCCATCGTGAGCCATCGGTCTGGTTAAGCAACGCCTGTCGCTTTCAAACGCGTCTAATTCAAATTGCCAATGGGAGCCGGGAGCTGTACCAAATACCATCTATACGCCGTGAAGTAAAATTAAATAATGCTGTCCACTGGTAGTGTCAACGTTTGAAGCGTTTGTGTCGCACTGGTATTACCACTGGTATGCCGTGGCAGATGTGTGCCGAGGTGGCCGCAGTGGTTCACGGAACGTATTAACGCAAGCCAGGCAAGTAAGAACTAAATCCCCCAAACGGTGTGGGGTACTGGTCTTGCCACGTCCGTCGCCTCTGAACATGGTAGACCAGGACAAACTATGGACGCACAATTGAAACAGAAATTCCAACATCTGGGTAACTTATACCTTTCTGAGTTATGCTAGATATCTGTCGACGGAGCAAACGGAGTCCGAAAAACAATTGCGGTCACTGCATTTAGGGCCATGTATCCGGTCAATGATCTACATAAGTAGGTCGTCTACTTAAGACCCATGATGATTGGTTGGTGAGTGTTCCTCGCGAGGGATTTGGGATCTACTGTGAGAGAAGGGCAAGTGAAGGGCGGGTGAAGGGCATGTGTTCACAAGATGGCTCTCAAACACGAATGAAAACTGTATTTTGCCCGTGCGAGTCGGTGCGACGCACAAGTACATGCTAGTATACAACATGTTCCGCTCTGCGCATAGTACATACATACATGAGAATTCGATAGAAAGTCCGACTCTTCTCGGGACTTGGTACAGATACTATGGGTCTATATATATGTATAGCATCAAACCTCGTGCCAAGCTGCCATAATTTAATGCTGACTATTCAGCAATTTGCATAATAATGATGGTGTGGAGTCCTTTCAGCTTCTGAGCCTCAAACTGAAGCCATTTGTTGATCAACTTTCTTTTCGGTCTTTGTGTCATCCTGTATGAATTGAGCAATTCGAAGTCTAAGTCGAGACATCAAAGAACATATTTACCATAGAGTCTGTGCCCAAACTTCTGCTAGTAACCTCGATAACCTCGGTGGACTGGTGAACTTGGACGGATATCTGTTGCTCTGTCAGCAATTATACCTGCAATGTCAATGGAAAAAAAAAACAACCATCTCAGCATGCCGGGGAATACCGTAAGAGCCATCTCCCGAGCTACTACTGATCCCATTCGATTCATCATTCGCCACGACGAAATTAGCGGGTGTGCCAAGGGAGATCACATTGCTCATGCCTTCTCGTCTTTGCAGAATAGAGCGAGTGTTGAGCCTATTACACATTGGAGCGATGCAACAAATCACACAATCCGCAAGAACTCACGTCGCAAGCATGGAATTAGCGTACAGGTTTCCTACGAGCTGGAAGAGTGCCAGATATATAAGACTGTTGGGCTGACCAGTCCACACGCCAAGGACAACAATGTCCAGGGTGCTGGTAGAAAAGCATGAAAGAGTTGCACTGGACATTCAGATTGAAAGTAGGAGACAAACCTGGTCAAAACCCCATTATTGATAGCATAGATTATGAGGCGATTTATGATCTTGTCCGTTCTTATAATTGTATGTGAGTTTCATCATGAGATAGATGGACATCCGTGATCCCATTGCTCACCTTTTGATACCAGACCTGGAGTTATGCAGAAAATAAGATAAAGATATTGTGATGACCATGTCAGTGATGACTGCAATGATAAGTGCAAAATCCATCGCTGCCTATGAACTAAGTTGGCAACTCATATAAGAGCAAGGAATAGCATTGAAGTCTTACCTTCGTATCCGGATGCGTCAAATTGGTGAAATATTGGGCTTTTATCCTAAAGCCAAGAAAATCAGTAAACAGAAATGAAACGATAGTACAAAAAGACATACGAAAGTACAGTGATCGCTGGAACAGTAACATGATGATTTTATCTACCAAGGAACGAGTACAAAACATACCAGTTGTGCCAGCTACAAAGCTTTTATTAGAATCAGAAAAACCCCCAAAGCAGAATAGACTCACCAATATGGCCAGCTGCGGGTAAAAGCTGTTGGGCTGGATTTAATCTACAAAGGAAGCAGAAACTAGCAGTGGACATACAATGGTAAAAAGGATGTACTTGTTTCTTCCGCTCACTAGAACGAGGTTTGATTTGATGATTCATTATTTGCAATCTTTCAAAACTTACCGAAGTAGACCCGTCGAGCATAGAAAAGATGGGCAACAAGAATGCTGAGACCCTGCACAATTGTCAATGTACAAGAAAACTGAGAGTTAACCATTGGCTTACCTCTACTCCAACCGTCAGCTAACGTTTCCGGAGGTTCAGCATAATACTGGCTCGATAGTCAAGACATAACCTACACATGATTCCCTGAGATCGAACAATGGAGGTCAATTGTTATCATGACGAAGTCCAGCCCAACGGAAAACTCACCATTGGAACTTGAGCAGGGCCAACGGATTGTCATAGTTCGTGATCACCCAACCATAGACGGCTTGCACGCACAATATAGAATGCAAAGTCTCAAGTATGCTATGGTAAAGATATCAGAAAGAAGTACTAAGAAACACGGCTCATGGCCGAACTTTTTTCGTACACTTCTGCAATGACCTAAATAGCAAGCGTTCACTAGGCGTTATTGTAATGTCGACTACAGACAACGCTGCTTACCATCATCTTGACGAACAGTGGGTCTTTGTAGGAATGATTTTCGAAATAGAAGAATGCCTGTGTGTAGGTTATCCCAGATATACTATGAGAGAAAGATGACAGTTGCCAATTGCAGGATGCCTGAGTTCACGCACGAAGCAAAGCTCAATGGTATAGCTCACCAAACGGACACCGTGACACCGATATACACCGCTCCGATGGTGTCGGTGAGGTCCACCGTTACAGTTTCACTGTAAGCAGAAGCCATAATCGAGCAGTCTATAAGATGAATCACCACCTCTCGGCGTGACAGCGATTGCGAAGAGGATGGTCAGACGGAAATTGATAGTACAGTCAAGTCACCGAAGTCAAGTGCGTCTCTGTAGACTTAGTGTCGCCCCCCGGACGGCCTTTGAGAATGCGGGCACGAACAACGCTGGGAAAGCCAGAGAGAACTCGTGAAGGTTGATGTGACTTAGAACACGACCAGGCTGCATGTGTACTTATAAGTAGAGAGCACTCAGGCTGTGCCCAAATACACGAAGTAACTGATGTCTCCGCATCCCCATGCCCCCTTCTAGACCAAAATAACAACAGAGCAAGTAATCAGTGGGTGAGTATAGCCTTCAGATACGGCATAGGACCGCACAGGACAAGGAAGCTTTTCATGAAGATGACAGATGGCATCATAATAGAGTCAGTCGGTGAAGATTCGGCGAGGAAGGAAATGAAACCTGAGACAAGAACTTATGCTGCTGGAACGCGAAGGTATGATGCAGACGGGATTCGTACATTCATAGAGCATTGTATGCATTGAACAGAATGCATGCATATGCTGGATTCTGGAGTGGGATGGCCACAGAAGTTGTGACAAAGCAATCTTCCAAGTCTTTCGCCATCATTGAGTTCAGGACCAGACGAACGGCGAGAAGCCACTTGTGGCCCTTTTCACTGAGTGCTTCAGCTGGATAGTTGAGTTATGAAGATGCCGCAAATCGTGGCAGGAAAATAGCCCATGTACGAAACACCGATGTCAACACTTTATAAATAGAAGAGTCCAAAGAAAAAAAAGACATACAACCGGTCACACGACCACATGACAGTGGCTCCTGTAATCCTACGTACAAGTCGTCCTGCATCAGCCAAGGCACACCGTAGAACAAATGTCATTTGCCTCTTAGCTGGAAACATAGACTGTCCACAAAAAAGATGCTGCTGTCCGATGTCTATTAGCCAGCCAGTTGCACCAGTCACAGTGTCAGAATAAACGTCGCTCAGATGACAATGTACAGACAACGAAATGTAAACGAATGACCAAACGACGGTTGGAATACTGTGAGGAGCCCCAAGGCTGTGTCCACCGGAAGACCATTCAAAACGATACATCCACCTGTTTTAAAGCCCTCCCGAACAGCTGCTACACCTGGATTGAGACGGAAATGGAGATACATACGACCTCAGGTGATGAATGACTTCATTCAGGCCTTTCAGCTGCCGTAGCCCTGCACACATATACTGATCTGCTATGACCAATCAAAAGGAATACTGCAGAAACCACATATAATAACACGTACATAGTCCGATTCACGCACATCTTGAAGAAAAACATTTCCTTTGCATAATCGCATCGGTACACCATACGAAGCACAAACAATAGTACGATTTCAGCTACTTAAGCATTGAAGTCAATAAGAAAAAAAGCTAAACAGTTGAATGTCGGCGCACCCTAAACAAACATCTGCAACGGATATCTGTCATAAACGTTCTGATCCTCGCTCAGCTCTCCTAGGTCAAGAAAGAAGGAGATCAGCACGTCGGCCGTGCCGAGATAGAGAGCATTATAGATGCACCAGTAGACCTCCCGGATTTTGCGCGCAGGATGGAACAGGCCCCGGAACACATAACTCAGCAAAACGCCTGGCCCAAGGCACAGCAGAATCGCCTCCCTTGCGTCCACAACAGCACCTATAACGTGTGGTGACGTCTCGAAAGAGTTTGGCCAGACCAGGTTCATGAGATGCATCGTGGAATCCTCACATCCCAGACCAGCGACACCAAGGACCAAATGCTTAACGATCGTATTTGCAGTTTGTCGGTGAACCTGATCTCGCTCCGTGAGCTCGTCTTCCAACATAGTGACGACGGAATTGCAGTAGTTCGTTGACTGTGGACGCCGGCCCCACATACTCGAAGACGTACGTTAAGGCCTTCAAATAACCGGTCCTGACGTTTGACTCAGCCGTACGATATTTGTTAAGGATGACTGAGATACAGGTGAGAGCTTAGAAGGTCAGTATATAATCATGCAAACTATGAAGACAATAAAACCTACAACTACACATCTCCGCGACAATAAATCACGACCGCACTGCACACTCCACTCTCGGGCTCTCGCACGTGGAGATTACTTAGCAAGACGGACAGACCATCTTAAGGACCAAGACTCTCCGGAATATAGCCAAGAGAGCTGACGGCCGCATGTTGAATGGCCCGTTTTGTGAGCTTTCAGGAGATCCAACGGTTCAAATCAAATGCACATCCATTTGCGTGCAGGAACAAATTCTGCCCCACGATCAGCTATACAACATAGTCAGTAACATGTATAGCAACCCCGAAATGAAACACACCAATACGACCAATCTTCACCTTTTCGTGATGATTGCACAGAATAGGTGTCATACGAGCTCGAGGCACTGGAAAATACTAGACTATATAGAAATCAACGTCGGTCAGAGATACCCTTTTGTCTATGTCTTGAGCTAGGCGGCTACGAAGGCCTCAACGAATATTGTTTGCATCGCTAGGTCTACTACGATGCAATGTACTCTGTATCCGTCTGTATTGCCTGGGCCTCGGGCTGGCTTTCCACCATGCTCATCCAAGTCATTACTACGTGTGAACGGGACCGTTGGAGGCGCTGCGCGTCTTCGTCATTGGTCAGTGTCATTGAATCAAATGGGAAAGGGATGAAGGCATGCATGGAGCAGATGGGGCAAGATAAGATCACGAACGGATTGTCTTGGTGCTGCACCAGCAGTCTGCTGGCATTTGGCAAGGAGGTGTTCGCTTGCGGACTTCCAGCTCGTGTTTCTGAATGAGGGGGGCTTCGACGGAATGAGCAACGATCATCCCCTTTTTCATCTACGAGAACCGCCGCCGTGATACTGAGATATGAAGTAAAGGAGATAGCTAAGCGTTGACAACGTCGATGTGGCTGTGAGTAGTCGCGGTGTTCAATTATATCTGTATCTTTTGCAGCCTGTGGTCTCTTGCTTAAAATAAGTGGCGTGGAGGGTGGGCCAACAAAAACTAAGGATGCAGGCACTAACGAGAGAGCGGGCTGAGCTTCAAAGCAGAGCGCGCTGTTCAACCGGTGAAAGGGATTCGGAGGGTCGTGATCGGATGTGTGATCGCCGTCCATTGCGGGTACGTCATGGTAGCCTGTGAGAATGGCCGGCGCCCTGGCCGTAATTGTTTCGCCACCATTTATAATTCAACGGCAAACTCAAAGCATCTCTGTATCTTCCTTTGTTGATATGTTCGTTGCGCATCTTTCTGCTTTGTTATTCGACTACATTTAACCACGGCCATGCCCAAGTTCACCGACGAGCAACTCGCAACTGCCGAGCGTCTGGCCGTCGAAGGCGCCCAGTTGGCCAAGGAGATCGAAGAACATTGTTACTATCTGCGCCAGGACCCCACTCGCCTCAAAGCTGCCGAAGAAAATACAAAGAAGCAACCCAACCCGCCCAAGTTCGGTTGGATGCCGCAGGACCGGGACCAGCGTGCCGAGTTTCTGCGTCAGATGCAGGAGCACCGAGAGAAAACTCCCACAACCTTCGAAGAGTACGTATCGCTCTGTTAAGCACGCGCGACAGCTGTTGATCATAGTTGCAAGACGTTATGAAATAATGTCTGCCTGCTTTGCTTTGTATAATGCGAATCTTGCGGAGTCAAACGGGCTTGGATACGCCCTCGGACTGGAAGTTTTGGGTCGCAGGACAGAGCTGAAGTGAGCTTCTACAGCTTATGATGAGTACTATGTTTCTTTGTTCTAACTCTCCTACCAGCATTGAGAATGGCTTGGTGGCTATGGCAAGGCAAAATGGGACCACTGTCGAAGAAGGTCAGTGATCAATTTTATTCGTGACTTGCGTTCGACATGCGTATTGGTTTGAAGAGCGCAGGAAGGCCGAGGAACGACGTGCGGGAGATGTTCAGATGGCAGCAGAGAAAGCGCAGCGTCGCAAGGACAGGCGCTCCCGTCGGCAGCCAGCGGATCCCCTTGCCAGGCCGATTCCAGAACTCACAATCGACGATGACACACCACGTCCGTCTCTTACCCGTGAAAGTGTTCGCAACATGGAGCGCACCAAGGTCACTCTTAAGCGTGGCCGGCACTGGGAGACCGACGAGGGATGCTCCAGACTGCACAAGAAGATTTTCGAGTACACTGACCCCGATACCGGCGACCAGACTCTGTGCCAGGTCGTCGGTTACTGCGTCTCTGACCAGAGTGACCAGGCACACTTAGATATTCTCTTCGAAGGTCTGCAGGGGGACAGCATCATCCGTATGCCCCGCCAAGTCTTTGTCGACGATGTGTTGAAGAAGGATGGTCGCTGGGCGTCGTTCATTTATGTCCCGAAGAACGCGAATACACCCAAGTAATGGGTCGAGGTGCTTGCATTTTATGATTGATATTTACGGTTTTCTATCTGCCTCGTCAAGTCCTGTCTCGTATATTGTAGCTCTAGCAATGATTATGTATGTCTGGGTAGCAAATTGAAACAATGAAGCATCATCAGCAAATTCACGCCAAAATTTGAGCGGTGTCTCGCACTCAACGTCAAACGCTCGAGCCGGCGGACAGACGAACACGATTTCGTGGCCGCGATCATCTGCTGTAAGGATGCTACAAATGGATACCCCTGCGCGCCTCCGGTTACACGCGGCGCAACACATATAGAATATTGACAAAAGTGTCAGCTTCTATGATCTGATGTAACTGTTGGAACTCTTTACAGTATTTCCATTCCGTCAACAATATCCATCTACATAAACATGTCCGAAGCAATAATAGCAGGAAAGCGATATATGAAAGCGATGGAAATATAGATGATACAAAGAAGAGGCTGACAGGATATCACAGGTAGATCATGACTGTGGTCGTTTCAACGCAGAACGTCGGGCAGTGTTGCCCAAGATGCGTTCTTGCAGGGCGTTCAGTTTCGCCGTTTTCGCCATCAAGGAAGTTCCCCTCCCTCGAGATGACGATGCTTTCGCGGATGATCCCGAAGGCATAACTGAAGAAATGATGCTCCCGGCTAGCTTTTGCCGCTTGGTCGCCCGCGACTGGCGCTGTTCCAATTCAAGCCGACCCTGCATCCACGCCTCCTTCGCTTCGCGCAGCTCGACTTCTCCTTCGTCGGCGAGGTGCAGTGTTTCGGGAAGTGCATAGCGATCACGAATAGCGTTGTCCGTTTCCCGCTTACGACTCTCAATCTTCTTCTCTTCGCGGAAATGGTTTCGAGCCTTCACTGACAACATATACGGATCAGCATTATAATGCTCCGATGCATGTTGCAGCTCCTCGATGCGAGGCATTTGCACTTTTGTGAGATTATTCTGTGCATCTGTAGTTTTTTCGAGTGCTGCCAGCGGGTCCACAGGTGCTGCAGCACTGTCTGTGTCTATTTTCATAATAAGTAATCGTCGATGGGGCATGAAAATCTGGCCCGCACCATGAATAGCGAAACCACCGTTCTCTTCCGGGTCCCAGTCCTCGTCCTTTTGCCGTGCGCCGGAGACAACAACATATCGTGTATTCTTCGGATCTGTCTGTATCTCGAACCAACCATCACATAGATGACATTTGCAACGGAACGAGTAGATGGGCGTCGAGTAGTAGTTTCCAATTTTCTTCTTCTCGGCATTATACCGCACCTAAAAAGGACACCGTTTCGTCAGAGGCTCAGACCTTCAGCATATGCGAATCAATGCCTACTCCCATGCCGATATGATTATTGCATGTGCCACTAGAAGCAACAGTGAGTGTCGAAACACGCTTCGGAGGGAAGTCGACGTACCACCAGATATTGAATGGCAGTTCGAACCGGGTTATAAGAATGCCTTTATCGAGTTTGCGTGCACGATCACCAAGAGCATGTTTTCCTACCCAAATGTGGGCTCAAGCAGCAATCAACTAAAACACGCGTGCACACCATGATAGGCGTTGAGGCTCTTGTGTTTTTCATCATCATAATCCGGTGGATAGTACTTGTTAAATCCTTGCATGACACTTCTGCGACTTCCTGTCAGGAACCAGAGGAAATGCTTCTCGCGACGAAGTAAAGCGTGGCAATCGTTGAGACGATGGTGGTTTGTAACAGAAGAAATTACTCACGGCGCCGGCAGAGAAAGGCCACCGGTTCTGATTGCCGTTGATCGCCGTAAACGCCGTCTATTGTCCGCTCGTATGTACGTGTCGTCCAGAGCGTTGCTTGAGCTATTTTTAATTCTCGCAACTCAGACCAGCATGCGCGGCTGG
This sequence comes from Fistulina hepatica ATCC 64428, assembly GCA_000934395.1. NCBI lineage: Eukaryota > Fungi > Basidiomycota > Agaricomycetes > Agaricales > Fistulinaceae > Fistulina > Fistulina hepatica. The sequence goes on along the minus strand of KN882043.1, from coordinate 565,743 downwards.
TCTCTGTATGCTTTCTTATTTCTATTCTCTTCGGTTGGCTTTGCTGTAAAATCGCAGGACTTCAAAACTTGTTCTCAGTCGGGTTTCTGCCGTCGCGGTCGCGCACTCGCCGAGCGCGCTAAAGATGCTGGCGATGCGTGGAAGTCGCCATATTCGGTGGATCCATCGTCCCTCACGGTCTCCCCCGACCGGGCATCCTTTATGGCAGCTGTAGAGTCGTCCCTGTATCCCAGCATCAAATTCTCGCTCGAGTTGCGTGTGCATGACGACGGTGTCGTCCGCGTGCGCATGGACGAGGTTGATGGTCTGCACAAACGATATGACGAGACCGCGTCTTGGGTTCTTCCAAAGGAACCTACCATCAGTAGAGATCTGTTGTGGACGGCGAACAATACTGCCATTTCGCTTGGTTATTCGAGGGGCAAGCATGACGATGTTGACGTCGTCGTAACTTACAATCCTCTCACTATTGTGATGTCGAAGAACGGCAAGCCACAAATCATGATTAATGGGCGTGGTCTTCTGCATATGGAGCATTATCGTTCTAAGGACACACCAGCGGTCGAGGGGAGTGACAACGCACAAGCAGTGCTAGATACTGCTGGCTCACGTGCATGGTTTGAAGGCGATAAAGAAGAAGATTTTTGGGAGGAGAAATTCAAGTCTTGGACAGATAAGAAACCTAAAGGTCTTTGCAATTGAGTTTATTTACTTTGTGAGTGCATTTTGTTGATATGCTGAACAGGCCCCGAGTCGTTGTCACTGGACATTGACTTTCCCGAGTCACAACGGCTGTACGGTATCCCTCAACACGCGACGCGTCTTGATCTTCCTACAACCACGGGTGAAGAAGCGGTATACAGTGACCCGTACCGTCTGTATAATGCAGACGTCTTTGAGTATTCGGCCTCGTCACCGATGTCTCTGTACGGCTCTATCCCTGTATTATACGCCCATCACTACGACGGAACGGTCGGTGTCTTCAACGCCATCGGCTCTGAGACTTGGATCGACGTGTATCATCCGTCCCCGCGCTCCAGTCAGACTCACTGGATCTCTGAATCGGGCATTCTTGATGTTTTCTTACTTCCTGGTCCTAACCCGGAAGACGTACTTGCGCAGTATGGCCGTCTAGCGGGCACCCAGTCACTTCCTCCGCTTTGGTCACTAGGTTATCACCAATGCCGCTGGAACTACGTGAGTTCGGACGATATTCGCGCAGTACAGTCGCGCTTTGATGCTGAGGACATTCCTCTGGACGTCCTATGGCTCGATATCGAGTACGCCGAGGAGCACAAGTACTTCATGTGGGACCACAAGACCTTCCCTGACCCTGTGGATATGGTGAACGATTTGTCTGCATATGGACGTAAAGTGAGTCAAGGCTCATTCATTTACTCGAATGTTTTGAAAAGAAGTTGCTAGTTGGTCGCCATCATTGACCCTCATTTGAAACGGACCGACGACTTCCCTGTGTACAAAGAAGCGCAAGAAAAAGGTGTTCTCGTCAAGTCTAAGAACGGCGAAAGCGACTACGAAGGCTGGTGTTGGTCGGGTAGCTCGTCCTGGCTCGACATGTTCAATCCGAAGAGCTGGGAGTGGTGGCGTAGGCTCTTTGCAATTGATCCTCCTAAGCAGCCCGAAGGTTGGCACTGGACTCAGAGCACGAAGGACATTCACGTGTGGAATGATATGAACGAGGCAGGTATAGCTCTTTTTTCGTTTGTCGAACATCTGTTGATAAATGCTCAGCCTTCTATTTTCAATGGGCCTGAAATCACCATGGAGAAGGACGCAGTGCACTATGGCGGTTGGGAACATCGTGACGTCCACAACATCAATGGCATGCTTTTTGTAAGTGGCTATCTCATCATGACCGTGAATTTTGCTGGAGCGGTTTGGGATAGGCGAATCAAACCTTCAAGGCTTTGGAAGCTCGCATGAGCCCGCCCGAGCGGCCTTTCGTCCTCACGCGCTCGTTCTTTGCAGGCTCACAGCGTTTCGGCGCGATGTGGACTGGCGACAATCTCGGCACCTGGGAACATATGGCCGTTGGTATCAAGATGGTGCTCGCCAACGGCCTAGGCGGATTCTCTTTCGCTGGATGTGTGTTTCTCGAATATGTTAGCATTTTCAACTCATGCTAACATGTGTTCTCAGCTGATGTAGGGGGGTTCTTTGGCAACCCCGAACCTGAGATGCTTGTTCGTTGGTATCAAGTCGGCGCCTTCATGCCCTTCTTCCGTGCTCACGCGCACATCGATACCAAGCGTCGCGAGCCCTACCTGCTCGACGATCCTTACAAGAGTATAATTCGTGATACCATTAGACTGCGTTACGCGATGCTTCCGGTGTGGTACACGGCATTCTGGAAAGCGTCTGCGACGGGCATGCCTGTTCTTAGGTAAGAGTTTTATTTTTAAATCGGCACAGATGGTAATAAAGACACATTCAGGCCACAATTTGTAATGTTCCCTGGAGAGAAGAACGGTTTTGGCATCGACGACCAATTTTATGTAGGTGACTCTATCCTTGTTAAGCCGGTGACAGAAGAGGGTGCCGATGAGACGCAAGTCTACTTGGGTGAAGACGAAGTGAGTGAACTCCTTCATAAATATCTGTACCTAAGGCTTACCATTCTTAGCATTACTATGACTACTTCACGTACACAATGTATCGCGGCGCCCACGAAGGCAGGTTGATCACAGTCCCTGCAGCACTGGACCAGATCCCTGTTTTCATCCGGGGTGGCACTATCGTCCCGACGCGTGAACGCCACCGTCGTTCCGTTTCACTGACGAAGCGGGACCCTTTCACCTTGCGCGTCGCTCTGGACCACCAAGGGCATGCCAACGGGACGTTGTATCTCGACGATGGCGACAGCTATGACTATCATGAAGGGGGCTTCATCTGGCGTGAATTCGCCGCGAAGCGCGTCAAGACGACGATCACGCTTTCTAACAACGACCATGGCGCGCGGAAGCCTGGGGAGGCGGTTGCGGGTGTCGATTTTCAGACTTACAGCCCCGGAAACGAGTTTGCGCAGTCAGCTGCGAACGTGCGCGTGGAGAAGGTTGTGGTCCTCGGTCTGACTGGCAAGCCGGTGAGCGTGACGCTTGGTGGCGTTGAACTAGCGTGGGAGTATACTCCTGGGTATGGCTGGCTGGAGAGACAAGACGGTGGAAAGGCGAGCGTATTGACTATCAAGGACCCCAAGGTTCCTATCGCCAAGTACTGGGAGATCGTCATTACCTTATGATGTGAGCAGTGAGAGTAGCGTATCTATGTCTAGGCAACGGCAGCTGTGAAGACTAGATATTTACAGCGAGCTACTCGAACTCGAATCATGTACAGTCGTGAATAATGCAATTTATTTCGATTGTCTGAGACCAAAGATTTGCCATTCGGTGTTGACGTTACGCACATAAGTCCACCATTCCAGGTCCGTAATTGTCCATGTATACACGTAAATCCTGCTCAGTAAGTGTTACCTGTATATTGGCAAGAGGATAGATACGGCATTGAAAAAGGTGAGCAAAGCTCAAGCGCTCATGAGTGAGCTGACTTCGGTTCCGCAATTTGCCTGCTGGCATCTGGGCCACATTTGCTCACGGACTTTCAGCTCGCGTTTCTGGAGGGTATCGATTGTAATGAGCAGGCATCTCCACCTGCACGAGCCCCGTAAAAAGACAAGTAAGGCTAAAAGGTGATTATATGTTCTGACCCGCATAAAGCAGGAATCTCGTAATCATAAAATACACAACCGTTTATATAATATTTGATGTTTGAAACACTAAAAATCAAAAAGATCATTGAATCATGCTTGCGCCAGAAAGCCCTTCAAGCATCCGCGTCACCGTCGGGCTTGGCGTCATCCCCTCTGAGATTTAGTTTGTGAATCTTGGCATAAAGCTCCTTCGGCTTTCGAGGCAACTGTCCACTGATAGTGGCCGGGGCATTCCTGTGTGTATAGACTTTGAGACCAAGAGTGAGCAAGTCCTTGTCACAATATTTGTCCAGTGACTTGGATTCGGTCGCCTCCTAGCAATGAAGTGTCAGCGAAACGCCGCGAATACACAGCGCAAACAGCTACATACCGGCTCATCACTAGAGTCAGAGTCGGCATCCCCAACAGGATTATTGACGTCCTTCTTCTCGTCATCTTTGTTGCAGTTTCCATCGTCACCATCGTCCTTCTTGTCATCTGACTTCTCCACTGTCTCCTCTTCCTCCGTACGCCGCGTGCCATCTGCATTGATGATAGTAATTTTTTTCGTCGTCACAATCTCTTCGATGATCTTGATGCTCTCCTTTTCCGGCTTTTCATCATCAACAAGGCGCTCGATTTCGCCTTCCATTTCAGCGACGTCTTGTCCGCCTACGGTTTTAGTCGGTATGGGCAGGAAACTTGCTTCAGACCTATACGCATGAAAATGGGTGAGTGTTGATAATAGGTCTGCACATCGCCAGCTTACTGGACATCGAAATCTGGTAAAAACGTCAGCACAATGTCAAGATTGACAGCTCGTTGTGGTGCTCACTGGAAACAATGGCGCGACTTTTGGCTCTCGCGGTAAGCACGCGGTTGAGTTTTTGTTCATTCACATCGGTCGAGCTGCTTGATGGAAGCGTCTGCCACGTTATGAGCCGCACGATGCGAGGCACCTACATCATGATCCACTCACCGAATCCGCCTGACCGTTCAACCGAACCTACAAAAAAGTTGAGTGATTACCAGCGAGCGGATCATCGAACATACGTTTTAACTTACATGTACCACATAGTCTCCCGCAAGTAATTTTGTTTCCAGACTGGTGCTGCGTGCGAGAGGCCATGCTTCTGAGGACTTGCCAACAGGCTCCAATTCGCCTTTCTTGAAAAGCATGAAGTCAAACGACCACGATATAGGACCCTTGAGATCGGTGAAATATCGAGAGTCAAGTTCAGCGAGAACAATGATAGCATCGGTGGCCTCCTTGACGTTGAACGTGACTGTGCGGAAATTATGCAGTCCGGAACATTGGGTTAGTGAGCGGGTACGTACAGGAAACATCTCCGTAAGACCAAGCCGAATACAGAGGTCGGGTATTCACGTTCAGCCACTGAGACGACATCACCCAGCTCGAGTCCAGGATCAGTGTTCGCTCGACATAATCGAAGTTCTCGAGCCAGTCTTTATCTAAAAAGGTTACCGCGATGAGAACCACGACGGTGCGTCAACATGAAAGTACGAGCGACAACACTTACATTCCATAACAAACTGCCCGTCATTGCCGAACACATGTTTTAACTCAGGCAGCACCTCTACCCACTCCTTCGTCCACTCCTTAGAGCCGTCCGACCACGCACCCTTCCACTCGGTTTCGCCCCAGGGATTGCGCAACACAACAAAGCGCTTTCCTTTGATCTCAATTGCGCGAAGAATAGCATATGCATGGTTTGACACAAGGCCGCTTTCCGTGTCGAAGTCGTTCTTTTCATTTGCGAACTCGATGTTGAGGGACGACGAGAATACTCTGTCTTTGGCCGCAAAGAGAAATTCTTCGTTCCAAAACCTGTCGACATCGAGAATATCCTACAACAAAGCATACAGTCAGCTAACGTCGCACACGGGACATTGAAATCATTCTGTACTTTGATACTGAGGTAGACCGAGACACCCCTACATCAAATGTTTAGCCTACGTCCCAGTAAATTCGTTGGGAAGGGCTTACCCAGTAAGGTCCTCCACGCCCTCACGTGTGTATCCACCCTCCAGAGATTTATAGTCACCGTGGAGTTTCGCGTAGGCCTTCTCCACCAATGGTACCCAGCTTTCGCCCTGCTCGCCGGACCTAGCGAAGAACAAACTCTTTCCGGATTTGCGCGACTTATTGTACGCAGATTTGTTGTTGAAAAACAACTTCCTTCGATCTTCGGGGTCGAGTTGCTCATATCTTGGCATTTCGGTGTATAGCAGACTGTACGCGGTGTTTGGTCAGAGCTCTTACAATGACTGGCGACCTCAACACGGAAGACTCACTCGTCGACGACGACAGTCTCCCAGGCATTGTCGTGGAAAAAAATGAAGCCATATACACCGACAAGCTCATCGCGTGCGACGCAGAAACGTTCAACAAGTCCGGGCATGGTAGAACAGGTGATCAGAGAGGCCAGAAACCAGCAGTCACCCAAGCGCCTAGGAGGATGTGTCAGCCAAATGGGTCCCTCGCTTTGACAGAGAAGCGGAAAATAAAGTCTTACCCTTGAACAATATCTCCAGAACTTGCATGTTCTCCGTCAGCGAAGAATCTGGGATTGTCGAAAATTTGCGTGATTCGCTGTATGTCGGCAGGAGTATCGATCTGACTCCCGGTAAGTGTATTCAGACAGAGACTTCGATGGTTCTCGATGTCGAACTCTGGATCGCTATTTGCAAGGTCAAGTCAATCACGAGCGTAACAAACCACTCGGTCTGCGTTCACCGGAATTTACAGTTAGCAGCCCGGCATTGTTTGGACACCTCGACCACCCGGCGTTTGCAATCCTCGATAGCTTTCTCGAGTTCATCGGTAACGAGGAGCCCAGCCTTGTCTCCATGTTGTTCATACGTCGCTGCACCGCGACCGGGGAGATCCCTAAGGCTGCGACCTACAGAGAAATTAAAAATAGCCATGGGTGGGGTAACGTATGGGTGGCGAGACAAGGGTACGACCTTTTATAACGCCTACTACAGATTAGCGCTCGGCCAGGGCCCAACACGGCGTGGATAGGCCGCATAACCCTGTCGTGATATTACGGGTCCTCCGGACAGATACAGTCTGTCCACCTCGAGTGCCATTAACGATAGCACCTCAATACACGTCCCGAGGGCTATGGCGTTCATCAATGGATACCGGGAACGTTCATCACAGTCCGGAGATCATCGCTCACATGAAACGCCTGACAGGGTCCCGTTATGGCCGGACATAGTAGGTTTTGACGATTGAAGCAGGCAGGAACAGGCTAGAACGATCCTTAAGTGAGTCTTTCAGTCGGCAAACGGCGCCAATCAGAAGAGTCAAGATTTCGCAATGCTGCGACAGCCTGAACGCTGCCAACCTGGAGCTATCATATGGAGGGAGCGAGTGCTTTCCAACGCAGAATGGTCAGAGCCATAACAGCTAGTCTCTGGCTCGTTCTGGTTTGCGCCCTCGAAGATACCTGGATCTGAAGAAAGCTGTTTTGCTATTCAGCAGGGTTGACAACAGGAATGATTACCTCATCCAGCCAGGTCAGCAAATACCTGTAGCTCCCTGTAGATTAGCACAGTCCCTTACCTGATAGCCATGGTGAATATAAACGATGGGTGATCCCATGGAGTTGCTCACTGCCATCTGCGTGGGTCGGAGGCGTAATAAAAATTTGTTCCACACATTTACAAGCAAAAGACACAGGTACTGGCATCTTCACCGTATTCTCGGTGTCGAGCGATTTGTGGAGGAATTGCGGGGAAACAGTTGACATTGTTTGTTGGCGAGTCGTGCCCTTTAGCCGATGATTAAATTGCTCACTTCGTTCGCAAGGTCAAGTGCAAACAGGATCCCCTCGAGACGGGACTTACATTATTTAGATAGGCATTGATTCCACGGACGCCATCCGGACCGCACAACTGCACGGCCCGTCTATTCCTTCGTTCAAGTTCATTACTAGCGGAAGATCTGGCGGATTCTGACTCGGGCCGTTGGCGTTGAACAAGGGAATTGCAAAGAATTCCGGTTGTCTACTCTTCCTTGAGCAATATTTTCCCTGTTTCGGAGTCATCCTATATAGAACTGTTGAGCTTTACATTGTAGCTTTTCAAGATGGGAATTGTTGAAAAGGTGAATCTGGCATTTTTTTTTTTCAGTTTCTCGTTGCTTGGGTTGCTTAATGGCCTGCTATAGATTAAAGAAATCGAGGGTAAGATCTATGGTTGGACGACCGCTTTTTTTCTTCTGACCAGAGCCTGTTAACACTTAGAGGAGATGGCGAGGAGTTCGTATACTTGTACTTTCTTATGCTCTCGACCCATTGACCCACGACATAGCTCAGAAGAACAAGGTGCCATTGTGCAAATCCAAGTGCGATCGAGTCGACACTCATTATCGGCATAGGCAACCGAGTATCATCTTGGCCTTTTAAAGGGTGAACATACCCGCCCCACAACCATCCATGTCTTTTTACTTGCTGTGTACAGCGAAGCTTGCCCGCTATCGCGCCCAGCTCCTTGAACCTACTGCAAAATCAGGCCCATCAGGAACTGGTTTTGACGTCCAGAAATCTGGTGACGCAAGAGTTGCACTAATAGGATTCCCTTCTGTCGGAAAGGTTTACGTGATCATCACATGCGCTCGATCCATCGACTGACAATCTGCATACGTATATAGTCTACATTATTGACGAAGGCCACGCATACCGCATCAGAGACCGCCGCATACGAATTCACCACTTTAACAGCCATTCCAGGTGTCATCGAGTACAAGGGAGCCAGAATACAACTTCTTGACCTTCCCGGAATCGTCGAAGGTGCTAGTCAAGGCCGTGGAAGAGGACGACAAGTGGTATCGACAGCCAAAACTGCAGATTGCATTATCGTAATGCTGGATGCTACAAAATCCGACGAGCAGAAACATTTGCTCGAGGTGGAATTAGATGCGGTCGGCGTTCGCCTGAACAAGCAGAAGCCCGACGTTGTGTTCAAGAAACGTACAACAGGTGGTGTGAGTGGTCCAACTCCTCTGGCTGTCGGGTCAGGCTATTCATAAACCAGATAGATTACAGTGAGGTTTGAAACATATTTCTTTTAGTTGCGGTATGAAACCCTACTCGCGCAGTTCAACACAACTGTGAAATTGACCAAGACCGACGAGAAGACTATTCGCTCGATTTTAGCCAGCTATAAACTTCACAACTGCGACGTTATGATCCGTGAAGATGTAACGCTCTCGATTATGTTCTCTCTTTCAACGTTTTCCCAATTGGTTCCCAGATTACCACTGATGAGTTCATCGACGTCCTGATCGGCACGCGAAAATATATCCCTTGTCTCTGTGAGTTTTATACCACGACTCACCGCCACCATCACTGTGTATTGACATGAAAACACAGATGTTTGCAATAAAATCGACGCCATCAGCCTCGAAAGAGTAGACCAGATCGCTCGGGAGCCCAATTCTGTCGTCATCAGCTGTGAAATGGATCTGAAGTGTGTCACCTTTTGCGCTTGCGTGAAGTGAAGCTCATCTGTTCACAGTCTCGACTATTTAATCGACCGTATTTGGGAAAAGCTCGCGCTTGTCAAAGTTTATACGAAGAAGCGTGGTGCTAGACCCGACCTTGATGATCCTGTTTGCTTGAGGAAAGGCGCGACTATCGAGGTGCGCAACTAATCCTAAATCAAGTTGTGCAAGTACCATTGACATTCCTCAGAGTGTCTGCAATGGTATCCATAGATCATTGGCCCCGAATTTCAAGTATGCACTAGTTTGGTACGTATAAATGCGCATCCCTGCGACCGTCTTCATTACACGTTAAGTGATGGACACGAATGCTTTACAGGGTACGTATTCATCTATTTGTTCTTCAGCGCATAATCACATGTGTTTGAAGGGTCGATCAAGCAAGTTCAATCCGCACGCTCAGAAAGTCAGCCTCAACCATATCGTCCAAGACGAGGACGTTGTTTCTAGTCAGTGGTTTCTCGCTTGGCCATACTCAACGGTTCGCTCATGCCGGCTCAGTTTTTACGAAGTGAAAAACGTACCATAGACCATAGAATGTATTGTATACATCTCATCGCACACGTTACCATTTTCGTCTTGTTTGACCTAACGTGTACACCTAGTCTGTATATACCAGAACTGAGCAAAAAAGTCCCCATTAATCAATGGACCTCCGTGCCCTCATCGGCACCTAAAGTCAACTCGTCTAAGCCTTCCAGAAGTTCGTCAAGTTGAACTTCTGGGAAGTCGGCTTCCTCCTCACCGTCACTCTTTTCTTCCGCGTTCGAATGCTCGTCAACGTCCATCGTATACTGCCCACGCTTCCTCATACCCTGACCTGAGTCTGGACTTGCCATCTTGACGTCGTTGGCCTTATACAAGTTGACGGTACTGCGCAACTCGGGGTCTTCTTCGAGGTCGCGCAAGAATAACTCGTAGTCTACGTCCACCTTACGCTGATCGCGGCCACCCAAGCGTCCTACGACACCACGGCCACTGCCCGTCTCGCCCTCCTCGCCCTGTTCTTTCCCGATACTCCGCAGTTTCCAGTTCCGCGGCTTGTTCTTCTTTCTGCGGTTCGGGTACGTCTTCTTCACGAGGACGAGGTCCGGTATGCGGTCCGCGGACAGGCTCGCAAAGTCGTCCGAGTTGAAGTTAGCGTTCGTGAGGAAGTAACCGACGGCGGTGTCGCCCGGCTGTAGGATCGCGCCGAGGTGTGTACGTGTATGGAAGATTTGGTTCGTGTTGCCCGTCATGTCATAGTCCATCTCGTCCACGTCATGGAGATGGTGCGAGCCCGTTGAGCGGAACGCACCGGACAACGCGACTTGTGCATCCGCAAGCACCCACTTGCCACGCGTCCGGCGATAGTCAGGCTCAATGTCTAGCACGGTGAACTCGGTTAGATCAGAGACCGTTGCGAGAGAGTCGAAGGGAGCACGCCAGTAGATGGGCGCCGTAATATCGCACGTCTGTAATGTGGAGGGATCTAGCAACTGGAACGAGTTGCCGACGCGCACACAAAGAGTCAAAGGGCTGATGTTGCCCAGCTGTCGTGCCTGCTTCGGAGGTATACATACGAGGTCGTCTTTGCAGATGGGCACAATCTCGACAGAGTATGTGAATTTGTAGTTTGCGGTGTTTGAATGCGTGTCGGACGAAAGGAGTTGCTCTGATGCTTTTGAGTGGACAGGAACGACGCCATTCAGGAATTCTATCATTTTTGTGGCATGGCTCCGTTGACTGTAGAAGAAGTCAAGACCGTCCCGGACTTCCTTGACAGAAATCGTGTCTTTTTGTGCGCCATGCTTCAAAATTAGTTGTTCGAGAAACAGGAATGTGCGCTTATGTGCCACTTTTTGTCGCACTTGAACCACTGCCTTCCATGTGTTCTTGGCGGCCAACTTGGTACAATCGGGACATTGTCCATACTGGACAAGATACTCGATTTCAAACGTCTGTTCCAAAATCGTGTTCGTTAAAACCTTCGAGTACGAACAGCATTAGTCCAAAAACAATCAGTGACAAAAAGAAGGGCTCGCCTCCTTCTGTATCGTCGTCGATACTCGTAGCCGCTTGGAGTGTGGCTCAGTCCAGATGAAGTGTGCCTCTGTGAGGCGCACTTTGTTCAAGCCCTTGAGCTTACGCAGACATATAGACAACAGTTCTGGCGATTCAGGCCTTGCTATTGTCCATGTTGAAGGAGGGGAAAGAAATCGTTCACAGTTGCGACAAAAGGACACAGAAGCTGGTGATCGCAGGGGCATCAGACTTTTTGTGGTCACAATTGCTGTATTATCATACCTTGCTTGGGGATACCCTCAGTAATATCAACACTTGGATATGACCAAATAAGATAAGACAAGGCCTTCTGGACAAAATATACGCACGTATTTCGTAAACAGGGTGCGCAAAGATTAGCAGAATTGGGTACAATGGGTGTGCCTGACCATGGTCATCAGCCGATTGAAACATGCTACTTAAGCAAGCTTATGCATACCACAGTCAGCACAAAGCACTCTGTGTACTGGAGGAGCAGGTATGAATTCCATGGACGCAAGAATCGATGGATAAGCCGAAAGCAGCTTCGAAATCTGCATTCGATCGGTGACTCATATTCCGGTCGCCGTCTTGCGGCCATCAATTCAAGTTCGCGTCCACCAGTTTGACTTCAAGTCTCTTTCACGTCCTACTATCACCTTCGTCGTCGTCTCTCGCGTCGTCGACCATGGAGACAGTCATCGATCTTTCTCACAAATTAGGGAACAATGTCCCAGTGTATCCTGGCGATTCGGCGATGTCCTGTGTTCCCGTATGCACCATCGCCGACGATGAGTACAGCGTACACCAGATCACAATGGGTTCGCACACTGGGACTCATATAGACGCACCATCCCATTTCATACCATCTGCCAAGTCCATATCTGACATATCACCATCGCATTTTGTACGCCCTATCATCGTCGCCAACCTGGCTGGGCGACTTCTTCCCCGTCAGAAGATCACCTGGGACAAACATCTTGCCCCATACTCAGCCATGATGCATCCCAGCGTGGTCCTCATCATACGAACAGGGTGGTCTAACTATTGGGGCACTCCGGTTTACTTTGATCATCCCTATTTGGACGCAGAATGCGCTCAGAAAATCGTAGACGCTGGTATTCGTATCGTGGCGCTGGACACCCCCAGCCCTGATCGGACACCACGCGAGGGTGAAAGTTCTGATTATCCAGCTCACAAAACCATCTTGGGTGCAGGTGGAATAATCGCAGAAAACTTGACCAACTTGGACCAGCTACCGGAGCGAGGCATGACCATTAGCTTGATGCCGCTCAACATTGAAGACTGTGATGGCGCTCCCGTGCGGGCGTTTGCCTGGAGAACAGGCGACCTCTGACACACTGTGGGTGTCAACATTTGTCTTGGCTTGTTCCTGACGTGCATACACACCACCGTTCCAGATGGGCAGAGCCCGCTCGTAGTTGATTTTTTTCTTGATGTTCTTTCGTGCTGAAGACCCTTCTTGAAGCTTATTTGCAACATTTTCCTCCATTGTTTAAATGTAAAATAATTGTTCGCTGCATCTTCGTTCACTTGAGAAGTACCAATCTGTACCCATGAATTTGTTGTTCGTGAGCATACTCCGTCATCAATCTCTTGTGCCGTTTTTTCCTCTTTACAAGATAGGTAATACATTTTCTCTTTAAAATTCAACTGGCCATCAACGATACATGTTTCTTCTATATATATTTGCTCTTGTCAAAGTTTGCCATGTTGTTCACTGGTTAGGAGCACTCCTAAGGATTTTTCTGATCGCAGTCTGCCTGCTCCGCTGGTGGACTCGTATTTGTCCTCTTTTTGACCAGGTCTATTGATGACGCGGATGGCGACGGAATTTCGCAGAACTTCACATTTCTTTGCACTCGTGAAGATGGCAGAGACAACAGGTGAAAGGTAGTTCTCATTACAGGCACATTTGGGTGCTATATGATATTCTGGAGATCCTCCTAGTAAACCCTTCTGTCTCATGTATATATATGCTTTGTTAATCTGCACCAGAGGCAATATGGGGTGCTTCAAGTATTGATGTGAACGCTACGATAATTCTTGACAACACTCGGGTCACTTTGTTCGGAGCGAGCCTCGATTCGGATTATTTCGATCTTCAGCCTCCATGTACGCAGAGGTAAGTTGCTATGCGTCGCACTATAATTTTTATCTACACTTACTCAGATTTGCAAGCTTCTTGATTCTGTTACTCACATCATCCACAATGGTAAACGATTCTGTGTTTGAACTTATATGTAGGTGATGAATCGATGATGTTTCACAGATTTTACCGTCTTTACAACCTGGCCACTTGATTTCTCCTTGTCGTCTTTGAGCCAAACATCCAGGGCCTATGTGATTTTCCTTGCGTCTAGGTCGCATCTTGTTTTCACAAACTCTGTCTGTCCTAGTTGTGTCCCACGATGTGTCGATTTAAGTCCTTGAAACTGCAAACGCGCAGGGTGATGCCGATGGAGCGGACACACATATCGACGTACTTACTCCTGTGCTGCACCTCTTGTTATTCTTCCAGAAACTGGGCAACGTTGCCGCCGATTCCAGCAGGGAGGCATTCGGGCTTCCTCTGATAGAGCTTAAGAGAGCTATGGAAGCCGCCATGATACTGAGGGCAATGGACTCAGAGATGCCTCTCGACTCTATGAACGAACCAAAACCGGCTCTGACCTCCGTGGTTGAAGTGAACCCCTCAGCTTTATCATTTCCAACGACCTTGACTTGACAAAAAACGTGTCTGAAGTCGTCATGCCCATTAGTTTCCTGATATGGTTATTTCAATCACGTGCTATTACGTAATCCACCCACTGTCATTGCGCGCCTCTACCTCAAGTTAAGCTTCACGCCGCGACGCGTCTTGTCTTGTGGCGTTCGCTTTTGTCTTTCTGTTTTCACACAAAAAATCTCAAAAGCGTCTTCACGCTGGGTTGCGTGTCTTGTTTGCTTGTTATCCACTCTGCCAAAAGGGCGTGTGCCACACTTGTTTTTGCTGGTCTGTCTGGACATTCGCGCAGCCGTCACTGCCACCGCTCTGTGCAATCTTTGGTTCAATTCGCCACCTCTTCTACTATTTATTCAAGAATCATATCTTGTAAATCGCCTTGCCAGACTCTCTTCATGGACACCGCTCCCGCCAAGAAGGCTGACCTCGGGATGTGTTCTGAGAGCGTGCTGCCAACCCCGCCACTTGATATGCCTGTTATTCGAGAACAGGACGAAGATGAGGAAGATGTTCTCGTATCCGGTCTTGCTCTCGATTTTTCGCATCAGGACAGTGACGACTGCGACGGGCTCGTCGCTTCGTGCAGCACCAACTCTAAATCTGCCTCTCCTTGTCCCTGTTCTTCTTCGCCATCAGGGTCTCTTTTAATTTCTTTGGTGGATGAAACTGTATTGCCTGGATCTGGTTTCGAGCCACATCAAGTTCAAGACTATGGCGCCGAAGTTGACCTTTTTGATCAGTCGTTCTCCACCGCCTTGGCCGCTCCGTCAACACAAAGCACGGATACTCTCATCTCGAGTGATGCCTGCTGTGAGCAAGATGATGATTTCGAGTACTTCAACTTGGATGCCCATCTATACTGTCGACGGTTTCCTGACGGACATTCCCTCAATCCCCATTTTGCGCGCGTATACGAGCTGGAAGACGAACTAGGTTCGGGTGGATACGGCTTCGTCCTCACTGCACGGCGCAGAGAAGATGGATATGAAGTCGCTGTCAAGTTCATCATCAAGAGCAAGGTGCCTGAACACGCATGGATGGATGATGAAATCGTTGGCAGGCTTCCGACTGAGATTATGCTACTTTGCCTACTGGATCACCCTAACATTGTCAAATGTCTGGACCTCTTTGACGATCCTCTGTACTTCTATATGGTATGTTCACCCCTCCTTGTTGACACTGAAATCAACGCGTTGTAGGTTCAAGAGCTACATGGCACTCCGTGGCACAAGGTCAACAACTCTTCTATGCAAATGCAAAATGAATCCGATCGCGCCGCCTCAGTTTCCTCCGATCCTTCATCTTCGCCCCCTCTGTTGACCGCATCAACATCTCGCGACTCTGTAGCAAGTACTGGTGCACCATCCACTCCACCGCATCTATCCCTACCTCTATCGTCAATTGCTAACGCAAAAAATCTGGCCACAGATGCTGAAGACAATATACCGCCTGTTCAACAGTTTTTGCATCCTGGCCGTCCGGACTATCGACGCCGACCCTCCCATGACCTATTTGAGTGTATCGAACAATCCGAGCACAAGCGTCTTCCCGAGGATCAGGCCCGTCATGTCTTCCGACAGGTGGTTGACGCTGTACATCATCTCAATCAACAAGGTGTTGCGCATCGAGACATCAAAGACGAAAACATTCTTATCGACAAAGACCTGAACGTGCGCATAGTGTAAGACAATCTCGCAGCCTGCTGCGCTGACAACGCCAAACAGGTCAAACTCGTTGACTTCGGCAGTGCGACGATCGTCGACCCTTCCAAGCCACGTCCGTACTACACGCTTTTCTACGGGACAACGGCATACGCGGCGTCGGAAATTCTGCGCAAGAAGCAATATCAGGCCGCTCCTGCGGAAGTCTGGACGCTGGGTGTTTTGTTGTCTTTCTTGTTGACTGGAAATTCTCCGTTTCCGACTGTCAACGACGCTATCGATGGTCGCATGATTCTCACAGACGCTCCGGATCTGAAGCTTTCTCGCTCGGCGCTTCGCTTGATGAAGATATGTCTCGATCCCAATCCGAAGACTCGCGCGACTATCGAGGACATCCGTACACACCCTTGGCTTTCCGAGGCTTGAAAGAAGTTCTCGTTGTGATCGTAAGTGTAATTTACACCCATTCCTATTGTTTGTCTATGCCTTCACCCTTTTTCGCTCCTCTGAATAGACATTCGCTACGGACGGACATACTTATACGTTGCATATTGGTATCTTGTATAACAACCAAAGTTTGTATTACAATCAGTTACTCAGTACTCAGTACCCCGCCTCTAAGATGCTCCTCCATAGATTTTTTGGAGGTCACAACGTTTATTGCCATAGCCGCATTGTGTATTCTGATCACTTTGGACATCCTTCTCCCTCAACATACTCCTCTCTGTTGATATCGTTTTGTATTTACTTTCTCGAAACACTTACACAAAAGGTACATCGATCGCGTCTATATGTATATACGAGCTGATGAAGATCGCTAAGTATGTCCCATGGGCTAAACACTAACATAATTCACCATGTTAGCGTTCGACGATCCAATGAAATGTCCAGTCGCCCCAATGTCAGCTTCTCAGAAGTTCCGTGTCCTTCCATGGACTTATAGACCAAGAAAGACGCCTGGTGAATTAATAACAATACATATCAATAATATGGATACACAATACGTGGATAGGTATACAAAACAGCAAAAAGTTCCATCAAACAAGAGGATCATTACAAGCGTATTCGAAATTAGCAAAAAGATGACCATACGGATCTGCCATCCTCCGTCCATAACACCAATCGTCCTCAGGATATATATCGAATGCGGCAGTATCGCCACTATGCCCCATGCGTGGCTCAAACGGTGCCACAATTTCTTTAGCCAGTAGTCGGTGCCAAGTTACCTCCGCATAGAACTCGTGCTTGAACAGATCGCCGGCGCCATTCAGCAGGTTACCGAGGCGTTTCGTGGGATCGCGGTCCATTAGCCGCACTATGAGATCGACGGAAAGGTCGGTGAACTGGGGTGGCCAGCGCAGCAGGTCCGTGCCACGCTGGATGCGCTGATAAAGTGCCGCGTTATTGTCCGACGGCTCGTAAAACGGCGGGAAGCCGGCAATCATCTCGTAGATAAGAACACCGAGCGCGTACCAGTCGACGGACTGCCAAATCTAAGATGACAATACATCGCTGGCTGTGCATATGCTCACCTTGTTATAACGTTCACCATGAACGATCTTATAAATGGCGTAAATGAGTAAGGACAAGGTACAGAGAGGGTGGACACAAACTTCGGGGGCCAGATAATCTGGCGTGCCGCACAGCGTCCACGCCGGTTCGCAGCAGACTTTGGCGAAACCGAAGTCCGCGATCTTGATATGGCCATCCCAATTGATGAGTACATTTTCAGGCTTCAAATCGCGATATATGATATCGTGTGTATGCAAGAAGTTGAGCGCAAGCGCTACTTCTGCGGAATAAAACTTGGCCACGCCCTCCGGAAATCTCTGCACGTTACGCGTCAGTCTATGCACTCGAAGGGTGTATCATAGGCATTTGCTCACATGGCATCGACGAAGAAGTGAGAAAAGCTCGCCGCCCGCGACGAAGTCCATAACCATATACAAATTCTCCGCGTCTTGGAAAGAGACCCACAGCTTGGTGATGAAGACGTGATCGAGAGCATGCAACAGATGCTGCTCGTTGTTAGTATGAGCGACCTGCTTGAGATCGACGACATTCTGCTTGCGCAAGACTTTCATCGCGTAGTACTCTCCGTTGTGCCTGCTCATGACTGTCGATCGTGCATGGGCACCGTCTAGCCGTTGTTACCTCAGGATGCACGGTACGCCACTTACCCAGATGAACGCGTCCGAACGTGCCCTTGCCGAGCGTGCGCTCAATCGCGAAGTCAGACAGTTTGTATCCATGCGCGACGCGCCGCGGAGCGTCCAGAGACTCTCCTGTGCCAGCCGTTGTCTCCGCCGTGATTGCACGTGCGTCGGAACGCTCCTCAGGCTGATATGGCGGAGGTGGGTGTGACACCGATGTACGCGCCGAAGTAACTACTGGTGAGCTCGAAGGAGGTGGAGACGGTAGCGAACAATTAGACTCTTTTGCGTCGGATTTTGAGGGACTCGATCGGTGGATTCCCAACTTCCCGGTCACACGCTTGATCATCGCAGACCAACGAGCAGAAGAAAGAAAGGCAAAGAAAGACAAGGCAAAGGCTGACTGCACTAGGATGCAGAACGAAGGAAGGGAACAAGAGAGCGATGCATGGGGCCCTGCAAAATTTGAGTCGGCAGTGGGTGCTGAATGTACAAAACGGTATGAATAGTCGTCCTCTGATCAGGACAGGTTGATCAGTGACACCCCCGCTCGGACGCTGTTCAACGCTGTTCGGGGCGTGCTTCAGAAACAGCCAATAGGCGAAGGAACAGATAAAACATGATTATGTGTACTGAACTGTTAGAAAGATTCAAGTACTTCATAATAGGCTGTATATTATGGGGCAGTACATAGCTGCTAATATAGGGCTGGCAGTGATCATCATGTGCGGGCGGCGGATCAACAGAGAGACAGTCCTCAGCGGCGACTGATGTATTCCTCCAATAGCGGATGGAGGGCGACACCTCGCTCCTTCAAACATTTCTCTCCAACACGGAAGGTCGATAGCGCCGGAAGGCGTCGCGTTGTGGAGAGGTCATGAGCGCTTGAGGACTTTCCAGGCGGCCTCCTCGGCCAATGCCACCTCCTGCTCGTCTTTCTGTCCAAGCATCAGTGCAAGGGAAAGAACGAACACATGGCGTTGAAGGGTCGCAACGAGATAGCTCACTGGTGTTTCCTGATAGCCCTCATGCGCACGCTGTTCCATCAACTGCGAACATTCACAAGATAGGACCAGACACCAGTTCATAGTGAACGACAGGTGACGTTGCCAATGGATTATGATTTTCGTGTATTCCATGATAGCGAGGACAAAAGAGCCGGGTTGCCGCAAATGAATTGACAGACAATCACCATGTCAATGTCCTTACAACGCCAAGATAAGGTGGGTTGCTTACCTCTACAGAAATATAAATAATCAGATGGATTCATTGGAAGTACGCGTATAGAGTGCCAGAAATATTTCAGCAAGACGACGGTGCAGGCGGCCCAAGCAGAGGTCAAAAATATGCGGAAACATGTCAGTCTTGAGAAAGTCAAGATCAAAAGCAAAGCAAAAATCGCGGAGTGAAGATCGTGCACAGTCGAGGGATGTAGACACGACGAGAAAATCCACTTAGAACTAACGCACCTCGCCCCCGCCTGATTGTGTTGTTGTGAACCATAACACCGAGACCGATGCCAGCAATTCCAGCGCCCAGACATACAAAAACAATGGATCTGTGAGCGTAGTCAAGAAATCCAAGTCGCGGAACCTGCAACGGCATCACTTGGTAAACACTTCTACGGCGATAGTTTTGAAGTTGGAAGAAAGATCTGGACTTCGGAGAGCAGGAAGCTCTGCTGTGCATCAACGGCAACAGATTGACATCTGATCGGCGATCAATGGGAATGGATTCCAGTAAATCGGCTCACGCTTGTGTTCTGCATGCAATGTTATTGTTGAGACCATGCTCTCTCGCTCGGTTGCTCGCCTACCAGGAGCGAGTTCAAGTTTGCCTAGGGGAGACTAAGGCCATGCATCGCAAAAATCCTGCCAGAAGATAGAAAGTCCAGATAGACTGCATAAACCGACTACGAAACCACGGTGCCGAGCCTGCAGCAGGGACTCGGCTTGGCCGTATTTACACAGCGAAGACTCAATGGTTCGTGCGGTGTTATCCTCCGAGTCCTTACTATTCAAAAATGAAATATATAGTGAAAGAGACATTTCAAGGACAGCGGCGCGAATGGGTCGGAAATAAACCAAACAGGACCCCGATGCAAGATGACCGGGTGTGGGTTGGGATACCGGTGCAAGTTGAGAGTCCGAACCCGGGCCCACAGTTGGCGTGCAGTCAGCTCCTGTCGGAGAGCGAGTCTGCGTTCGCGGGAAGTTTATCGCGCTGTTTCGTGCAGCAAAGTACGTCGAGAAGAGGTGATCTGCGTACGTGTTGACTGCATTCGTATTTCGTTCAAACTACTTGTTCAGGTTTAAATCATCGGCACTGCTACGCGGGCGTGATATCAACGTCTTCGACCTTGTTATATCGCAGAACGCTGTTACAGGAGTATAAGGTTCCCGAGCATATTGGCGCATGAGTCGTCCTTTTTTTAGGTACTCTGCTGAATCTACTCCATGCCACCGTAAAGTGTATCTGATATTTGATGTGTCATGACAGAAATCGCAACAATAATATACTCCAGCCGCAATCCATTGACTCTGGCCGCACATCATTCACGGAAGTCATATACAAGCAGTTTCAAGCTTGTGTTGACATATGCTCTCATCGCGCTGAGTTGGACTCGTTTCACTATCTTCCGCACTTGTAGGAATGCATTCAATGCAGGCTGCCCAGAACGGGGACCATCGTAATATTGATTCTCTTTACACATGCTCATGGGTAAAAACTCGAATTTGGTTGATGCAAGCACGCATTCATCTTCGTACCTCCACTGATCAAGGAACGCAGCACATTCTAGGCAATTCCATCAATGAAACATGGGTGTTACCGGAAGTTGCGGATACGGTTTATTCAGAAACCAGCTATAGCCATCAGAAACCAACACTCCCCGGCCTCAGGTGAAAGTGAACCAGCCTCTGGTATGGCCGAGTCTGTGGGAATGCAAGTGTCGCAGCTTCAATGCTCCACATGTCGTTTCGAGGATCTCATGTACCCCTCTGATGCCGGAACTGCATAAATACTGAATCTTTTGCACGCATTTTTTCTCAGAGGCCCTCAGATCCTACTTTCTTACGTCTGCAAACGTCTGCCTACCTCATGATTTTCTATAAGGACCCACATAGCTTGCCAGGTGATCAGCCCTTGCTCGAAGGTTCATTCCTGTCCAGTAAGTATGTCATATCTATGTAACACAATTTTGATCATCCGTGTTTTAGGCGTTGGAGACTCACATAATGGCCTTCCAACACTGACAAATAACCATTCCCCAAAGGAGTTGGGTGAGTAACATTGCATGCTTCACGTTTCTTCAGTCAATCGATGACCTGTTTCATTTGAGCAGCGGAACAGATGATGCTAGTGTTGAAGAAATTTATGAAGGCAGTCGAGTACTCTCCTCCGGCGTCTGCTGCCGTCTTCAGTAACACTGAGCTCGAGGCAGCCATAGTCAAAGACATGAGTAAGTACGGTATCGAAAGGAGCGCTGCCATGGATAAATTCGTGCAGATTGCAACGACTTTCACTGAGGTAGTTTATTCGTTTGATTTATCAATTTATTTTTCATCGATGTTTCCCAGTCCAACTATGCGCACGTGACCTTCGATGAGAAGCTGGTCGTTGCTTTGTGTATTTGGTAAATTTCCATGTTTTCCTTGGAATCAAAGGAGCTTACTTTATTCAGTTATGCCTTCTACATCGACGACGCTGCGCCGCAAAATCTGGAGGCCTTTGAGGCATTCGAATTTCGGTTGCTTCATAATCTCCCTCAGCTCGATCCAGCTCTCGATGCATTTGCTGCCGTGTTGAAGCGCATGTGGGATTTCTACGACGCACTGTCTGCTCGCGCGATATTCACGGCCTGTCTTGAATTCGTCGACATGACGTGCATCGAACCTTCGATGTCGCAAGTTGAGATGCATCGCACCTCGCAACGTCTCCCTTGGTACATCCGTCAGCGCAGCAGCGGATCGACTCCATTCGCTGTCTTCACCTTCCCCCGACGTCTTGGGATCCCGTTCATGGCTTACTTCCCGGTCTTGCCGGATATGGATTACTTTCTCAGCGGTATCAACGACTTGTTTTCGTGAGTCACCTGGTTGCGATTGAGAAAACTGATGCTGACCGCCATCGCTATGTGACCAGCTTCTACAAGGAGGAGCTGAAAGGGGAAGAAGGCAATTTCGTGCACATGCGTGCCCGTGCAGAAGGCAAACCTCCCATGCAAGTAGCTGCCGAATTGAGCGAAGAGCTGTTGGTTGCTCGCAGTACCATCCATGCTGCATTGAGACCTCATCCCGAGGCGTTCAAAGCCTGGATCGACCGCGAAAAAGGCTACATGTAAGTGTTCCATATCCTTTTATATGGGTTTGTTCTAGACATCGTCTTCTTCAGCGCTTGGCACATGTTCCTACCACGCTACAAGCTTCAGGAGATCGGTTTGCCATTTTCGACGGCAAAATAATGGCGTGATGTGAAACGAAAGTTATATGTGAGAGCTGACCAGAAATAGAGGTTGTCATAGATTGTACATACCAACAGTGAGCTTGGGCTTTGTATAGCGTCGACTTATGATGTTAGATATTAGTTATCGGTCCTTTCATGAATGTCACCGAAAGAGAGCCCGGCAGCCTTCGTCCCGCTGCACTATGAAGGTGAGAAATCTAAAACACATTTAATCGTTCGACCAGTCTGTGAGCGCTTCATCACCTCCCGAACCGTCAGTCGACGAAAGCCCCCTTAGCAGACAAAACTGCAGATTACATTACATCATGTACAGCATGCAAGAGTGTCCATCTCATGGTATAACAAGAACATAAGCCCATTGGCCGTTTGGAGCTCCAACTGCGGCTGCAAGTCGCTGTTCAACAGTGGCTGCCTCCGGCAACGTCTCTGTCCGTCTATCCAATTTAATATCCACAATATGTATTGATTCGCCCTCGGACTCGATTTCCAGGTCGGGTACACCTTGCGCATCGACAGCAAACGTCTTTCGCCGGTCAACCACTGAAATCCGAGGCAATCGGATAAAACCGCAAGCGACGGGTATGATGGACCAGACCAGGCTTTCTTCTCCGCCTGGAAGGAGTAAAGGCAGACGACCATTCCGAAGACCTGCGATAACAAACCCGTCCTGAGCATCTGGCTCAAGATACACAACCACGTTCGCCGAGCGTGACGGGTGGTTGTTGCGGACACGTAACGTCATGTAAGTGGGTTTGTGAAGCTTTGCATAGCTAGGCGCGTCAAGTAATGCAATCAGGTGGTCTCGAGGCGGTCTCAGTGACGGCAATGGGAAACGGCTTGTGGCTAACGGTCCACGCGTTTCGTCTTTGAGAATCCTAAAAGCGATCAATGAAGGGGGAGAGATAATTTTGAAACAAACACACTTTTGCCACACGACTTCCACTGATCCTGGACTAGGGATGGCTGTTCCATCTGTATAGTAGGCATCTGCTGGAGCGAGGCTGAAGCGCCCGACAGCGGAAAACTGGTCACCAATTCCAAACTCCGGTGCTTCGGAGAAGACCTTCAGTCAACGGGGTCGTTGTAGAGAGTAATAAGCCATACCCAGAGGTGCATCCTCAGTATCATCTACAGATGATTCTAAAAACCTGGCCTGTTCGTGATCCTGGAAAGAACGTGTTTTGAAGCTTCGAAATGGATGACTAGACTTGGAAGCCAACCTCTTTGATAAATGCAACAGATGCGATGTCCACTTTCCACGGCCCCGAATTTTCAAGGGTGAAGTTGAGCAACGCCTGGCCACCCTGCGAGTCATCCCAGTAGGACTCGTCAAACGTGTCCATCTCGGCGAGTGCCGGTCGCGTGTGAGTGGCACGTCTATAAGAGATATCGAATGTCCCCTTTAACGGATCGACAGTCGGGACAGTGAGTGTCTTCAACGTCTCGGTGATATCAGAAGCTGCTGTGTCAGATTCTGCAGTTGACTCAGGCTCGTTTGGTAAGCTATCGCTATCCTGCCAGACCGCGCGCGATTGAATAGATATGTCAAGTAGGCGATCGCCGCCTACGTCTGCGTTAAGGAGATACAACGTTTTCGAGACCATCGCGCCCGGGGACAGAGCATCACAACAGATACCTTTGACGAGGCCAGACGACGTTTCCTCATCCACGGTTATGGAGTTGACTTTACAAAGACGTGCATAAAAGGTCATAGTGTAGCACAACGGCTAGACTTACCAGCCTCTTCTGTTGGCTGCAGCAGAATATCCAGAACAATGTCCAGCACCCGATAGTCCGCATTTGTCACTTCGACAACAATGGGATACTCTTCGCCCAAGTATGCCGGTGCATTGTGTTTGAAAGACACGCGCACATCATGCGGGCGATGGGAGACCCTATTTTCCTCCGGCATTTAGACACCTCTTCGGAATAGGAACGCTAGAAACATACGTTACGGAAGAGGACATGGTTCGTTCAGGGGAAACAAAATGAGGCGGGTCTACGGAACATAGCCACTTGTGTTGGGCAGTCTTCCCCTCATCTGCAGGAGACGAGGAAGGGAAATTAAATGGCAATGCGATCGTCCAACCACCCTCTTTCATTTGCAAAATCGCCTTGGACACCTAGATTTGGGCTGAGATTACCGTGCTACGATAGCATGTCAATGTAAATATACTTACTGACAATATCGCGAGCTCATCGGATTGCATTGAGCCACAAAGAACAGTGGACGAGCCGAGTGGCCAACGGAGATTTACTTCGATTTGTCTTTGCTCACCAGCTTTGACATCTCCGATATCAAAGCATTGCACGTCACTGGGTGTCCGTCCGGACGCCTCCGATTGTTTGTGCACTAGAATTACAGCAGGCGCTTCGTCTGACGGCGTTACATATAGCGCTAAAGATGAGAACGGGAGAGAGGCGATCGATAGGTCCTTCGGCGCCGTCAAGGCGATCTGAAATTTGGCAGGCTCGCCGATCATCACTTTTGTCGACCAGAACACGATGTTTGCGTCAACTAGAATTAGGATTGACGACCTTGCATTTGCATGTAGAAAAACAATCACCTACGTATAGGCTGCATGTCGGGTACGTCAATAGTGAGTATTTCATCGGGCTTGGAAGGGACAGAGGCCTATCGGCAATCAGCTTAAGTTGAACAACGCGAAAAACAGTCTCAGGTACCCTGAGAATGGCCATGAGATCATCTTCCAGAGACGATTCGTCTTCATCGCTGGCGCCCGTATGTCCTATCCCACAAGTCTTCACCATGACAGGCATCCCAAAAAACATATTTTGCCACCTACCTTGACCAATCATCTCGATCAGTAAACGGATACTAAGCTCAACATCGCCAAGTAGCTTTGCGCACTCATACCAAAGCGATAAGAGAGGGCGGAGCATGGCACCCCAGTGCTCTTTGCGATATGACTTGGCAATGCGCTCAAAAAATCTACAGAATGGTAAGAGCAGACAACGCAAATTGAATTGAAGCTCACCGGGCAGCCATGTCGAATTTCCCAGAGGCGTGATACGTACGTGCTATGCAATACGCGATGTGCAGAGTTTGCCGTGCCGGTTGGTTCTGAGCTTGTCCGCTGTGGCGTTTGAAGAGCTCGTATGCTTTCGTATATAACTAGATACAATTAATGATTGCTTGGAGACCTCAGAGAGAAATTGTAATTACCTCGAGAATTAAAGCCAGTTGCTCAACCTTCTTCTCGTTCTCGAATCCGGGTATACCCGAGCTTCCAGGTTGCTGCTCCTCCGTCTCGAGCAACACCATGAAGCGCTCTCGTCGCATCTCCGTGCACCGCGCTGCCATGTAATAATAGAATCCAGGGTGCTGCAGCGCATGATTTGGATTGAGGCCCAGTGAGTGGGCCAACGGATTGTTTGGGTCAGGTCGTGCCAAGCTATTCAGGAAAGCAATAGGGTAATGGTTGGGTATCTTCAAGTTCAAGCGTGTGCCTTGTTCCAGAAGTTCAGCAAACACACGAAACCTGAGTATATTGAGTTTGCATCTTTGTTTTTTTTTTTAAGATGTGGACTTACTGGCGCGCCATCCAGCTCCAATATTCGTACGTGTCCTCGCCGATCTCCCATCCACGTGAGAAGTCGCCTAGCTGTTGTATGTGATTGCTATGATGAGCAAGAGCCAGTGAATGCTCATTGTTATACAGATACAGTTTGACGATCTGTGAATTAGACAATAAGCATGTCTGCATATAGATCCAGCGGATTTCTGACCTTCAGATTGACACAATCAGCAAGCACTTTGGCCTCTGCCCATCTTTTAGTCCGTGGCGGCAGAATGACTATTGAACCAAACATAGTCAACAGGGTAGTGTACGCATCCTGATAGTGTCTGAAATTTATGATTACAACTTTAGGCAGAGGTCGACATAAGCAAGCCGTACTTGAGAGCAACTTCATGCTCGCCCCTAAATTCGGCGAAGCAGGCAAGTTTATATTCATAGCGGACTGCCCACCCCTCAGGTCTCAAAGGTCGGACTGGCATCGACCCGATGGGAGTTACAGGAAGTGTGGCTTGTGATGATGCGTGACGATTTCGTTTCCTCCGTACTCGTTTGGAATGATTTGTGTAATATTCTAGCGCGGGCTCGTACAAAGCTGCTTGAAGACTAGAGCCGGAATTTTAAAACGGGACCCCTTCAAGTGCCAATGAGCGAGAGTGTGTACCTCTGAACGAATTCATGGAGTTCTGAAGGATTGACCGGACTGAGCACGAACAGCGCAGCTCTTGAGTCTAGTCCACTTTGCCGACGAATGAAAGTCAGTCTTCCATCGAGAGTTGGATCGTCTATAATTTATATATCAACGAAGTGTTGACGACAACAGAACATCCTCACCAAGCATCCTTCTACTAGCAATAAGAACAACCGTCAACTTTATCCCTCGCTCACTTGTCGTACGTTTACGCTGTGCTATTTCTTGAGCCAACCCAGTATCTTTTCGTCTCTCCTCATCGCGATTGTCGCGCTCTTGCTCGAAAGCAGTAGGATCCGGGGAGGTATTACGAGCCGATTCATACATTCGCTTGAAGAGCACGAAAACGGATGGCACTAGGGTCGTATGTTTGCGAATCCAGATGGGAGCGATGAGTCCATCGGGGAACACAGGCGATGTTGGCGTTAAAGGACTGAGCGGTGAATGCGACGACGCGTATTGCGGATCGTCCGGGCCCACCAGCTTTCTTGGCGGAAAGCGTACGTCGGTAGGAACCAATAGGATCTGGAATTTCTGGCCCTTGGAAGTATCTGGCGGCGGCTGCCAAATGGATGGCTTCAGTTGAGATAGCAGCGTCTCCCGAAGACGCAATACGAGTGTAATGAAAGGATCCTTTGAATCGGGAGATGGAGACGGTGGTACGTCCAGACCAGCAACAAACATGACTGGCGCCAACTGCACCAATAATTCTACGGGATAAGAATTCATTGCGTTCGCGTAGTCTCGAAATCTGTTTCTGCTGAGACTCAAAAGATATCCATGTGGTTTGAGACCGTCACCGACGATGATGACTGCAATGCCACCGCAGTCGGACGTCGGTGATGCGCTCTCACAGCCACCTTGTCGGACATGATGCATTATGCATTACATGTTACCTAATTCATAACCATTATGTAGTGCTCGTTTCTGTCCAAAACAATCATGCGTATTCAGGAAAAAAATAGTACTTTATTGACATTCTATCATGTTCTGAGTTTATGGTGGAATTGCGTATCATGTAGTAGATCCTGCTACGACTTCGAACGTGCCTTCCCCTCATGGGGCCTGCGTATGCGACTGATGAAGGTAGACAACTTAGATTTTTCACCTTCCGGTGTTCCTGGTCGCACTGGACTGTCCACCGGGCCCGGGAACTTCTTCTCTTTGGAGGTCGTCAATGCACCTACGAGAATTCCCCAGAGGGTATTGGCATTGAGTATGGTCTCGCGTTGAGGAACGGCAGCTTGATCTGCGACCAGTGCCAACTCCCGAGCCTCCGCTGTATCTCGCCGGGACACAATGCTGCTCGGTGGAGGAATCTCATGCTCATCAAGAATCCATGCCCAACTCCAGCTGCCTGAAGTCGGAATGAGGCCCTTTCTCAGACGCGCAGCGCAATCCTCGCCAGTATCATCCATTGGCACGGATTGACAGATAACACTCGCATCCGGGAGGTCATCCTTCTTGGCTCGTTCCAGATTCTTCCGCCGCTCCCGCTCGATCTCTCTAATTGTCCTGGAAAACCTCTTTTCGAATTTGATCAGACCGTCGAGATACCGCTTGATCGTCAACTCGTTGAGAACGCCGATATGGTCGGGCGGTACATGTAAGGCAGGGATGTCCGCCCCGTCTTCCAGCGGTCGTACAACGCCGCGCGTTGAAATACGTTCACCGATAAACTCTCCGTTCCAAGGCTGAAGATTCTGCTCAAAGTGTCAGTATTTTGCTAGCTTGAACAACTTTCAAGCTGACCGCAACGCCTCCGTACACTGCAGGATTGCCTGCCGTCCGCTCGACCTCACCAATGCCCGGCATTGGAGGTTCTTCGGCTGCGGGACTCTCCACAGGACTCTCCGACAAGATTACAGAGTTACTTGGAGAGGGAAGGATGGGTATTGTGGGCACCACCAGAATTTCTGGTCCCTTTTTGTCAGCTGTATCGGGTCGATGGTAGTGCTCAGATTTAGGGTGTCGACGAATATGCAAAGAGGCCGATTTCCGCATTGTGGAGTATCTTGGACGAGATTCCCCAGAATTCGGCAGGCCCTCATCTGCGGGCTTCTTAGAACCGTCTGTGGCTTCTCCAGACCGAAGTTGCCTCTTCCGAGGGCTCAGAGACAATGAATGAGTGGGACGAGGGTAAGTTGTCGGTGGAAGGCCGGTGACATATTTACAGAATGTAGCCATGGCTCTATAGCAATATTTCGCTGGAGTGGAAAACGAGAAGAGGACAGGAAGAACATGCGCGCAGTCATCGTAGACCTGGAGATGTACTCGTGTTGGTTTATAGCCCCGCGACGAGATGTCGTAAAGAGGTGGATACAGATCTACAACACTATCTTTGACGGGATATTTCTCTGGATGAGCCGCACGATGTGCTCTGTGAAATGTCAAATCAGTTTTTGGAAAGCTGTGCCTAGACGAAAAACAAATACGTGTAGATGATCTCATCTGTAAGCACTTCCTTGTCTCCGGCGATGAAAAAAAGGGGAGGCAAGCCGCCAAGATATGATAACGCCGGACTGACGAGAGGATGGGTTATGAGACTGTTGACGGTGTACAGATGGATCTGCGAATCAATCTCAAGCGTTTCGTTGTCCGACGCGGTTAAGATGATCTTCTCCGTCTTGCCAAGTTCGATGGGCGGGCATGACACCGTCTTCCCGAGATCTTCGTTCTTCAGATCTCGGCCCAAGGGAGGCAACGATTTCTCTTTGGTCTCTTTGCTCCATGTACGAGAGATGGGGTTATCGACATGGAAGACCTGGCGCACTCGCGTTCTGAGTGTCGCGTGCACCTTCGAGGTAAGTTCAGCCGGAGGCGGTGGCCACAAGGCTGAAGGCTTCTGTACGGACAATCCGTAGTCAGGGATGACGTCCTAATCAAACAAACGCGAATCAGCATCACGATTGTCAGACATCCCACGGACCCACCGTCGCAGTATTAGTATGTATACTCGGAAATGAATGTGTCAAATCACACCAAGGCGAGATAAGAACACCTCCAGCAGGCATGGGTAGCTCGGCATCCCTCAAAACCTGTAGTAATGCGAGAGAAAGTCCTCCCCCAGCTGAATCCCCCGCGATGACAATGTGTGCTGGATCGACCGGTCGATGCAGAGCCTCTGGTGGAGGTCGTATGAGGAAGAGATCTACGGTCCAGATACCTGAGTACATAATCAAATTATACTACGGAATTGCGCGGACGTACAGGCTGCCAGGAGATCCTGAATGGCGCAAGGAAACGGGTACTGGGGAGATAGACGATAATTTACAGCTGTTCAGATGCCACAAACAGCCGTCGATTACACAATAAATAGGACGAGAGAAGCACGTACCCAGCACACGACCATTGATTTTGCGTGCATAGCGCTGAATGCTATATCTAAATGAAATTGTACAGTTCGCTGAGCATTTCCTAATGCAAACATTGCAGCAAACCTTTCTTGATCCACACTTCCAAAGTAATACCCACCTGCGACGTTATCAACATTGATTAATAAGAAAAAAAATAAGTCTAACTCACCGCCATGAGAATACAAAATACATCTCATCTCATCCATGTCCTTCTCGTATACCGAATTCTGAGCGTCAGCATTATTGCTTGTGGCGGAATTCAGCTCTTCTTCGCGCATCTTGTACTGCCGCTTGGCTTCCTTGTAGTCCCTCTTCGCAGCGATCCATTGGGCGTCCATACTGACACACAGGTCATTTTAACATGATTTAATGTGGCACAAAAGGATAGACCATAAATACCCATGGATTCCCCGTACTTGCCACCATTTCACGCCTCCAATCAGACGACGGCAAGTGTCGGGACCCCCCAAGACACGAATAAGGATTTGGGCGGCGTCATTACAGCAAGACATTGGGATGATCGTCCGGACAACGTGCACCCATGGTGGCGATGGTGTTGGCGTGTTGGAAAATGCTGCAGGACTTCACGGTCATGCATCTGACACCTGGAGCGAGTATACGTACCTTGGATCTCCTCGACCGTATGGCTTCGTAAGTGATTCGATTTAAACCAATGTCAAGACACATACATACACTCATGTATGAAGACGTACTAAGTGGCCGCGTTGAGGAAGGTCTATAACATTACACGGTAGTATCAGCGATCTCCCTATTGATACTCGGAGGGACCGCACGCACCTTGGCGATATTGAAAACCTCATGATACATCAGCTCGTCCAGATGTAGTTGTGTCGTCGTAGACCCTTCGCCGTCGCGATGATCCTCCTTCAGGTTATCCAAAAAGTGCTTGACAAACGTCCCGAGGACGACAGGTCCCATCTTGAGGCCGACGTCGGTGACTAGCGAGTTGACCATGGCTCATGTGATGTTTAAGCCAGACAGCCGACAAATGCGACTACGCCAATGACAAGCAAGCAAGGCTCACATCCGACTGCACGATGGTCTCGGTCAAATTGCATGCGGAGAGTCTGATCATCGCGCCGCTAACGGCGACGCGCTCACATGACCGGAGTCACCATACTTCCCAGATGGGAAACTTCCTTGTTTGGTGATTTTCATCGTGAAAAGGGCAAATCGAGTTGGGGTCGTACACTATCCTCAGTGGCGCTCGCAGTAAGTACCAGCTGTATAAAGAAACCAAATGCCAATATCGAGTCGGTCATGTTATATAAACTGCAAAATTCGATGAAAGCCGGAGAAGTATTCAAAAATTTCACTTAATCTTCTATACAAGTCAGTTTCCAGTAACAATCATGTAAGGACATGGTGCTTGGTTATAGCGAGAAAGCCATGTTGTACATACGGAGGAGATTGGTCAGATACATAATTGCCGAGAGTGTAGACGCCAATTAGAAGCGAAGTACAGATAAGTTACAAGAAAATATTGGAAAAAAATACAACAAAAAAGCACTACTTATTTGCTCCGATATCAGGTACGATAGTGGTATAAATGGTCCATCAAGGGAGACAGTTTTCTAGCAGTAAGAATGGAGGGATAAAAAGGTCAATGGCTCGTAGTTGGGTGAATAAAAGTGAAATATTAGGTTGGTGGAGGAAAACAGTCCAAAAAAAGGATGCCGAAATCGGTAACAGGCATCTATCTGTGCACAAAAAGTAGGACGACTGTCACCAGTGACCAAGGTTGACCTGCTGACGGTCAAAGCCAATTTCAATCCATGATTGAACTGGTACACCAGGTCGGTACGATCCAGGACCAAGGCCTACAAAGCCGACGCGGTCGTATACGCGGGCGGCCGAATTATTGTGCCCGACATAAAGCACGATACCGGAGTACTTCCTCAAAAGGTCACGGCACACCCGACGGACCAGGCGCTCCGCGCAACCAAGACGGCGCCATTGGGGATTCGTGTAGACCTTCGTGATGGCGGCAGCTGTGTCACTGACACGAGTGAAAGCCACAATAGACGCGACGCCCCGTACGCCGTCACGGACAACGCAATGAACCCATACTTGCCGGTTCTGGATCAAAAGCTGAGCTTCGCGCCGTGCTTCTGCATGAGAAAGGACAAAAGGTTCGGACTGGTCGGCAAACCCATGGCACAACTCGGCTACACCGTCGAGGTCCGCAGGCGTAGCGGGACGCAGTTCGAAGACGTAGCCCTCCTGTACAGTGAGCGACTTGTTTCGGAACGTCCGCTGATTGCAGACGGCGAACTTCGCATGGTAGTAAGGCTCAGAGACAGTGCGAATGCCCGTGAGCTTCGACCACTCAGCGACAAAAGCGTTGGCGATGTCGTCCGGGGCGAAGACGGAAAACACACGCGGAACAGGGACAGCTGCACGCAATTTCTTCGCCAGGAGACGGACGCGGGGGATGATAAATTCAGTGCTGAGGTTGAGGTGGGGAGTCCAGATAAATACGGGATATTTCCCCATCGCATGCTCCGTGCAAGAGAGCACAAAGTCTACAGTCAAAGGGGGACTCGAGGATGAATGGACATGGAAATGCGAGGCATATGTAGCACAGACGAGCCACAACTGGTCGGGAGGTGGCGTGTGCCCTGCGTGTTCCTGGCCGAGCCATTTCAATGCGTGAGGAAGCATGATGTTCGACGTGCGGGGGTCGGACTTGAAAGCTTCCCACACTTCGACCGGAATAGCTGAAGCGCAGCGACAATCGATAACAAAGGGCTCAGTGCTGATGGGGACAGGCATGTTGAGAAGGTGAAATCGAGCAGGAAAAGGAATGGGATTAAGGGACAACATCCTGAAAGCCCATAGCTATATACTCGGTGGACAGCACCTCGAAGCTGACTGCAGCTGTGCGACAAGAGTTGAGTCATGGCGATGCACAGTTCAGGAGGCAAACATACCTCGTTGACGTGAAGCTGTATTGGGCCGTTCGCAAAGGCAGCAAGCGAAAAAGGTCAAATAGCGCCCGGACATCGTGGGCGCTAGGAACCTTCCACATCACGAAATCTGCACGACAACATCGCCTTGAAGGTCATTCTGGGAAACATCGATTATACGATGCTGTAGAGCTGCCATAGCTTCGGCATTGAAATGATTAACAGCTTACCGGAGGACTCTGGCTTGACGGTACACCACGTAATGGGAAGGTATCTGCGGATAGATCTTGAAGAGATGATACATTTTAGTAGTTTATCGATACAATATATCCTGGTGGGATAATCATGCTCTGGATATCTTGATGAAATTGAGCGTTATATGGGACCTCGCACCACATCAATGGAAAGAAAAAGGCCTACAAAAGATTAGTTGTACAAATATAGTGTCAAAGATCGTTCTCCCGCAAATCCCGACCCACATGGATCCTTATTGTATACTAAATTGAACGGGAACATATGTCAGTAAGAAATTGTCGAGTATCACGGTTGTGTCAACTCACCGCGGCTGGTCGCAACATTACAATCTGATCTGGGCTATGTAGTTAACGCATAAGTCCTTAGGAACGTACAGGTTGCCGGGAACGGCAAATCAGACTAAGAGGATGCATCGGAGACTCACCAGTCTTTGTGCTGTGTAGTCTTCGTCGACCGGACTTCAGCTGACTCCCGGCTGCTGTGGAGCCAAATTCGCCGTCTGCGGCGCGGCCAATGAGCTTGAGGGATAAGTGGGAAGGGCTCGCAAATCAGGGCTGCCTCTGCACGCATGTGTGCGCGGGCCAAAGAGACACTGATTTCGCGTGGAATAAGTGTTGGAAGGTCTTAACGGAGAAGAAACATGTCGGAAACGGAGACTCTTCCTCTCTGGGGGCCTTCTCGACTGTCGGCAGAATCGGTAAGTGCCTGACGCCGGATCTAGCACCTATTGACACAGCTTGTACGAGAATAGTGATTTAGAGCGCAGACAATCAGATTGAAGAGATTTATAAGGTCAATCTTTTCGTTGCGCAACATCCCGTACTACCTGACTCTACCGCGCTTCAGTCGGACTCTGACGAGTAGTCTCTTAATACCGAGATTCAAGGACTCTGAAAGGTGTATATAACTCCTCGGTTTCATCGGACCAGAATCCAGAGAAGTAAGTTGAAAGCTACGCACCGTGACTGTTTTGGGAACAATGAACAGTGTGTCGATGCAATGCATACGACCACCGGCATTCCCGCGTTTGGATTTGGTATTGCTGTTTGAAACGTTTGGCGACGCGTCTGGAAATACGACTGAGAGCAGCCGTAGACAAATAGGTTCGGGCAGAGCTGTTGTGATACATATGCTATTGCCAATATTGGTCTGAATGATTCGATGAACTCGTTGACTCATCAAACGAGTATGTATGTACATATCCTCTACTTAAGTATGTGGCGGCATGGTGACACTTGAAACGTGGCACTCGTTCAGCTGGTCTGGTGTTTTTAAGCGGGAGGTACATGTGGCGCTTGCGAAAACGCATTATAGTCGTTATCAGGGGTGCTACATACCTAATATGTAAGATGATCATGTGACGGGTATGACCAAATCGCCTCGAGGACGTTCGATGGCCTCTTTCATTCAGACCATTTCATTCAAATTGGAATGGTCCACCATTTGTCGACAAAGGCTGCTTTTTGTTCGCGGCCATCCGAGTACCCACGTATCCTTTCCATCTCTGATTCGAAGCGACGAGAACGAGGAGGAGGAGTCAACTGTTGATTTTGAGACTGATTCTCCTGGTTACTTCGTTGCACTGCTTCAGCGTCGGTCGCTGTTTCCCTCGTCCGTCTCTCATAGCTTTTCCTGGCATATAGCGGCAGTCAATGCACTCGCCGCACTCAAATGGCAAGCACACAGAGGAAGTGGATGATGAGTGGCAACTTGTGGGAACCGACTGGTGGCGAACGTCCCTCGACGCAGTGCGCTGGTCGACGCTTACGCACAGCATCCCCAGCCTGTGCAATATATCGTGGGCTGATTTGTCCTTTTTTTCAAAGGTTATGGTTGCTCATTCTTTCAGCAGAGATGACGTGCGTTCGGCTGATGTTTGTGACAACGACCTGCGTCTGAGCGATGATTTACCCGGCGTTCAATGTGCGCGGGACGTGTTGGTGCTCTATGAGGCGCTCGTAGGTTTCGAGCCGAAGTCTTATCTCGAGGACAGACACCAAGCTACAGTCGCTGCAAGGTCCGAGGTACCGCCCGATGAGGATGATATACGATTCTTGATGCAAGCACTCACCAACATAAACGTGCAAGCGGACTCGCCTGTTCCGACGCGTTCGCGCAGCTTGTCGTCGAGCAGTGACAATGATTCAGATAGACCTCCTTCCCTGACAGACTCCATCTTTGAAGATTCACCCTCCACCACTGGCAGCCTCCATCGCAGCACATCCACTCTTTCAAGCCTCGACTTCCATGAATTCCATGGTATTCTTGATACGCCTCCCCCTGTGCCTCATCTCAAGCTGGGTCTTCCCCTCATTGTCGATGGGTCATCGGAGGATGGTGCACTATCGCTGAATGGCGTGACTTCACCTTTTGTGTCTGCTTACCGCACAGAAGACTTGACTCGAAACACCCCATCGCCGACCCCTACGTTTACCTTCCCCACACTTGATAACGGCCCAATTGACAATCCACCTTCATCAAAACCTGCTATTAGAATTACCAAGGACGAACAAGGTTTCTATACGCAGGTCGATATCAATCCATCGCCTGCAGATAAAATAGTGTCTTACTCTCTGCTGCAGGAATCTTCAAGACGTGCAGACGAGATGCTACCTCCGTTCCTTCTTGAGCCGGGCAGTCGTCGTAGTCGGCGACCTCAGTCGAAGACGCGTGCCATCATTGACAAGCTCAAGTCTTCTTCTGCGGTGCGGGTTGGTCGTCATCACATCATTGAGACAACCGTACCCGAGCTCGATGTTGAGCAGGATATGGACGGCTGGATTGACATCAAGGAACGGTCTACTACGAACCACGTGCCTAAGCATGAACCGAAGTCGATGACGATAAACGAGAAGGCAGAGCGCGCGCGCGAGCTTTTCCTTGCCCTACAAGGACCTCGTGCAACCTCGGTGTCGTCACCGTCTCCCACTCTCTATCCGACTTTGGTGGGACCCGTGCCACCACAGGGAGATGCCTCGAGGCCGAAGACGCATAGGCGTGGAGGTTCGAAATCCAAGAAACGTCGTTCTGTGGCGTTGCAGCCACCAGCCCCTCCGACATCAAGTGTATCTACCAACTCAGCGGCTGTTACTGCCAAGCCTCACTCGGTCATGTACCCAAGCCCCTCAGTGGCATCGCATGCGTATTCTTATGCCTACTACCCCACGTACATGCCTCCTGTAGCTGTCGTACCTATGCCAGTGGTACCAACACCTCCGACTCAGTCCGTCACGCTGTCCATGTCACCATACGGCGGATCATACATGTCTATGGTCCCCGTGGATTGGTACGGCACCCCTGCCATGGCAACTGGACAACAGCAGCAGCCCAGCTTCTCAGCGGTTGCACCCGCATTTATACCGGCTACGAAATCAGTATCTCGCATGCATTACTCCCCGTGACGTGCGCATTATGTTTTATATTTTCTTTCCATGTCCCATATGCTTGCCCTATATATTCATGGTTGTACGTGATCCATTTCATCACTCATGTAATTCTTCCACCCATTTTGCACCCATTGGGATCTGTACAAATGGTGAAGATCTTTTTCTATGATTGTATGGTTCTGGTAGATTGTTTTATCGTTGCTACGTGCGCCCGGACTTTTTTGATCGTGCGTAGATTGAAGGTTGATTGCATGTACGTAGGTAAATGGTCGCGACGCATCTGTTTATAAGATTACAGCGTCTTTCTAAAACCTTCTCATTCGAGCAAATGAGCGTTACGTGGCCGCAACTCAAATAGCTATCAACCATAGCTGATCTTGTTGGTGCGATGTTATGAAGGGCTCGCGCTTCGAGGCTGTTTCTACAAGTCCACAGGTCCCCCTATTCTCTAAGTAGATACTATATACATGTATGTATCTGTTAAAGTGATACAAATAGAATTTTCGATGCTGTGGTCGGGGAGCGAGATCGGCGGAGCTACTGCTGATCGGAGTGCGATAGCGGCGGAGCTATATAGGGCGGCTTGTATGAGATTGTACGTAATCCCAAGAAACTCGACGTTTGAGCCAAGTTTTCGAATCCGTCTGTTGCGCTTTCCCGAGCCAACCGCTATACTTACTTATAGTGCTGGTTTAGAGAGCCAAGTAACCGGGTCACCCATCCTTGGATGTCCACAGCAATGATCTGATCTCACGGACTCCGTCGCGGGCTCCGTCAACGTCTTACATATCGGGCACTCGGCGTAAGCAGTACCGGTGCGCTTGATTCCACATTGCATTAAGTACCTTCAATTTCTGGATTTTGACGACGGCGAATTTACTGATCTCTGCCGACAGACATGTCTGGCAATGCTGGAGGAGGGTACGGAGATGTGCGTGCTTCTATCGATGTAGCAAGCTTGAATCGCTACCTTGCCACCCACGTACCCGCGGTGCAGCCGCCTGTAGCAATCAAACAGTTCAAATTTGGCCAGGTGAATACTGTAAATCTAGTTTCTGTGTATAATCTTTCTGAAGTTTTTGGCATATGTAGTCCAACCCTACTTACTTGCTCACAGATGCGTGTCGGCAGCGATTCGTCCTGCGCAAGAAGCCAGCAGGTGCTTTGCTATCCAAGACGGCGCATCAGATAGAAAGGGAGTATACTGTTCTTCATGCTCTGCATACGCACAACTGTCGTCCGTCTACAACTCCGGACCAGCGCGTACCTGTCCCAGAGCCGTTTGTCCTTTGCCGGGATGTCTCCGTGATTGGGACGCCGTTCTACATCATGGAGTTTCTTGATGGTAGGCTGTTCACGGACCCTACAATGCCGAGTCTTTCTCCAAAGGATAGAAGGCAGTGGTGAGACGGTCCCTCATTCATTTATTATCCTTCTGAAATTTTCGGTCTATCGCTTTCAGCTGGCTCTCAGCAGTGCGCTCTCTCGCGGCTCTATCTTCTCTTTCTCCTTCGGCCATCGGATTGGACAGTTACGGCCCCCATACCCCGTACTTCCCACGCCAAATTAAGTCTCTTAGCAAGATCTCTGCTGCGCAAGCCTCTGCAGTGGACGTCGATACGAAGGAGCCTGTTGGCAACATTCCTCGCTTCCATGAAATGATCACGTGGTACAGCAATCATCTGCCTGACGAGAATAAAACCGGACTTCGCGTTGTTCACGGGGACTATAAACTGGACAACCTGATGTTCCACCCGACCGAGAATCGGGTGATTGGGATATTAGACTGGGAACTGTCTACGCTAGGTAGTCCGGTGAGCATTTTTGACTTTTTGTTTTCTTGCGGCTCAGGTCATGGTTGCTTCCCAACGCGAGCAGCTGGTGGATTTTGCGAACCTAACGCAGCCGTGGCTCATTGACTCGAAGCGCATGGCTGAGGAGAATCCGAGCGTCCGTAGCATGCCGAATGTGTTCGTTGGTTTCCGGGGCTCCGCCAATCCTGAACCAATATCCGTTGAAGAACTCGAGCGCGAGTATTGCCATATTACGAAATACACGTATCCCATTCGTGAAATGACCTTTGTGCGAAGTTGGATGCTGTTTCGCGTAAGTCTGCTCCATCTTTCACCTGCTTCTGTGTATTACGACTAAGTTGTCCTCTGTCCCTCTACAATGACTCGGGGTCGTAGCTTTCGATTATCGCACAAGGCATCGCTGCACGCCATGCTCGGCGACAGGCTAGTTCAGCCATGGCTGAATCCTATGGTGAGCTATTTCCTGTCATAGGGGACCTGGCCATTGGTGTCTTGGAGGAAAGCATAGGTAATTTGAATGAAAAGTCGAAGTTGTAAAAGTTGATTACGAAAGGAATACCTTGTGATTAGTTGCTTGTAAATGGCGGTATTATAAAGCTACAAAAACCGATAAAATATATTTAAAACAAGAAATTACAAGGGATGAAATTGTTGCTTGTCCTCCGCAGCCTGAAATTCTCGTTCTTGAATATCCTGGGGAGAGTTGCTGACCCAGTTCGATCGGGGCACCGACGTGAGTGATTCAGCCTCCAGCAAGAACTTTGACCATTCCTCCGGATCCAGGGTATAGCTTTCATCTTCGCTAGGAAATGAACGACTTTTGACGGCGTCGACGTAGCGCTTTATGCCCTCGTCGCGCTCGGTTTTCACATCAGCAAAACGACGCACAAATTTGGCCTTATGACCATGCCATGTGCCCATTGCATCGTCCCACACTAAGACCTGTCGATGTGAATAAGTCTCCGTATTTGATGAAGGAAGAGTTTATAGGGTTACCTGTCCACTGGTGGCGTTCCCCGCGCCTATCCCGATTGTTGGGATATCCAAGGACTGGGTAATATAGTCCCCCAACTCATGCGGAATGGCCTCGAGAACAATGGAGAAAGCGCCTGCATCTTGCAGAGCCAAGGCGTCGTCAAGCACCCGCTTGGCGCTGCCGGAGCTCTTTCCCCGGACTTTGTATCCAGACATGATGACATGCCTCTGGGGTAGGAGCCTAAAGAGAATGTCTCTGAATGCGAATGGGACGACATCGACCTGTCCGGCAGACACATACCCGACATGCGCCATAACGGGTATTCCCATGGTCGTGAACCTCCGCACGACGTCTACAATTTCGCGACCACCTTCGAGCTTGACGGCTTCTACCTTGGCTTGCTTCACAAGACGCACGGCATTACGGACTGCTTCCTCCACGGATATATGGTATGATCCAAAGGGCATGTCGGCGACAAGGAACGGATGGGTGGTTCCTCTCGCTACCGCCGCCGCATGGTGGATCATTTCGTCCAGCGTTAACTCCGTAGTGGATTTGTAGCCCAAACAGACTTGTGCGAGGGAATCTCCTACAAGAACAATGTCGACCGACGGGCTTGCTGACAAAGCCTTCGCGGTGGGGAAGTCATAGGCGGTCAGCATAGCGATGGGGACATCGTTCTGAGCCATTTTACGCAGGCTCTGGATGGTGACCTTCTTGCGGGCTGGATGGTGCAGGAAGTGGCAATGAGCCTCGAGAGTAGGTTGATCGCTAGTTCTTGCACTTACCTGGCGCAACCGAAACATCTGCAGCTTCTGGACGTACGCTCATGCATCTCTTAGAGATGATGATGCCTTGCCTCGTCCGAATCGACATGCGTCGCCCAGCGCGTGAGAAGAACAGCATGATTATTGTTTTGTGCTATGGCGATCGCTGGAGCAGACTGCGTAGATGGAGACGATCGGGGGTAACTTTTTGTTGCTAACTAGTCGTGATATAAGATTAGAAATCCATATGTGCAGCTAGCGCTTGGATGGGTAAGGGAATCGTCTCAGGAAAACAGGTGCATCGTCGTGACTCGTCGCAAGATGTCAAGATGTGTACGGCACGGGACAAACCAAACCAAGACCGGAGATGTGTAATCGATGACTGTGTGGTCCTTTCAGCACTCGCGAGTTGGGGCATCGGAGAGAGCTATGCAACAAACTTGTTTTCTTTGCACTTCAGAAATCGAAATAGACGCATGGTCGTTGTTGTACATCTGAGGGAGAGTGTACGTAGTTCAAGGCACCGACAGGCGTTACGTATTGCGGCCCTTCAATTAGATAACCAGATAAGATAAGCAATAACAGCGATGCAAGCTAGATCGTCACAACTTCTTCGTTCTCAACAACAACTCCTACCGAGACTGCCCGCGAAAGATGGCTTTGGCGTGACACAAATGCGCTACGAAAAATTTCGCCTGGATGGAGCATCTCCAAACATATCTGTCCTATCTGTCGCGCCTCAAGTTTCTCTCGCCCTATCATTGCTTAATTAAGTTCATCGACTCTATGGACTTTCTTCTGGACTTCCCCGCCGCCTCTGTTGTTTCTGACGTCTTCGTGTGCTCGCTTCTTTTCGCTATAGTCATGGCCGTCCCTCCGTACGTGTAATGCGCCTGCTTTTCTACTATCTTCGCGCAACTTGCCCTCTCCTTACCCATACAAATCACCTCACAGCTGGGTCACGGTCTTCCACCAGTTTCTTCTGTTATCTATGTCTTGATGGTCTCCAGGTGCTTTTTCAATACAGCTTCTCTGCAATGCATCCGCTCTGGCCTGGCTGAAGTAAACTCGGGTCATTACAAGTAAAATGGCAGAAAAATGACAATCAGAACAACCAACTACTTGGACCGGCGTCTGGCTTATGTGGACTGGAACTCTCATTACTCAGCGTATATGCTGCTGTCTTTCCGACATGGAGCTGGGAGTCGCTGTTACAACTGCCCAGTCGATGGTCCTTACACAACAAGAAGTGCCGCCGCCGCCAGTTCACCCGCTTCTCACTGTTGCTGCAAGTGCCAGCAGGGGGATCAGCGCAACCTTTCCACCTGGCTTACCACGGCTATTCATCTCACAGCGCACCATCGAAACGATGATAGCTTGGCCTTTGGTTTCTGCCTGGACTACTCCCAATTTCCCGATAGATGATAGTTTCTACGCTTTTTGCCGTTTTTCCTGCGGAAGACACGCAACAAAGCGCCTGCCAGACGGTACATATTCACTTTTTCTTATGACTTCTTCCGAGTTGCATCCGGTTGGTTTACAGGTCTCTTGATGTGCGCCTACGATGTTCGCCTTCTGACGTCCGACGGCATCATTGTCCGCGAAACTCTTAATCTCTAAGCGCTGTGGTATCTGGGAGACGGCGGACAAGTGCGTTTCATTTTCCACCAGGCGGCGTGGACCAGTGGCCCGCGCATACGAATGACGAGATTCGCGACCTCACCGTAGCATGCGTTTAGGAACCAGTTATCTTGCAATAAGCTGCACTACAAGAGCGAAGAGGAGTGGAGGCCAGGAAGTCGAGCACTTCCTTCCCTGCATTCCTCTCGTGCGTATTTTACGTACTCATAGTGAAGGACAGCGGGTCTGTATTCACGTTAGAACATACATTTCCCGCTATAACGCATGAAGCTGAGCCTACCTTCACACTAGCTTCAGTTCAGTTCAGGTGCACCATAGGATCTCACATCTGCAAACATAGCGCATGACTTCAAAAGCACCTTCCTTTTTACTCACTCTATTGATAATGTTATGGAGCAAATATGGAAACATGTACGAATGAGTAGGGTCTATACGCGACGCTCGCAAAAAACGGACTGGGAGATTAAGTAAGGAATAATATACGTCATGAGTTAAAGCGAGCGAGCGTATGGGTGATGCGTAAAACAGAATAAGACAAAAAAAGAACATGCGTGGGCGACGATGAGGGCGGACGATGGTCCATCAGAAGTCGTGAGGTAACCGTAATAAAATCTGAAGCATAATAAGCAGTGGGCATGTAGATGCAGAGCAAGTATGATACATTGGCAGCAGCAGCAACGAAACTTGATGAAGAAGCAACAAACACAGGTGGACAGTAATCGGCCCAGCAGGAGATAGGATGTGCAAAAGAGAAAATGACGGCGAAGTCAGATGCAGAAAATGATGCAGGCCATCACCTAATCCTTCTTCTCCGTTGACTCTTCCTCCTTCGAAGCATCCTTCGCAGCTTCCTCGGCGTTGCGCTTCTCATAGATCTTTTGGAAAAGACCCAGAGACGAGGTCTGCGTCTCGGAGATCTTATCACGGATGGTGTCGGCTGTCACCGACGAATCGCCAGACTGTTGAAAGAAAAGTTGAACAGTCATGCAACACGCAACTGTGAAAATGACTCACCTGGCCCTTCTTCGCCAATTCACGGAGCTCTTCGACGAGCTTGCTGACCTTCTCCTTCTCAGTAGGATCCACCTGGTCCTTGAACTCATTGAGAGCCTTTTCAGTATCAGCACAGACTGAATCGGCCTTGTTAGCCTCCTCAATCAAAGCACGGCGGGCTTTATCAGTCTCGGCATACTGCTCAGCGTCATCGACCATTTTCTGGATGTCGTTCTCCGACAAACCTGACGACGAGGCAATGGTCATGGATTGATCCTTCCCGGTCGCTTTGTCCTTTGCACTGACGTTGACAATCCCATCTAAAAACATATTAACAGACAAATACAGAAAACCAACTAAATTGCTTACCTGCATCGATATCGAAGGTGATCTCG
This sequence comes from Fistulina hepatica ATCC 64428, assembly GCA_000934395.1. NCBI lineage: Eukaryota > Fungi > Basidiomycota > Agaricomycetes > Agaricales > Fistulinaceae > Fistulina > Fistulina hepatica. The sequence goes on along the minus strand of KN882043.1, from coordinate 522,715 downwards.
ATTTGCGGAACACCCTTAGGTGCAGGGGGAATGCCAACAAGGTTGAAATTGCCGAGCAGCTTGTTGTCACGAACGAGCTCACGCTCGCCCTGGTAGATCTTGACCTCGATGGCCGTCTGACCATCGGCCGCCGTGGAGAAGACTTGGCTCTTCTTCGTAGGAATGGTAGTGTTCCGATTGATGAGCTTCGTCATGATACCACCGAGCGTCTCGATACCGAGAGACAGCGGCGTCACGTCCAAGAGCAGGATGTCGGTGACGTGGCCAGTCAGCACACCACCCTGAATAGCAGCACCAATAGCGACTGCCTCGTCAGGGTTGACACCCTTGCTGGGCTCACGGCCGAAGATGGTCTTAACCGTCTCGATGACGCGAGGCATACGGCTCATACCACCGACGAGGATAATCTCCTCAATTTCGTTGCTCTTAACGCCTGCGTCGTTCAGTGCCTTACGACAGGGCTCCACGGTGCGCTGGATGAGGGGAGCGACAAGGGACTCCAACTTGCTGCGAGACAGCGGCACAAACATATTCTTCGCCCCTGTAGCATCAGCAGTGATGTACGGCAGGTTGATGTCAGTCTGAGTCGCGCTGCTCAGCTCGATTTTCGCCTTCTCAGCAGCCTCACGGATGCGCTGTATAGCCATACGGTCGTTGTTGAGGTCGATGCCATGTTCCTTTTTGAACTCTTCGAGAAGATAGTTGACTAGAGCAATGTCAAAGTCTTCGCCACCCAAGTGAGTATCGCCGTTGGTGGACTTGACCTCGAATACACCGTTCTGCATCTCAAGGATGGAAATATCGAAGGTACCACCACCCAGGTCGTACACAGCGACGACGGCAGAGTTGTGCTTATCTGCGCCATAAGCCAGGCAAGCAGCTGTAGGCTCATTGATGACACGGAGAACGTCGAGCCCAGCAATCTGGCCAGCATCTTTTGTAGCTTGGCGCTGGGCATCGTTGAAGTAGGCAGGAACCGTCACAACCGCGTGGCTACGCAAGTCAACGCACGTGACATGACGGAAGTGGAGCTGACTCACTTGACTTTCTTGCTCAAGAAATTTTCAGCGGTTTCACGCATCTTCGTCAGCACCATGGACGAAAGTTGCTCGGCAGTCTGAGAAACCGGAAGTCAATACAGCAGAACAATGCACCGGAACATTTGCTCACGAATGATTCCTTCTTGCCAGCGCTCTCGACCTCAACCGCAGGGTGACCTTCGGACTTCGGTACCACCTTGAACGGCCAATGCTTGATGTCGTCCTGAACCTCCTTGTCTCGGAATTGACGACCAATCAACCTAAAAACGGTCTAAGAGCATGACGAACAACAACAAACAATGAGCTTGCCGCTTGAATGCGAAGACAGTATTTTGGGCGTTGACAACGGCCTGTCGCTTTGCCGGGAGGCCAATGAGGCGCTCACCTGAGAACATGAGAAGACTGGAAAATTGGAATGAGGAGAGAACATACCGTGCTTGGTGAACGCGACAACACTAGGTGTAGTGCGAGCGCCCTCCGCGTTTTCAATGACACGGGCTGTCTTGCCCTCCATCACCGCCACACACGAGTTGGTCGTGCCCAAGTCAATACCAATCACCGGGCCTGTCAAGGCGCTGTTGGCAAACCAAATTTCAGCGATAATACAAGCACATACCATTGACTTTGGTGTTCATGTTCCGTGCAATCATGGACCGGGGAATGGAGGCATAATTACCAGCGCGAGGGACGACGGCACGGAGCGACGAGATGGACGAAGTGAACAACATCATGGGCGTCCTTTTTTTGAAATACAGACGTTGAACAGACTGTAAGTTGGAGGTGGAATGGAAAGGTGAGAGTAAAGAAGGAAGAGTTTAATAGCAGACACTTTCCGGCGCTGACCGATCAATTTTTGGAAAATTACATAAGCTCGGCTTGCCGGCAGTCTGCGTGACCTACGTCGGACATGGCATCTTGTTCCTCAACTTTCTCCAGTTTTCCATTAGGCGTGTTGTTGTGTTCTCAGACTCCAAACGCGTATCGTTCTGGTCTGCTGTTGACGGATAGGAGTAACGTGCAAACAACACTCTACGGTTGCGAGGAACTGGACTGCTCTCAGCTGAGACGGTCAAGGCTCTTATGCCCTAAGATATGTGCATCACAATCGATCTTCCGTTCTGTTGTCTGGTCTTCCATAGCGATTATCTTGTAATCAATGAATAGCATCTTCATGGAAATAAACTCTTTGGCTACCCCAACACGCTATGCAAATTACAAATATACAGAATGGCGATGAAAACCTATTTCCCCACGGAGTGACGGAAATGCTAGATTGCTGCTGAGCAGCGTGAAATGAACAGGTAAGCAAGCTCCTCTGGCCCTCATTCATGTCTCGTGTTCAGGGATTCAAGATGCCGCCAGGACGGTACCTGTGTAACGTGTCAATATGTGCCCGTACTGCCACGCCCTATCCGCAAATTGACGTACCAGTGAAGACCGATGGCGACCCTACCGAGCCTGTAGTAAGCACCTGCCATTTTCAGGTCACGAAAGCGAGATACACACCATGGGATAGCGAATCCAAGGCCTACGAACGACAAATATTTGATGGTGAATGCACGTTTGTTAGCATAGCTGAAAGGCATGTGCGACTGCGTTCGAAGTCATTTAATCATCAATCTAACATGCTCATAGCCATAAGCAGCCGCAAGGACGCACCCCGTTACTGTGGGAAGATGTGCTCGAGAGACGAACAGCCCATGGCTGCTTCGCCGCCGCCTTGAAAGTAGGAGTAATTAATCGGAGAGCAGAAGACATGGTTTCTTGCCGCTGTAGTTGGCGTGGCCTGGTGGATGGTGGGTCACGGTACAGCACAGGACTTTTATAGGCGTCCCTTCAGCGTCCACAGGGCCCAGCCAAAAAGTGCAACCTACCTCAATACCGGACGTCCCCGCCATTTCCATAGGCGAAATGCGGGGCGCCACTGTTCTAGTTTCCTATTTTCGGTGGCCCAGCTCGCGGACACCGAGGTCCAGCTATCGGCTATCGTGCTTCGAGGCCCCTCAATTTTGATCAACAGGCGGCCTGAGTCAAAGACTCAAAACGGGGCTTCATTGTCTTGGTCTACATCCCACAGCAATGCCGTGCATGGCACAGCTTCATCAAATCCCAGGTATTTCTGCACGATATTATCGCGACCATGAGAGGCTCGGTCGTTCGAGTCCTAGTTTGGAAGTCGAATGTGCTTCGGAGCATGACTCATCGACGAGTTTGCCCCAATAGGCAGAGGATCTCAAAAAGGTCACTCGGATGCGGTAACGCGACATGGAACAAGCGTACGAAGAACCCCGCGAGTCCAGTAGGACATGGCATTTGCCAGTAATAAGTGGTGCCAGTCGAAAATCTCCGTCGAAATAGACAATTTCGCACGCGATTGAATGCAAAACACAACGTACTCAGGGGGGCAGTAACCTTCCGTTATTTCGCTAACGACCCCGTGGGGGCTAACCGGAGTTAGTTGCCAACGGGAGAAGCTCAAAAAAAAAAAAAAACACAACGCGCTAGTATATGTTCAGTAAAGTCCGTTCTTATTTAGTATTTAATACAAGTGGTTTACCGCTAAGCCCTGTAGCCGCCTCGTGAGAGATGAGTGTTGAGTGGTTGGGAACTGAGGTAGAATAGAAGCATCCAAGAATGTAAATAGGTCATGGGAACAAGGTTTCGTAAAGAAACGAGGAGGGATAAACGGCATCGCCGGCGCACGAAACAAGCTGGGCGAGCACGAATATACAACACTGGATGGTGCCGGTGAGCGGCGCGAGGATGGTAATGGACTGGTGGCGGATCCCGCGTCGCTTGAGGCTTGTGAGCCTGCGATGGGTAAACCGCAGGAATGATTATTATCAGACGCTGAAAACTGCGCATGCCGATATATCCAGAATTTATCTGCTTTTTTGTATTTTTTTTGGCCACCTTCATAGGTGGTGTATTCATGAAATACATCTATCATATCTTCCATATCTTCCAAAAGATAGCCTCTCGCTGAAATACATATGCGGCTGCATATCTCTAATGGTCATCGCCATGACCCTCGACAATTGCGTACAGATGCTCCTTATCACCCGATTCGTCAACGAGTGCTCTGAAGTGGCCATCTTCGAGCTTCAAGAGTGTCCTCGGACTGTCGTACTCCACCTGTCGATGACAATATCATATGAGCTGAGTAATAAGCAGTTATAGCCCAAGGGAAGCGACTCACAATTTCTCCCGCATCCAACACCATCTGTGACAAGAGAACAAGGAGTTGATTTCACACCGTCAGCTCACTTCACGAGGAGTGAAAAAACTTACAATTTTGTCAGCGTCCATAATCGTTTGGAGACGGTGAGCAATTGTGATGAGCGTAACGTCCTTCTTGAGTTCGTTGCGCAGCGACGTCTGGATGATGTTGTCCGTCTTGTAGTCGATGGCACTGGTGGCTTCGTCGAGGATAAGCAGTTTGCTATTGCGTACGATCGCTCGGGCGAGGGCAAGAATCTGTCGCTGGCCAACAGACAAGTTCGATCCGCCACTAGAGATTGCGCTGTCCAAGGTAATGCGGTCTTCATCCATTTCGCTCTGGAGAGCAAATAGACCGGCTGCGCGAAGTGCATCATTCAGTGTTGCATCGTCGTACTGGTCGAATGGATCGAGGTTCTGGCGCAATGTGCCACTGAGAAGCTCGGGCTACAGCGAAAGTGTCAGAAAATCACATTCTGCGATTGGCCCCTACAGTTCGAAGCAATAATTGCTTACCACCTGGGGGATGATAGTAATGTTTGACCGCAGATCATCGAGGTTGATGTTTGTTGTCAGCCGTCCGTCGTACCACATCTCGCCCTCGGTATAGATACACCGCAGCAGGCTGAGTGTTAGCGATGACTTGCCACTCCCAGTACGACCGACGACACCGACACGTTCGCCAGACTTGATCACGAAGGAGATGTCACGTAACACCTTGGGCCCATCAGGAGAATAACGTGCGGACAATTTTTCTACAACCAGGTCACCACTTGCAGGCCAATAAGCCGGCGGGACACCTTCAGGAGTCGACTCCGGTTCCTGCTCGACTTTGAGGTACTGCTGGATGCGTTCCAAACTAGAGGCTACGTAAATCTACTGGCTCCAAATGTTTTATCAGACACTTGCCTGTTTCCTGGGAAAAAAAGAAGCACCGTGTCAGATCAAGTGCAGAAAGTCACCAATACATGACGAACCTTCAACCTCGAACATGTTGAGTATGCGAACCCACCAAAGAATCATGCCACTGAAGCCGACAGCCATATTCAACGAGAAACCGGTGTCTGAGGACGTCCCACTCTGATAATAGACAAACCAGGTGGCTACCGCAGTGGCGAAGACCGCTCCGAGAGTCTCAATGCGAATGCACACCCACCGGTTCAAGTTATAAAATATTCTCCCTGCGGCAGTGTAACGGTCAATGCGCTGGAGTGTGTCCTGACGGAAACGGTCTTGAGCGCTGTAGGCGCGAATCGACGTTAATCCTTCAATGGCAGCACCCAGGCTAAACGTGCAAATCAGGGGAAGACCAAATTAACTCTGAAGTTGTACTCACTGCCCTAGTACTGGAGCACGAGCATTGCTCATTTCGCGCTTGACTGAAAGCTGTGCTTTGATGTAGATTTGACCGAGCCAGCCACCTGCGACAGCCACCAGGAGACCCGGGAACAGAAACACTGGCGTCATCAATATTACTGCAGCTAATTTGCAAGCCATCTCCAACGACATTTCGCACAGCGTAAACAGGTACATGGAGACCGGTCCATCGACGGAACGAATATCAGCTAATGAGAAGCATTTAACAACAGAGCTTGAGGCAAAGGACTCCGAAAGCCACACCTGTGCAACGTGCGATGATCCTAAGAAATATTTTAGATTCATCATATTCCTCGTCGTATAGGGGATCTTACCGAGATGTTGGAGTAGTATCCAGCCAACGCAAAGTTGTATTTAGCACCGAGTGGACTAATTGCAAATGCAAAGATTTTGATGCTTTTATGGATGCAAGCACATAGACGGCAAAAACAATGCAGTATAAACCCATTGCCGAAAGAAGTAAGGCAACTGTGAGACGTAAGGCGTCCGTAAGAACGTGGTAAAATGATATATTTGTGCTTACCATATATGCCGAGATAGCTAAATGTAAAATGTTGACCGGTCAGCAGGGGTCTTTTTAAAATGAAACAACCAAGCCTCACTAAGCGATGTCAACCTCGAAATGTCTATGGTCCTCATATTGGGCAGCCCATATACCGAGCCAGTAAGTTTGCACCGTCTGTGCACCGTAAATGACGAGAAGACTACCGAAAAAAATACTGAAGAAGACTAGGTAGTGTGATCCGCTAAGACCCAGCAGATACAATTTCACTGTGTGAATGAATTCGATCAGTGAACGACAGCGAATAAACTGTTAGAAGCAATTTACAAGCATCCCAACCCAAATGGCCGAGTTCGACTTCCTCGGCAACAACGAGCTTGCCATCGCCTTTGCCTTTCGGAATTTCGGTGGGCTCGACATCTACCTCATCGGTTTTCTCCAACACTTCCTCTTCCTTGTTCATTTCCTTCACGAGCTGCGGCTCGTGAGCGAAGACCGCGGAAAAGGAACCGTGATTGACCACGAGGCCGTCTGTACCCAGGACGACGACATGAGATGCGATTGATTTGACCAGCGCGACATTGTGAGTCTGAAGACGCGTTATCGCCGGACATAGTGGAGACAATGCATGAACACACGAACCACGAGGAGTATGGTGCGACCCTCAGATAGATCACCCGCGAAGCACTTATCGACAACCCACTTCGACGTGTGCACGTCCAACGCTGCTAGAACGTCGTCCAAGAGAATTATCTCCGCGCTAAGCCATGCATCGATTCAGTCAATCGGACTCGGACAGAAAACATGGTTTCAACCTTGAATATATGGCACGGGCCAATGTAACGCGAGCCTAGACAGTAGGGCGTGTAAACAGAATGACCAATGACGCAAATGCTTCTTCATACCTTTTGGCCTCCGCTCAAGGTCAAACCCTTGGCTCCGACCTCCGTTTCATCACCGGCATCGAACAGCTCGAGGTCCCTCATGAGACCACACTGGTACAATACCTTCTTGTACCGTGCCTCGTCATAGGGATTGCCGAAGATGATGTTCTCCTATTGGTTTCCGCTAATGAAAAATAGTATGCTTACACAAAACAATATTTCGAATATACCTTGATAGTTTCTGGAAAGCAAGCAATACAAAATTAGTACAACGTCGAAGGCCGCCGAAAGATTTGGTACCGTTGAGTACCCAGGATTCTTGCGCAGCATACGCAACACCACCATCGCGAGGAAGGTTATACCATGAATTAGGTGTCGTCGGCACGAAATGCATTTCGCCTGACCGGAAATATTTCAGCATTGTAATTGAGCAGTTACATTGACCGTGACTGACCAAGGAGCGCCATTAATAAACTGGAAAGAATTAGTATGCACCAACCGATTTGTAGTCACTGACAAGATACCTTGTTTTCCCACTTCCAGTAGCTACAAAGACATTAGCCAAGCGACACGAAGAACCTGATCAATCGACATACGTCCTGTGATGAGATTAATTTTTCCACGCCGGAACAAGACCTCATCTTCAACTTTGAGTAGGAACTTGCGTTTCGAAGGAGTCAGGGCACCATCAGTATCGGCTGACCAGGTGAACGTAGCATCGCGGAAACCGATCACATCCCTAGGATGCTCATCTTGAGGCAAGAAGTTCGCTGTAGAATCTGGAGTAAACTGGTCCAGGAGTTCCGTCTAATGGATTTCAGTGAGTTTCAGGTTTTTTTTTTTAATACATGCACTGCTAAAAACGTTCGCACCTCACGAAGGAAGCTGTCGACACGGTCCAGCGAAACCTGTAAATAGAGAACATCAAATCAGGAGCAGGAACGACTGAACGATAGGCGTCGCACCTTGGCGGTGATCATCATACTGAAGTAGGCAAAACCCATGTGCAGCTGGCCGCGCAACATGTCAAATACTGTCATGGAGCTGAAGACGATAGACGCATTCAACGGTTGCTTCATGATAACTGTCTATATTTGAAGTAAGCAAGCCGAACATGGAGAAGAAACCAAGTCCATACGCTGAAAGGAAAAAAAAAAAACGATAAACACGTGGGGGCTAAATGATACTAGACATTGACTTACTAGGTAGTATACGTCGTGATCATCGTGCAAACGGGAATGAAAAAGCTACAAAGAAACGTCGGATAAACACGCATGTTGAGTTTGACGAGAATTACTTCAAAATTCCGTTGGCAAGATTCAAGAACTGCCGTTTGCGAATGAACTTGAGCTCTAAGCGCAAATATCAACAATTTACTCTGGTTACTAAGAGCGATAGAAACCAAACCTTCTCTCCGCTTGTCGTCAATACGCCCCTGCATCTTGCCTTCCCAACCGAACAGCTTGACCATACGCAAAACGCTCATAGTTTCCGTGACAGTCTGTACGCGCGCATCAGTGCGCTTCATCTGTTCCGCCTGGACGTTGCGCAGGAGTATCGCGACGTAGCCCGGGAGGGGAAACAGCGCGACCATTGTCGCAAGGCCCACGAACGCGCTCCAGCCGAGCACGTTGTACAGGAAGACCACGCAGAGTGTGATCTGGAGCGGGATGAGCAGAAAGCACAGCAGAAAGTCACGACCATCGACCAAGTTCTCCAGGTCTGTCGTCACGAGGTTGTTGATGCGTCCGGTGAGATTCTTGCTCGAACTCGACGACGTGTGGTCCTCTACCTTTGTTTTCTGGTCCTTGTTTTTGTTATTAGCGGCCTTTGGTAATGTCGTCTGTGAAGAAGTGCCGACGTTAGTGGTGCTGGACAGGGAGTCATCGCCGGATGAGCCGCTCGCACTGTCCTCGGCGGCTGGCGAGGACGACACCGGCTCGCCAGTGGGCGTTGAAAGGTCCTTGTCGGACGAAGGCGTCGCATCACCGTCTTTGTTCTTCCTGCTGTCGGGCAGCTCGGCTTTCATTCGGATGCGCAAGGCGTGCTCGAAGACAAGTTGTGTCACGATAGACTGCGTGCGAACAAGTGTACCAGTCATGACATAGATGTAGTACTGGAATGCCAACGACGTTATGACGGGGCCGGACACCAGCCACATTAGCCAGAACCATGGGCGCATCACTGTGTTCACGCCGCCGGTCTCAAGATAGCTACAACAAAGTAGTCAGAACTGTCAAGTGTGAGTGAAAAAAGTCATACTGCAGCAATCTGTTGATGCCGATAGGCGAGACGAAACTGGCCATGACGAGTAGGGTGACCACCACAACGAGAGTCAAGTACTCGCGACGAAACAAGGACATGAAACCCCAGAACATGTACCGGTTGGGCGCACCAGAGAACGTGTCGAGATGCTGCCATCGTCATCGATTCCTGTCGTATCATGGATCTGAGAAAGACCCACCTTGAATGACCTCGCTCTAAGATTTTTGGCGAAATCATAGTCGCTCATGGGCGGGAACTGGTCCGGCGAAAGATGAGGTAGAGCATAAGCTTTTTTGATGAGTGGATCGAGGAAGGTGTATGACAGCAACGAAAACAGTGAGGCGGTTTGTTCTGGACTGGGTTCGGCCGGATACTGAGAAAGCCATTGGATAGTTGGAAGAAAATAGCGGATGAAATGGACGTACATCAGGATCAAAAGGCACATACTGCCTCGGCACCACAAGCGGAATGATGATGGCAGTGATAGAGAGAACAATGACCTTCGCCCAGAGGATGCCTGCATGTGTGGGATCTGCGATATTCCATTTGTAGGTAGCAAGAGGGAAGACATCCCGCCAAAAGTATACGCCAAAGGTAACGAGCAGAATGAGAACCAGGTGCTTCTTGATTACATTACCGTGAGCCGGACGTGCAGACAAAGACACGATCGACAAAATACAGGTATACAGCTAGGTTGCACATGCAAAATTAAAAAGTTTGACGTGCGTGAAGAGAAGGCACATACATAAACCATGCACATGACAGCCTCGAGCCGCTGGCGTTTCGCGAACAGCGCCGCCTGATTCTTGGCTTCGTGCTTGCTACCCCACTTGTCGTTGACGTCGACTGTCTCCTGTTGCTCTGCCTCGTCTAAGACGAGAGACGCCGTAGACAAACTCAGAAGCGCCAGAAGACCGACGAAACGAGCTATTCCGTGCGTGTAGATCATCCACCCACCGTGAGTAACTACATGGGCGTTGAACTTGGCGAAGAAGCCAGACGGAAGATTCATGACGGGCGGTCGCGCGACATGCGGAGCCTTGCGACCAGTGCATTTTACAAGTAGGATACGCAATATGAGAGCCAGGACAGAGAGCGCTGCTGCGTAAGCAGGTATCATCAGCGTGCCCAACCATATTCTAGAGGTAATTGAGTGAGTGTTTGCTCGACAAGGCTCAGCGAAAGACACACGAAGCCTCAGTGTGATGATTGCTTTTGGATGGATAGTACTCGTCGCTCAGAGCATCCTGGTGAGTCGTGGTCCAGTCGAACACGTCGGGTATGTCCACCATCGGCCACTGGGTGAATGCCCACATCGTTAGCAGCCACGAAAATGGACAGTTAGGCTACTAGAGAACCGTGAAGCTACAGTTCTCCGATCGACTTGGAACGTGAATAGGTTGTAGATATAACAACAACGCAAGCAAGTTACACCATGTGACTCTCGCTTGATAGCATACATATTTGATTCGACGTCGACGGGGACCGGGGTTATCAGGGGTTATCGCGGTAATTATAGGTCACCTCCGTCACCATCGGCACTTCTTGCTGATTAGTACGCATTGTCGCACGTCGATTTATAAGAACTCTCTTCCATTACTTATTTAACTTTGAAAGTTCGGAGACATATCGCGCGCTCAATTGGAGAGGATACAGCGATGTTCCATATCTAGTCACATAACAACTGCGACGCGACTTATGTGTTTCGTGATTCTTATTTTGCCACCCGTATATATAACCGTATATTCAAACATACCCCAGCACTAGAACTTAAAAGACAGGCAAAACGCGTGGAAGACATCGTTTTACAACGGCGCTCCCACGAACTCGCGTACAATATCCTCCCAGCAGTCAGCTATGTGCATATGCTTGCCGGTGCACGTAGTCAAGTTGACCTTTCCACCTTCGTCGAGGCTGCGCAAGCCGATCCAGTCCTCAATATACAGCGGCTGCTCATGCATATGCACAATCTTCTTCTCGATTGCCGTGGCGGAAAGTGAAGTTTGCTTGTCCTCTTCAAAAGACATCTGACTATCGTCGTCGATGGCCTCCGCACCGAACCAAGAACTCTCTTTCGGGATGACTGTTTCGTCTTCGGTGAACAAGACAAGAACGAGGTTCTCGAGGGAAGCGAAGTTTTCCTTGTACGTGTCATTGCGCGACTCGGGTATCTCGTTGTTGATCGACGTCAGGAAATAATTCGCTGCACAGTACTGTTCATAGTGCGTTGGGTCGCGATAATACTGTGCCTGCACGAGGTTGTGTTGTGCCCACTCGCTATATACGCTTGCTTTGGCCGTGCGCCGCGCGATCTGACAGAGTACGTCATATGACCGGCAGGCAGGAATGTCAGATATGCCAAAATGTTGTGCGCCAAAGGTGATGAGGTTTCGGACGGGCGGTGAGTTGTAGCGCTCTACGTAAGCGCGCAGAAACTGACCGCCTGCACACCACAAATTCAGTCGTATACAAGACGAGGGGGTAATGAAGAATGTACCCTGCGAAAATCCGATAGCATCAAATCCATCCTGCAGCTCAGGAATGGCGGCCAACTGCACTGCCGCGAATGCGATCTGCTCGTCTACATTTCCGTACTCGGTGTGGTATTAGGCGGTGTCTTGGCACTGAGAGACGCTCAACGCACAAACCCCGCACGCTGATCCTTGTCAAGATCTTCGTCAAGATACACAGAATGAACAAAGATGGAGGGATGCATATCCTCGATCATTGAGGCAAACTCAAGCATTCCCGATGACGCGTAAGAGTCGCCTGCTGGCACACCTCAGCCTAGTTTGCATTCCATTTGAATGAATCGCACCAAGGCCATGCCAGAGCACGAGCGGACGAGGAGAAGAGCCGGCAGGCAAGCAGAAGACGAGGGCTAGAAGAGAAAACAGAACCGTGAGTGAGATGAGCATGGTAGTGGTGGTTGTGAGCAAGTATCACGTTGATGAACAGACACCGATCGTGATCCGAATGGCCGATCGCTTCCCTGCGGTGTAGGGCAGTCGCCGTGTTAATCAACTCAGGGGTTCTCACTAGCCGATTCAGGGGCAACGCAGATGGCCTCGCTGATAATAATGCATGCATATCTTAGCATCGCGTCCGCTCTCTTCCGTCGATTCTCTCTCGTCCACATCTCGTTCAGGTTTTTGTTTTCGTTTCTCACTCTTCCTTAATTCGTTCCCGCCATTCAGCTCTACCGACAGTAACATCATACTCTGCACATTTCTATCTATGACCCACGCCCGCCGCTCTCTCAGCAGCCGCGATGTCTGCCTCCTCATCATCGGCGCATTCTTTACCTGCACGCTCACCTTTGTCCTTACCCTGAACCAGGCAACGGATGTGATCACAATCGACTTGAACGCCCTCCCCTGGTTCCACCGATCAGCAGCCGTTAATGTCGACGTCCTCGCCCCGTCTATTTCTACAAAGGGACCCAAACATGAGAACTATCAGGACATCCTCAGTTCCAATCTTCTCCCAGAGACTGCCCTCGTCTCTCATGCTCCAGGATGGACTGTCTTCCGCAATCTCTATATGCACAATGGCACTCTTCTGGTCGTGACTCCGGACCGCTCCGCGTTTCCTGAAACCAGAATGATGACCAGCACTGGTCTGCCCGCCGAAGACACCGCTGAGAACAAGGCTACGCGCGAGCCCACGACGTATGACATGGACTTTCTTACCCCCGCGGACGCCATGACCAGATGGGGCACTTCCACAAAGGGGGAGTATCACCGCGTCATGACCGTCCAGGGCATCTCCGTAAGCCTTTGGATATTGTTTTTTTTTTTTTTCGCACCGCTCAACATACATCCTTTCTGTGGCACACAGGTGCTAGTGAACGAACCCCGTCAGTTCATCGACCACTATTACCACTACTTCGCCGAGCTGCTCTTTGGCGCTTGGTCATTCTTGTCCGGCACGTTTAGCGGGTCTGCGATATTCACGCGGAGCGACGGCGACGTCTACCCGTCATCCTTCTCACCCGCGGATTTGAACCGTGTGATTTTCGTCCACGCGGGTGCTGACGAATGGCGCGATCGACCTGGTTTCAACGCCTATCTGACACACGCCGTGTTTCCCTCAATCTCGCTCGAGTTCCGAGAAGATTGGCACGACCGCACGGAGCTGACGCTGAACTTGCTGGAGGAACGCGCTTGGTATTTCCCGCTGGCTCTTCTTACGGACCGCAGTGCGTCGTTCCGAGGTACCATATGCGGTGAAAAGACCGGACGTATGGCCTCGGAGGCATGGGAGTACATGATCAACCACGAAGCCATCGACCTCGCAGGTAACTGGTGGTCACCAGTGCGGAATGCAGTGTGGCACGTGTCAGGGGTGCCCTCAAATCTCATTGAGACAGAGCGTCAGAACAATAATTGCAAAATTGGGAACGGCGTTGATACGCCGGCAGACGATGTTCAACGCACGCTGCCTTATCCGGAGGATGTAGTTATCACGTATATCGATCGACAGGGTAGTCGCCGGCGTCTTATAGACGCTGACCACGACCTTCTAGTCAAATCGCTGGAGGACCTTGTCGCGCGCAAGCACGACGAGGGCAAAGTCTGGGAGCTCAATATCGTACGGGCCGAGACCCTCACGAGGGACGAACAAGTTCAGCTCGCTGCACGGACAACGGTGAGTTTCCGCCGTTGTTTCAGAGGCCAATCATCGCTGACATGAGTCATAGATTTTGCTTGGCGTTCATGGGAATGGCTTGACGCACCTGACACTCATGAAGCCATCACGTGTATCGACCGTCGTCGAGATCTTTTTCCCTGGTGGCTACGCACGCGATTACTCTTGGACTGCGCGCGCTCTTGGAATCAAGCACTATGGTGTTTGGAATGACAAGTGCGTCAATGGCAAACCGTTACACGAGGATAGGGTATTGACTTTGTGCATAGATACATGACCTTCCCGGACGACCCGCCGACTAGCTATCCGGAAGGTTTCCAAGGGAAAAACATCCCGGTTCACGGACCATCAGTCGCAAAACTCATCGAGGATCGTTTAGAAGAGCGTTTATAATCTTCCGTCTTTAACTGTCGATTTGGGGAAAGCAGGCGTTTCTGCCACTATTGCCTGTCTTCCTGCGCCACCTTATGCTTCTTTCCATCACCGTTCACGCTGGTCTGCAATCGACCATGCAACGCATCATATGAACATTTGTTATCCTAACGGCCTACCCCAACCACTCCTTTAATATTTGTATCCTGTCAAATTGCTTTCCGATCAACTCTAGTATGTACTCTCTTGTTTTCTGTGTCAACAGACTTTCCTGCATCTTTTTTACATCATCACGGTTTCAAGTATACAGTCTGTTATCGCCTCATGCAGCATAGCCTACTATGGTAAAGTAGAACAGGTCGGTTGTGAGTCACACGTGTACGTGCTTATAGCAGTGTATTGCCTACCCCCTATATTCTTGAAATAGTATCCAGGTGGACGGACGTCGACGTCTTTATCGGTGACAATATTTCCCTGCCTCCAGAAGCAATTAAGCGGACTGGATTTTGAAGATCAATATAAGGCTTGCAACAGCAATTGAAAGCAAATAGATAATACTGTCATCGCAACAACTCTTCGTGCACGTAAAAGTGTCTGGCAGATCGTTGCACACTTGAGTTACATCAGTTCAAGGTCGCCAGAAAAAGCTCACCGGTGTACTCGCCCGACCTCATAGCATTCACCCTGGCCGTCTTCGTCCCACCTGACAATCCACCGGCCTAACAGCACGCCGGAGGGATCAAACGTCTCTGCAACAGTCTCTTCCTGCCCAGGTGTTACTGTGTCCTTGGGCACTTGCACATTTTTAGCCAGTTCCCAGGTGCAAAGACTGCGCGCGGACTGGACGATAAATTGGTGGTCATAGACCTGTGCAAATTCGAAGGAGGTTTCTCAAGTCAGCTGGCAATAATTCTAGCTATCCGGAAGGAAAAAAAAAATAGGGTTGGTATATTGTGGTGTAACTCACACGGGTCGTCGTCGGCTGCAGAAACAAGTTGTTGTTCGTAAGCTCGATGATGGGTGACGTCGACGCCTTTTCCTCGCGCGGGTATAGCTTGCGGAAGGTGGTGACATACGGCCGCGCGAAGACCGCGATCATGGCGGTGCTGAGAGCAGAGGCAGCAAAGCAGGTACCGACGAGCGAAAGCCGGCCAAGCACGGAGATATCGGCAAGCACAAACATTACGGGGCTCGCGAGCGTCGTCAGCGCCAGCGACGATAGCGAGAAGATCTTTGCGCGTCGGATGACTTTGGTGAGCGGGCCGTGATAGATGAACGCCTCGTGCTTTGCACGGATTTCCTCGGGAGTCATACCACTTTGTTCGGCCTTTCTCCTCTTTTCTGCATATACACCAGGCTGGGATGTTGTCAAGGTTTGTCGTGGGGATGCCATACCGCGACACCATGTCTGCGATCTGCGAAACATGAAGTATTGCCAACTACAACGAGCAACAGAAAATGGACCGTTGCTGCACAGATGTCGTGGGGATGCCATTGCAGCCAGTTTTACGCTCATATTCATATTTGAGAATCGATGGTGAGCATCAGTTGGCCGCTGTTCATGCCATGCCACAAGGTGATTCATGCCGAAAGGCCGCGGGTGCGGGGCGGCATTGCGTTGGGAGATTCCGGTCTCTGATCGGTTGTCACGGCCATCATGATCGGATTAATGTTTTATTTTTTTTCAAGTTGGCATCCTTCGCGAAGATTACTCGGTGAATGTCATGGACCCGCCACTTTACTACAGCAAGACAGAGTACATTGAGACGGTGCGTTTCTGCTGTTTCTTGCATGAAACCCCGCAAACGTTACGTCAGGATACTGGCAACAAAGTGTCGCGGCGCGCTACCATAGCCGGTCCGCAGAACATAATCTTAGGCGGTAAGACGATAATATCTGGAGGTGCCGTCATCCGAGGTGACCTGCGGCGCACCGGGCCTGGCCATGCTGTCGTTATATCCCTGGGGAGATATTGCCTCATCGGAGAGAATTGTGTAATGAGGTGAACAACATCCAGCCCGTTTTCATCCTCTTTACTTATTCAATTTGACAGGCCACCTTATAAGACGTATAGAGGCAATTTCAACTACTATCCAATGAAGATTGGTGATCATGTACATATTGGCGCTGCGAGTATAGTTGAAGCAGCCACGATTGGGAACTGGGTCGAGATTGGTAAGAACTGTGTCATTGTGAGTATCGCTCTTTCTGCACAATCTCTTAATCCCTTAACCCTTCCGCATTTTCAGGGTAAATTCACCATTATCAAGGATTGCGCTAAGATTGCGGACAATACTATCATCCCTCCCAACACCGTCGTCCCTGCTCTTGCTCATTTTGCAGGGTCTCCGGGTTTGTGCACTGGCCTTTGCTCGATTTGATTCGAGTTTTGACAATATCCTCCAGGTCGTTTTGTCGAAGAACTTTCCGAAACTAGAAGTACCCTCGTAGAACTGGAGACCAAGAAATATTATCGACGTTTTCAGCCTGTACCATCCGCCCCTACAGCGTCATAACAGTCACTATCACGAATTTGAATATCATTATACAGAGCAAATTATTGCTGGGCTGGTAAGTGACTAAGTCTGTGTTGTCTTCGATTCTACCACCCTGCAATCATATGATGATCTACATAGAAGTCAAGCCCCGAGACCTCGACGTAAACTTTGTCGTTGGCACTGTTGATACTATCTGTTCTGATGTGATGATTTCTCTGCATCGACCACCTTGCTAACGTCTTCGTAGGTTCGCCCTTTACGGATACCCCATTTCTAGATACCTCAATGTGAGTTGTCTCATCTCCATATCAGTGTTCACTTTCTCCTTCCCATCTTCAAAGATGAACAAAATAGAAGTCAAGCACCGATACTCAATTTGTTTTGACGAGACCTATCTGTCTGATTCTCTCTCCTCTTTCCTTCAATGTCCACTATATACTTGAGCTGACACCATTGCAGGTGGTTGTGGTGAAGTTCTGCCAACGTATATAGATAGTGGTCAAACAGCATCCTCATGTACATGTACCGTAAATTCATCAGTTCGACCTAATGCTCACATGCCATATGCATGCCATGGATTCCTTTAGGAGTTACTTAGTCTATCATTGCATGTTCGTTTCCATGAAGTGATCATCCCGCGTAAAAACCTATTCACCCGGTGCCGTGGGGAACTGTTTTTAGAGAACAACAGTCAACGCGGCGTCGTTGGAAATGACCACTGGACCGTGCTTTGATGGCTTCCAACAGCCGCCGATGTGTATGCTCAACATTTTCGTTTGCACTTCCACCGTCCATCTGGTCTGCGCCTGCCGTTCCCAACATGCCAGGAGCATACCGCTTCCATCCACGCTATGCCGTGGTCGTCTTTGTCGTAATAGTCGTCACGATGTACTTTCTCGGACCTTATCAAAGGGAGGATTTCTACCCGCAGCGTGCGTGCTAGCGTCGTTCCCTGGTGTTACGTCCCATCGACACTCACATTCTTAGATTTCCCCCGACCGAGCTTGGGTGAGGGCTGGATTGTCGACAACAACCTGCCCGTCCGCCTGGCACGTTCGGACCGGATATACAAGAAAATGCTAAATGAGCGAAAGCGGCTCATTCAGAAGTTTGGCCCGAATCCTAAAGACATTGCTATGTTCCCACCAGACAAGGATCCGTGGCCGGCATACACTGTCTGTAAGTTCATGTGTACTATATCGCGAGCTGAAACAGAGCCAATGAATTGTCTGTTATGACACCGTTGACGTGGGCTAAACAGGGGACTACTTCCCGCCTGCATACAACTGTCCCCACGAGGTGGAGCGCATCGGTGCGCTCGGGGATGGCGGCAAATGGGTCTGCGGATTGTCCAGAATACAGACCAAGAAAGACTGCGTCATTTATTCAGTCGGTGAGCAGTCTGGCCTATCTTCATCCTCACAAGTGAATGGTATTGTATATCAGGTATAAACTATGAATCGTCGTTCGAGGCCGACATCTTGGAGAATACCGAGCACTGCGAAGTATGGGGCTACGACTGGAAAGTCCGTGGATTTGGGCCACAGATTCCCAAGCATCTGCTCAAGCGAACACACTTCCACCAGTTCGGACTGGCTGGATCGGACAAGCAGAAGGAAGGTGACGAGTCACCCATGTACACCCTCGACACGCTCATGCGTCGCAATGGTCGGTCGTCCACTCATTTCTGCTCTTTTCATTACCAGTAATCCCCTCCTGATTCAGGGCACACGCACATTGACATATTGAGAGTTGACATCGAAAGCCTCGAATTCGATGTAATGAACTCGTTGATTAAGTCTTACCTTGCTACGGGCGCGCACAGTCCTGACAGCAACGATTCCTCGGATAGTGCGTCGTTAGTCGCTGTTCACTGTCCCTGCATGAATAACTTGAATATCCGCAGCTCATCAACCACTGCCCTTTGGGCAGTTACTAATGGAGATCCATGTCTGGGGCAAGAAGTTCCCCGAATTTTTGGCGTGGTGGGAACTCTTGGAAGAGGCAGGCCTCCGACCATTCTGGACTGAGGTACGCTCAAACCTTCGACACAACTTTTTCTAAACCGTCTCGTTTTTTTTTTTGCAGCCGAACCTCGTGTACCAAAACTACAACAAGCAGAGCAATTCAGACCTTGCGGAATACTCATTCTTGAATATCAAAGGCGAAAATGCCTTCATAAAGGTAAGCCTTCCCCAGACGTTTACGGTGGCATCGCTCATACATGTCTCTTCCAGGACCGTGCGCCGTCACAAGCTCTGCACCCTCAGGATTCAAACGAGCGTATACAGATACATGCACCAGATCGCGACTGAATTGCCTGTGCAAAATGCAAACCGACTCGTGGCCCAATGTTACGACGGTTGGTATACATATGCGGCCGATGTACATATGACAAAGCTAGCCCTCATTATCTTTATGTGTAAATTGAAGGGCATACATCATGCGGATGTTCAGCTGTTCAGAAGGTATGTAGCGCTATTCTTCCACGTAGTGCAGTCCTTTCATACTATCGCTTGTACCTGGGATATATTCTGGAAGGGTTTTTGGGATTGAGGGTGCGCTAGTATCATGGCTGGATGCCAACCTAATACGACGCACCCGTATACAAGTACTACTAATACGATCACTATGTAATCAACACGGAAAAATGCATCAACACCGAATAACATTCTTATTTTGGAGAAAAGGCATTAGAGAGGTTATTTATGTGCGATTTTACCATGTGCTGAGGCCTATTTGCGGTAGGCCTGCTCGTCAGGCAATCCTGCAATGTTCATTCATACAAGTTGTTGTACCGCATTTGGAAGTGATATTGATGCTGATGCTATTGTTCTGTATCGAAGTTCACAATACATTCGTATATATGGTGCAGTTCACCTTGATGCCGCTATTTTGTAACAAATTTTAGTTGACTTGTCGGACCTACTTGAAATCCTTATTCCTTTGGTAGGAATACTTTTTTTTAACTCTGACTTGTGCATTAACTGCTGGACCTCGGCTGCGGCTGAAGCACTGGCGCTCAAAAAAAAAAAAAAAGTGAACCTCGTGTAATAACTTTGAATCTGTTTGCTGAAGTATGTGTCTCTTCTTTGTGCCCTGACTGATTTGGATTGAACTGTTGTACTGTCGAGCCGCCTCCGCTTCGCCACGTCGAAGCTTGGAAACGACCGAAGTAGTGCGCCTTGGGATCTGGCATTCATTAGTTGTGAGTGTTCACCTTGCAGAGCGTCTGTTCTTTATTTCATCTCGCAGTAGTTAGACATGTCTATAACCCAAATCTCATTCGATATACTTGCTCGTCTTGACGCAGTCATCCAATGGTCCTTTGGCGAACAGCGTCGTAAACAAGCAGATCGTTTAGCACTTGCCTCGTCCTGCAGGTACCTGCGAAGGCTTTACATGCCACTTATTTTTGATACTGTCATCTGCAACATGGATATGTCTACCTGGCTCAGTCATGACGCCTTCGGAGAGCTTGGCATAAGCCCGCCTCGATGCGTAGACTCATCTCCCGTCTTTGTGTACCCTCACATTTATCAACATGTCCGCGTGTTGGTTCTTCGTTTCTTTTCTTCTGGCCAAGTGAGGACGTTCTGGGATCTCCCAGACATTTCAAGATGGTTTCATGACGCAATTCCCAATATGCATCGACTTACCGAAATCACTCTACGTAATTCGGGGGTAGGCATGTGGCCTGAACTAGCGAGCGTCCTTTTCCGTGCTCCGTCCTTGAAGATTTTGCGGCTTGACAACGTACGGTGGCCCGTACGTAAGATTTATGAGCTCGCACAAGTTCACGTTTTGCCACATTCATTCGACATCCTTATCTGCCGTCATCCATGGCATTTCCGTAGCGATGAATCAATCAACCTTCGCTCTCATGATGAATGTGTTCGAGAATCTCTGTACCTGGCGCACCTTGCCAACTCACAAGCCGAAAACCTAACTAGGCTGGAGCTGCCATCAGAGTCATTGTCGTCTTCACGTCTTCTGTGCACACATTTTCCTTCCCTTACGCACTTGCACCTCTTTGGAGTGGGGCTTCTTGAACCGCTTCGGCTCCCCAAATTACTGGGAGCGATTCCATCACTGTCCAATCTCTACATAGAGATCCTTCTGTCTCAACGTTACACATTTCTCCTCACTCGTGAGGAAGCAGCGTCAGCCGAGACGGTGGCCTCGTTTGGCTATTTGAAGACACTATCTCTTGTCAACTGCCATCCAGATGATCCAATCTTCCACTTCTTGCCATCCAGCCTCTCCTCGCTTACGATATTCTCGGATCCAAGTATCCCTCTTACGCTGTGGAGAGCCCTTGAACTCCCAGAGTCACCGTCAGAGGATGGCTGGCTACATTTCGAGGGTAATTTCTGGACTCCCTTACAGCTGATTCTCATTTTTGGTCATCGGCACCTACCAAACGTGGAATATCTGCGCCTTGGCATAACCGGTGATATTAACGTCTCTGCGATGAGACATGTTGTCAGCTGCTTTCCTTCGCTGCAAAGATTAGATCTTCATTTCGGGCCCTGGTCACAGTCGTCGTTACCGGTCTCTTTGTCTTACGTTGTAGTAAGTGACTGCTTCCTGGACTGCATTCCATTACCTTGTTCAAAGTATCATCTCCAGGAAACTCTTTCCGAGACTTTTGCCAACTCCAATATCCATTACATATGCCTCGATGCGAATTGGGAAGGCGACCGGCAGATTCTATCGGAGTGTGCGTGCTCCTTCCGGGATCTCATTTTCCAGAAACGACTGTTTGACAAATGGGCATCCTTCGCAACCAAGCTGTCCACAAAAATTCCTTCGTTGTGGCGGGTCGCTTTTGCACTCGTTCTGAGTCCGCGCGTCGACGATGGCATCGTGTTTGGGCGTTGGCAAGTCTTTCACGTTCGTCCGGAATCATTGGGCCACCCGACGCTGACTCAAATGAATCCTGAGACATTCTTATTGTATGTTCCTGTTCCTCCATGCATTTTTGCCATGTGCTCGGACTCACAAATACGGGCTGGCAGTTGGCAGTACGAGCTTGATCATTATTTTCAAGATCCCAGTAGTACGCCACGTTATCGAAGACGAACAGCAAGAGATGGAGATCATTACTTCGCAGGCTGCGATCCTGACAGCTGGAAATACCGATGGCAAATTAATCTGAGAAGTCGATGGTTTCCATATTGATTTGACAGAATCAGTAGCTGCGAAATGTATTTCTCTGTACCAATAGTTTGTGGCGCTTCCAATTCATTTGCGCGAAGTCACGCAATGATGAATGCATTGAAAGTCATTGATTCGACGCCTGTATCATTGCCATTATTCAGCAACAGACCCGAGTGACGCACCGACGGAAGGCTCCCGGCGAACGCCTACGGCAGGGGTAGAATTCTAGTGTGGCAATGCGGACTGGACGACAAAAAAGGTCTCAACCGTGAATTAAACACGGGCCTCTTGAACTGAATTCCATACAGGTAGAGCGGGGAACACTTGAAGCAGGAGTCACACTAAGGACTAAAGTACTAACCATTGGGCCATATAAAACAGCCAAATCTTGAAGCTTGAACGTGAGATTCGTTATGGCGGTAAAATGGCCGTGAAGTCAATGAGACGGCGATCAATCATGTACGTATATCAGCACAAGTAAAAGACCCACAACTTGCCCACTGTGTCTTTGCCATTTCCGTTCAAAGAGACCCAAAGTTACCTAGCTGCAGATCTACTGATTCCAACGTCAAGAATTCTTAGCCAACGAATTATTCAGTGGCATTTATACTCCGTCCGTATCACCTATAGCCGCCCGAGACCAAGATGACCAGAACTATCAGGGTCC
Source organism: Fistulina hepatica ATCC 64428 (assembly GCA_000934395.1). NCBI lineage: Eukaryota > Fungi > Basidiomycota > Agaricomycetes > Agaricales > Fistulinaceae > Fistulina > Fistulina hepatica. The sequence continues at coordinate 500,078 of KN882043.1, read as the reverse complement.
TTATGGTTAATTATGCGACTTTGTTATATCGTCTTCGCGATCCGGCGTCGAAGAACTATCCATATCCGAGCTGAGGTCATCTCCAGTAAAACTACTGGTGCTTTGTCGTCGCTGGCGCACTGATAACGCGGAATGAATAAGTAAAGCCATATCATGATCTATTTCTCCTGGGTCCTCGTCCTCGCCGTTTTCAACATAGAGGCTGAAATCACTGTCGAAACCGCTCTCATACTGGCTGGAGTGTCGTTCAGAAGGCGTGTAGTCCCCATCGGAGGAGTTTCCTAAGGTATCCTCATAGGCGTTGGGTAAATCTGCGAAAACGCCTGGATTCTCTGAGGAGTCGTAGTAGTATTCGTCTGCCGAATAATCCCAGTCGTCATCGTTATACCAACATCGTCCTTCGTCGCCGTCGAGATTCGCTAGATCCCGCCTGTAAACGCGCCCACGCTTGTGCACGATGTCGATGATGCCAGGAAAAGTGATGGAGAACGGAGCTGCATCACTTTGAGGTGAGAACTGTCGAGGAAGGTCATAGAGGCAATACAGTGCGGGATCGAAAAGGCGAATGCCCAGAAGATTAGGTAGCGTTGTGCGCGGTAGCGGTTCCACGCCGGCAGCCCACTTTTCCCATAGCACCAGCCTGTACAATGCCTTGATCCTTCGAGCGTACCACCATGCGTCTATCCAGCGTATATTTGGGTGAGAGAACGAGATGGCTGATGGTAAAAGTATGACAAGATGTTGCAAGGACGGACAAAACATTTCGAGATCGGTGTCCGAGAGGGGGGACTGATTATCCAGGTTAAGTTGGAGATAATTCAATCGGCGACCGTGTTTTGCGAGAAACGGTCTTATGGTATCAGCCTGAGCGAGTGGGTACCGAAGTGTGAGACTCCTCAGGCGAGGCATTTGCACCATATTCGTCAGAGCTGACAGAACTGTTTCGGAATCTTCACAATCACAATCAACAAGGCAGTGCAATGACAGTAGGTTCTCCAAACACAGGTATGGAAACTGTCCGGGGGATGAGGATAGCGATGAGGATAGGGAAAGCGAAAGCGACAGAGATATGAGCTGGTTGGAAGTACTTTGGAGCAAGTTCGCTAAAGCTGTGTGGTCGATGTAAACTGACAAGTTCATAACGGTGATTGACCGTGGAATTCGGAGTGACGAGGCCATGTCAATCGACGGTGTACTTGTCAATTCAGGCGACACAATCACGAAGCAGTTTGCTCGTGGCGCAAGCTGCAGTATTTCATCCAAGTCCTGCAGAAACATGTTCCGCGACGCTCTTGGTACGAAGCAAGAAAGGCTCAGTGAGCTCAGGAGCCGCCCCAGCGCAGGATTCTCACGGAGGGAACGTAGCAGCGCGGCCGCTTGACCGACGTGATGAAGGACAACATCTTCGTAGAGCATCTTGATACCCACTTGGTACCAAGTCCAACATACCTGGAATGTCAATGAGGGCTCTTAGACAGCAGATGGGTTGGCTGTCGTACGAACATGCATAACAGCCAGTTTCGCCCTAACGACCCTTCGATATGGACATTCCGGTCCACCGGCCAATGAAGGGTCGAGAAGGGACGAAGGCGGAAAAGTACGATGGAAAATAAGCCACCATAATTCAGTAGGTATTCGGCTCGTTATAGTCGTAGTAATACCGATCTCATATTGGTGAATTGTTGAACCCAGTGCTAGTATCTGATAACATGTCATGAAGATCTAGCGTTTTGAATGTTATCGTAGAAGCATACCATGGCATTTTTTAGTACCTCTGAGCTCGTCTCGACCATCGATAAGTAAAAAGTCAATCCTGAAATACAAAAAGTGAACAGAAGTCAAGGTCTTGCGAATGATATGAAATCCCGTTTCCAAACCAGGTAGTCTTACATAATATTGACCCTTCCAGTTTTTCGGTCCTTTCAAACGTTTGGTATCCGGATATTCCGTATGTATTAAGTCGATTGAATTGGATGAGGGGATCCGTATGCCGTAATCGTATTGCGATGCAGTAGAAATACAGATGCGTGGTGGACTAATGTAACTGGCAATAAAGATATAAACAATGATTTAAAAAAGCACGTGATCGGAAAACGGATATCGAAGTTATTACTATTAGCGTGGCATAGACGAGGTTGAAGCAGCAGGCGCTATAAAAGGGTTGTGACCGTTCAGGGATTCTCGACGCCGGCGTCAAGCGTCTAAGCGCCCACGACAAAATTGGAGCGCCAACTGCGTTTCGCTTCTTGGAGAAGAGTTCGAGCAGATACTCCAACGTTGAAAAGCCGGCCGTCCCGTGTGACATTATGAATGCGCCCTTCTCCCGTAAAGAAGCGGAATTGTCGTACGAGTAACGAGACCATAACGTCTCGAGCCTGTTTGTGCTCGCCGTACTTCAACTTGCCAAGCCGTCGCTAGTAGGCCCAGGGATGCTTGTCGGTCCCCCTGAAACCTTGCGGACGCGGTAGCGTTGACCGTCAACGACACGCATATGCGACTTTCACTGACAGTAGACCAATACTCATCATGCCACCGACACAGCTGGCACCGCACTCCCGCAAGTCGTACCAGTCAGACACAAAGGTGTACGTCCCAGATGTTTGATTAGATTTAGACATCAACCACAGTGATGCAGGATCGTGTGCTCGAAAACCTAGGAAACAGAAAATAATCGTGAATTGTTAACTTGCACGCAAATTCCTCTCACCTAAACTGTGTATTGGCACGTCTAGTAGCTGCTTCGGCGCGTGCGAGGACATATGTGCACGGGACGTAGAATCGGCGGCCTCCGATACAAGGACCATCCCGCCTACAGGATTGCGAGCTTTATGTTGCAGTACAACATCCAAGCCTGAGGAATGGAACCTCATGAACCACAATTAGATTCGAGACAGGCCACACTTGACACATACCGTGGTTCACGGCGGTAACTACGTCTGTTTTCTCGTCCTTGTTCCCACGAATTAAAAACTCGTCATCATCGCGCGGACCGTCCTCCTGACCAAATGCCACGCCGTAGACTGATCGAGACGGCGACGACTGGCAGGACGCCCGAGACTCAAGAACGGGGTCTTGTGCACACGCCCTCCGGCACCGACCTCGAAGGTCACTTCAAATCGGGAGTGAGAGCAAGCTTAGAGTAAGAATGTACATGTACAAGTGCCAAGTAGTCCTGATGTTGAGCGCTAGCGCTGAGTGGCCGCAATAGCGTTCATCATAGCGTTCAGACGCACGATGAAACGCAGCAAATGAGCAAGGAATGCAATGAACCTCCGTATCGCCGAAAATTTATCCAAGAGCGTCGAAAAAATTTGCGTCCCAGAAAAGTCCACTTTTTGCACGTCGAAATGAGTTCTTGCCTTGTCGCACTATGTCCCTCGACACGCAGAAACGCCGGGAGCTACGACGCCTAACGCCACCGGTAGGCAGGCGTCGTTACTGCTTGTATTGCACATATTGCAGAACAACAGCACCCGGGACAGGCCATATGAGCCGCAATTCAAGACTGGACGTGTTTATAGGAGCAAGACTCCGCCATGAATCTGCAGGTGCGGATTGCCTGGAAACGGCGTCAGCGCGAAGGCAGATTGCTGTATAGATGGCAAGGAAAACAGGTGCGCAATAAGAGACGGATGCATAGAGTCTATTAGGGAGACTGCGGTTTTTCATTGAATAATTAACAAGCGAGAGAGAAGCAGGAGCAGCATACAGCCAGAAGCGACCGCTGAACGAGATACATAGACGTCAAGAAACAGGGTCCTAGCCGAGGATCCAGATTCCCAGCTGGGTCAGAATCGCCATATCCACTAACAGTGATACATAAGCGGACTTTAAGTGGAACATACCACATGAGATAGTTGAAAGACGCGGAGAATCTTACACTTAAGCAGCCGTCCAAGGTGCGAAACGGAGAGCTCGTTGCAAAAGAGGCATATCATCTTCATATCTCCCGGTACGCGTGGGAACAGCTAGAACGACTGGCGACGTTACGACCAGCATGATGAAGACGGCGGAGGGCACTAAAGAAGACAAAACTGGAAATTAAGCGGTAAGAGGATTGAAACGGGCCGAAAAGGACATAGGTCGGAGACAGAAGGAGGTGCTGAAGACACTAGAACCCGACTGGTCGCCGTAGGGGTAAGATTCAAGCATATATTTATACCTGTAGCGTGTATATTTTTTTTTCCTGTTGCCTTGACAAACAATGTCGACATCGATGCGTTGTCAGTTATCGATGATGTATGCCCATGGGGTATGCGCGAACTATCGATATATCGATAAACCCAAGGAGAAAAGGCACTATATCGATGTAGACTGTGGCGGCTGCCTACATTTTGCATGTATGTATGTCATTGTGCACGTCTCGAAAAAATTTGATCCGTTTCTTCCCCTGAAAATTGTATGATCGTTGTGATGTTTCGAGGGAGATAGTGGATATTTAGGTCACCGTAAAAAAGTACTGAATAACACATCAGTCCGTCACATAAGTCATAAGTCATGTACATGGCATGTGCGAAGTCGCGAATCTGTCCATTGGCGTCACTGGTAAATTTGCGGTAAAAAACGAAGCACTTAACTGACAGGAAAGAAGGGCTTAAAAGGGTCGCGGAGGTGGCCAAAGGCCGTAGATGACAGAATGTACGAGAGTGAAGTGCGACTGGCGGAGTGAAGGTAAACCATGATAGGAAGCACCGACCGACATAGAACCGGGACAAGTGACCAGGAGTGCCAGAACAAACCGCAGCTGAGCAAGAAGGAAATAAGGCGAAAGACGAGACGACGAAGGCTTTTTTGACAGCTCGTCATTCAAAGTCAGCATACGAACATTGGAGAGAATAGATGAATTGACATTTACAACGCGAAACCGAGGCGTCGGCCATAAAAAATCAAGTTCAGAGACTTGGTGGACAATATGCGAGAAGCCACGCGCCAGATTACAAGCGATAGGTCGTGCCTCGGTCAGGCATAATGGGCGAGACGATGGTGGCACTCGAGAGACCGGCGCAAACGAAACAACGCCGTAAAGACCGATGACCGAGTGATAGCTAGACATTAGAATCACGGTGGCGTACACGAAGAGACAGATGAAGCTACATGGAATCGAAGGCTTCGATTATTCCAGCACTTTCAAAGAGAATCGCGGCGGCGACGATGCAGAAAACTTACACTGAAATAGCAAAGTCAGAGGCAACATGTTGTCCGGCAATCACGAAGTCTGAACGCAGCATTCGAAGCTACGGTATTACCGAAGCCTGGCCGGCAATATCGCGACGTTCAGCATGCGCGCGCGGTAGACTGCGGTGGACCCCTGACCGATTCAAACATATTCGTGGCGCCACAGCATCGTGGCCTGTCGTGAGTCTTGTCTCTGTCATATATCCACACCTGATGCGACGTCCTGAGAAGCCATTTTTCAGTAAGTACAGCGCTGTCGAAGGTATGCCAGGGAACTCCGATGTGCATGCATGAATACGAGAGCATCTGACCGCGTCGAGTGATGCCGTTCTTGACTTGATTGAACCAGGAAACAAGATCGTGGCAGGTGCCGGTAGAAAAACACATTGGGATACTCGCACGAGAGCTTATCGTATGTAGATGGTGTCATTAGCTGCTATTACCTGGTTATCAGGGATGGATCACGATCAGCGCCGGGAATGGCATGAAACATTTTGGCGCTGACACTCACGCTCGGCCGCTGTGGTGCTGAAACCGATTTGAGCAAGTCTTGTGTACAGTCGCTGTAGCAACAACACATGCGGTGGGAGGGGGGATAGGGACTCTGGCTTATCTCCGTACTTGCCAAAGAATTGGGGGTTCGCATAGACATTTCTCCTAGTATTGCCAAATCTCTGTTGTTCCTGCGGACCATACCAGCGTTTATGTGCAAGGATGAAAACGGACAGTCATAGGGTCATGTAAAGCACAGGAGTAACCCTGCGGCTGAGTATGTTAGCGCGTACCGCTACGGCCTACAACAATGCAGGGGTTCCAAGTCCGACCGACGTTCGTCGTTCGAGGCGCAGAGCAAGGGACTTGAGCACGGGCAGGCGTGGACGTCGGGACAGGTTGACAGTAGGCTTGAAGCGACAACTAGATAGACGCATCGGCCCTTGACTGGGACGCAGACATCCTCGAAAGAATCGAGGATGGGCAGATGATGGATTGTAGCACTGTTCACAGGTACATAGATAGGAAATCGGGTCCACCGTTATTATGCTAATTAGTACTTGTTGTCGTCGTCCCCGACGTTGACACGGAGTCACTGTGTCTCTTTCGACTCACGCGTTGACGTGAAGCACCACTAAAAACGATTGCAGGTGGCGTCTGCGATAGCCAATGGCGACAGAAAGTTACAGAGAAAGTGCAGAAACGAAATTCATGAACGGCTGCGGTTGTTCAAATTAGGCAACTAGGAACGAGATCACTCATGACTTTTGGCTTTAGAGTTGTTTACACTTGTTGTACCGTCTTTCATTTTGAATTTATTTAATCTCAGCCTATTGCCCACACTCTTTATCTTCTACTTACCTCGATCCACTGAACGCCTTGGTCCCGGTCCGCGCGTGGGTACTTATAGTCACCGCAGCGCCTGCTGTCCCCGCGCGTGCTGGTAACTGCTGGTAACCATACGGGCTGATTTTTCTCGCGAGAGTCCAGATTTCCGGGCCAGATATATGTGCGCGCATTGTGTCATTCTGCTCGTGTCTTTCTCACAGCCATTCCAGATGTCATTGCGCGGTCCTTCGTCCGCTCACCGCACCGTTCCGTCCTCCGACAAGCCGGAGACAGCACTCTCGGCACCGACGAGGACGTCTGATAATAATACGCGTGTCGCAGCCAATGTGGGAGATATGTCTTCCTCCTCACATTCTGGTCTACCACGTCGAACACAAGATTCAGTACGAGGCATGCTGCCTAGAGCTCAGACCCAGCCTGTGGCTTCCACTTCGTCCCACGTCTCCTCCGGGTCCCCCACGCAACATACACGCGCCGAGCGCAAGAAACAATCTTCTTCCACCTCAGCCGCTTTCTTGCCTGAGCATTTGAGTATGAAGCGCCTTTTGGCACGTCCAGCGGACCGTCATCATCATACCTTGTCGCATGAACCATCAGTGGGTTCAGGCATACCCCAGCCTATGTCTCGATCGCGTTCCATCTCTACGCACTCACAAAAATACCACTCCTCGACCCGCACGTCTCCCGCGTCACCTTCAACCGAACGCGGTACTCCTGCGACGTCTCCCTCATCGAGGCTGCGTACACAGCCCACTACATCCCCTCACGTTTCCCCCACCACCCTTTCTCCTCGCCTATCGCCACTCACGTCCAGTATTCCTTCGACCCCATCTTCACCAGGAGCGCGGAGTCCTGGCCATCAGGCAGGCAAGCGGGTGGCTTCAAGTTCCAGTCCTCCTGTTCCTCCTCGATCATCTTCCCGTTCCCTCTCCCGTTCGGAGCCGACTTCTGTGTCACGGTCAACTCCTTCCATCCTATCAAAGTCCAGCTCATTGACAGCTGATGAACCCGGTACACTTGGTCTGGCTGCAAGATTGAAGGCAACGCGGCCCAGCATGTTGTCTCTCTCGATGGGCCAGGAACATCCGAGTGGCAATAAGTTGCCCTTAGCCACAGTTAACCCGTCGACGACAGGAGCCGACCCCTCGGAATGCACCTCGTTCCTGAGCCTGTCGCCGAGTATACCATACACCCCAAATATCGGAACCGTTGCATCTTCTCCGCAGGTCGTGGTCGTCCCCGCGCGACGCCACCCTAACGTACTGCGGCGGCGCCCATCTGCAGTCTCTGTTCGGAATCTTACCCCACCAAACTCCAATAAAAACAGCCCAGGTTTATCGTCAAGCGCGCCCGGTACGCCGACGGCGTCTCCCGGTTTTCATTCATTGTCGAGTATGCTGTCACGGACGCCAACGACGTCCAAAGGATTCATTTCACGTGTCGCGAGTCACTTTGTCGCCGACCCTTCTAGCGAAGACGTCCATGGTTCGCTGAGCAGGCAGGAGCACATAGAAGAGTCTCGTCGGCATCATCTACCTCGCATGCCCTTGCTAATGGATATGGTCAAACGCAAACCTTCAATGGATCTGTTTTTGCACAAGGAAACAGTTACGTCTGCCAGAATTAATCCAACTAGGTATACTGCAAGACAGACGAGTGATGCAGATGAATTGGGGACCTCTCCTGCAAACAGGTCTATTACAGTCAGCGATCATATTGGGACGTTCGGACGTAAAGAACGCCGTGATACTACGTCGGACAAGCTAAACTCGTTGCATTCGAGGCCTACAACAGAGCATCCGCCACGGTCAACCAGCCAGCAGCCCCCATCGCAGAAGCTCAAGGATGGGCACCCTTCTCAGGTTTTATGGAACGAAGAACAGAGTTTGCGACAAAGGAGGGATCCTTGGCCTGTGGACTCATCAACTGTGGATGCGTTGCGTGGGCTTACAATGCGCAGTAAGTCGGTCGATTCGCGGCAGCGCAATGCCGTAGGACAACGCTCTGAACGATCTACAATCACCCACGAAACACATATTCCTAAGACGGAATCGATTCACAAATGGACACCTGGTGGTCGTCCATTGACTGTCGACTCCCGCCGCTCAGCCGCTTCATCATCGCGACCCTCTGTGCCCGGGTCGTCCTTTTCGCTTACGTCGGCTCCAACTGATTCGGCTTCCCGTACGCCTATCAATGATGCCCACCGACGGCGCTCCATTTCTCCTGATGTACGTCTTTGTTTCTTGTTAATATTCGTTATATATACCCATAAACGTATATCAAAGATTCTTCCAACACCTGTTATGCCAGATGGGTACGCGTCGTCGCATAGCCAGTCGTCGTCGAGTCGTCTCCCGCGACCTTCCTTTTCGAGTAGCTTGCCTCGTTCAGGTAGCGGTGTTCTGCCAGCAGACACATCGGACAAGTCTCATTCGAGCATAGGTTACCAGCGTGGGCGATATGCCCACAGCGCGCCATCGAAATCGCAGTCCAGCCTTTCGTCCATTCGTAAAGATGATGTGTCCTCAGATCTTCCTTCGTCATCTGTATCTGAATCGTTGCAAGATCGTCAAACATCTCGTGGCGCCGTCCAGCTGCTTCAGGGAAAGGCGGTTGAAGATGAGCCTGCGACAGCTCACGTATCGCACGAAGCTGGGATCAGCTCATCTGACGATGTCCCCGGTCCGCTGACGCCAGCCAGTCAACTCGTATTTGATTATCGAAAAAGCACCAGCCTACTGGATGGTGAGTCTGTTGGACGTGTTACAGTGCTCCTTTTCGAATATCGTTCATTTACACATATTGGCGCTGGTTAATGCGGACCGTTGACTCTGCTAGTGTCACTTGTCCTAGCAACGGTTACGTTATTGCTCTCCCGCACCTCTTATCGCGCACATAATCACGGGGGAACGCTTTTATGTCATAGCATTCTTACCTTTTTTGTTCTTCTTCCTTGGCTTACCGCTGTTCTTGCGGCCGTAGAGTAGCGTTTTCTGACTTTTGGTCCATGTAGACGGTGGCAACTATTCTCCGGAAAGGGACGACATTACGATGAATCTCTCGGGTATGCCTATGCATTTAAAGATTAGCAGCATGTGTCCCAGTTTTGACCCTATCTTTAGGTCTGCTACCACAAGGGACGGCAAGCCCATCCGCACCTCCCCGTTCTTCGGATACTGGCGTCGCCGTCGCTTCCACTTCCCTTGTGCCGACGAGAACACGAAGCCCTGTGTCCAACAGCAGACCATCCGCTTCCATTAATCACAGCACAACGTCGCTCGTTTCCTCGTCCTCTATTCCCTCTCGTGCACATTCCAGCTCGAGCGTCAGAATAGAGGGGATGCCGGTTCTCATGGCTGCTCCTACCCACAAAGTGTCGGCGGATTCCACCGTTTCGTCGCCTGTAGACTACTCTGCCTCTCCGCAGGAGGAGGAAGCGCGTCTGCCTTACTATACTGTGATAGGGTCCGACCATGATTGGATGGTTGGTACGAGCTTCGGAGGTGCTCAAGTATCGACGGGCTACCGCCACAGGCACCCTTCCTCCCCGAAAAAGAGCATCTCCAAGAAGGTGTCAATGCGCTTCAAGAAAGAGTCCAAGACGGACGACGAAAGTGACCAACTTTCTCGTGGCAGGAAGAGTTCATCAGGCGACGCTGAACGAGCGGTCGAGCAGCACAAAGCGAGCTTTGACGACGCTCGACTCAGAATCAATCACAATTCGGAGCCTCCGAAAGGGGGTGGCAGTCGGTTATGGAAGTTGATGAAGCGCATCAGTGCCAGCGGCCTGAAGGAGAAGTTCGATGCAAAAGAGGAAGTACCACCTGTGCCCAGTCTTCCTGTTTATTTCAAGAAAGTGAGCGACGGGTTTTTGTCGGTAGAGAAGGGTGAAAGCAGGCAGCCCGAAGCATGGATCACCGCGGGCGACCGTAAGGCATTGTCGGTTGACACACAGCGGATCGTTGTACCGCCTATTCCACCGACGCCCTTCACCTTGGCCGGTTCCGCTCATAGCCTTAATCATCGCAGCACGACCACCCGTTCGTCGACGCCGGATATCGATTCCTCAGATGACAAGTTCTTTGGTACGGCGACACGTCGGTCGAGTTTCAGCTCTGACGGCACGCCTGCAAAAGACAACGCGGCATCGTATATCATGCAGCATATTGTCTCGCCGGACAAGTTGCAAAAGCTCATGGCCCAAGACGATGAACCTGAGGTCAGTAGACGTTCGCCGTTTTCTCTGAGCTCTCGCTCACGGTCCTTGTCCAGGTTGCGTCGCCGATAGACTTTCGCAATGCGAAGAAACCGGTGACCAAAGGTAGTCTCGATTATCCGGTGGCTGACACGACCGTCGAGAAGTTGCCTTCCCTCCCGCATCCCCCTCGATCAAGAGGACACCGACATTCACAAACTGTCGTCGTACAGCCATGGAGCCGTGATTCGCCTCGAACACCGACTTTTTCTCGTTTGAGGACATCCGAAAGCGAGGGCTTGACAAGTACACGCTCTTCCTCACCACTTATTCCGACTTTCTCGTCCGAGCAGCCCATTAACACCTTTGCGCAAAAAAGAGCGTTGGCTGAGATCAATAAAAAGACCACCACGACTTCCTTACCAACGTCTGCTAGTTCGGTGCCTTCGTCATCGTTGCCACCGCCTCCGCGACCGACAAGAAATCCCATACGCGCGTCGTCTGCACCTCGGCCGAGCAAATCGTCTACGCAGCCATCCCTCGAGCAACCCGATTCACCTGCCAAGCCGGAGCACCGGCGACGCCAGTCGAATCCCCAGCCGTCTACGACTTCTCGTTATCGTGAGATGTCAGCCCTCCCGATCAGAATCTTGAGTGACGAAGAGAAGGTGGACAAGTGGGATGATCTCCTGCGACGGAGCGATCGAGCTGGCGGAACCCTGCACATGGGCAACGAGCCTCTGCCTTCTGATTCGTTGCGATACTCGACGACTAGCACAACGCTTGACGGGTTGTTCTGATTTATGTGATGACGATTATATATATATGACTGCTCATTTTCTTGGTGACGATATTCTTCCTCTTACGATCGGTATCTCGTTCCCTTTTCACTCTTGTCCATGTCTCGTTACGCTACTTTTTTTATCTTGTCTCTACTTCTCTTTGAATCTTTGTCACTTTTCGCAAGTTGTTTTGCTATAGCATCGCATGACTCTCCTTCATTCGCTCGCTCACATTCAGCAAGCACACGCATGCATCCTTTTTTGTCCCGCACACACCCCCCGATCTTAGCGTCTTCCTGCAGTCTTCTTTCATAATAACACACGTCACTTTGTCATATCTGATTCTGCTTCATACCCGCTAATCTCAAGAACGTTTCTTCCGTCCTATTATCTTACGTGGTCGGCTCAATTTACGATCACACATGTTCACTCTGCACTTTTGTTTTTTTTTTTGGTTAGCATAGATTCTAAGATAGCCTAGATTCATGCTCTTTTTACTGACCTACTGTACTATGTTATTATCATGCCTTCCTTTGAGTATCATGCCCATACACATACCCTTTATCCAAAACTCATACCTTCATTTTTCGCTCATTGAAGTAGATTTATCTCCTTTTGAGGCTGTGGAATAGTAATGCCAATTCGAGTCTGTCTCCTTCGCTAGCTGCTCAAGGAATTTCAAATTTCAAGTAGCGCGTCTAATGTGACTCATCAATCGATCGACACTGGACGCCATGCCCGCTTGGCAAACCTGAGCTCTGCCTGCTGACCGGGATCGTGCGCGAGCTATTTCGACTATTGGACGCGCCCGTCAAATTGCCTGACGAATATGGGGGTTTTAACAAAAACCATGGAAATTTCTGTATATCACAACAAGATCTAGTGCCATATCAGTACAGAAAAGTGCACTTCTGTGGTGCACTAGTACATGTTGTACTGCCAGTACAGATTTTGCACCACCCCTTCTGTACTGGGAGTACACAAAGTGCACCAGCACTACATCTCCTGCTGCACGCGCATCACACGATGATGACAGCCATCTGGAATGGCTTCCCCATATAAAGGTGCCAGCTGGCCAGCCTTTCTCTCAGTTGGCCTTCCTCTCGAGGCGTCTACTCAGTATATTTGAATTTTCATTCTCGACTCGATACAAGGTGCGATTTTTCATCGATGTTGCGATCCATGTCATCGGGAATTGACCGTGTGCAGATGCGTTGCTGGGAGCCTGGTGTACCATACAATTTGGGGGACGAGGTCGAGTACAACGGGGAGTACTTCAGCATCGTGCAACCCCACATCTCGCAAGTGAGTGAACATGATGCATGTCCCGTTCGATGCTCAGTGCTCATCATGTCGTGTATCGATGCCAGGGTGACTGGACGCCCGACTGCACCCCAGCTCTGTGGCTTCGCATGGAGGAGCCCGAGCACCATTCCTTTCCTCACCCGCCTCACCATGAAGGGCATCACCCTCCCCCTCACCAGGGAGGCGGATTTCCTGAGGCCAAGGGCTTCCCCGCGCCCGAGATCCCACACGGCGGTCCCGCTTGTGTGCAGCAGCAGCAGCCAGAGCCCCCTCGACTCCGTGCTTTGAATGAACTCAACTCCAGGGAGGCCTGGATCACGAACGCGATGGAACAGAAACAATTCTACCAGGAGCATGGCGCGCGTTCCCCGGCCACCTGGATCCTCACCGAAGGCAAGCGCATCCCTCAAGGCGCTGTTCACGTCAGCCGCGAGAAAACTTGGGATCTATACATCTGCCGGGTGTTCTATGAGGTAACGTGCCCATCGTCAACGTCTTTGTATGCAACACGCGCTGACGGACGACGTGTAGGGTTCCATCCGTGAGTCGCTAACACCCTTCCGCGTTGCCGATGTCGGAAGCACTAACCAAACTGTCGCGGTTCCCCCAGAAACTGGCAAGGCGTCCGACGCATTCCAGAAGGGCGCTGTTATCGGTTTCGGTGGGAAGGAGGTCCAGATCGAGGTGTTCGAGGTGCTCGTCGGTGACATGCGCGGCTTGCGCTGGGTGCCGGCCTCCGGGCGACTCGACGTCTACGCTCTAGGCTCTCGGCCAGTCGAAGGTGGAATTGACGCCGATGGCACGCCGCTCTACGTTGCCTGTGCGGCGCACAACGGCGCCGTCCATCCCGGCAAGATCAGCACCAAGTTCGAGGGTGAGTGTGACGCTTCCCAACCGGGGCTGTGTGCAACTATGTTGCTAACGATGCATTTTCCCACATTGTTGCAACCTACTACATGAATTATTTTCCTCGCGTCGTGTCATTGCCTATTTCCTGTGCCCGATACACACATGTATGCAGGCGCGCTGATTCCTTACGACAACCACGAGAAGTGTATCCATGTAAGTACTCGACACTTGCACGTGTATCTGGAGCTGAATGGCGCTTCGTTCAGGACTACAAGGTCTTGTGCTATGCGTGAAACGCGTTTCTTTAGCAAATCTCAGCCACAGTCACCAATCTTTCCCGTCTATATTTTTACCATGTAGTTCAGTTCGTTCCCTGGCGCTCCACTCAAGGGTGATGCACTCGAGATTGAACTGTGCTGCTTCTTTTTTTGCTCATGCACGTTGCACAACATAAATAGGCAACTATATGACCCAAAAAATAAATTCAATTCGTGCTTGCTACATCTGGATCCGACGTGGGAGATCGTGGAAAACAACCATCTATAATGCCTGATGGAGTGGGCGCGCAAAAGGCGGGGGCGCAGGCGGCGTAGAAGCCCGGTATATACGTACAGGTAAAAAAAAATATGTGTGTTTGCCAAGCCATCCGCGTGGGGATCGCAAACCTCACAAAACGGGACATGAAACCAAACGGCTCACGCGCCCTTTTCACGCCGCGTTCTTCCACGCCATATTACGGAGACCCATCTCGTTCTCATCGCGGAGTTGTTCCCAGAACGAGTGGACGATCATGCAGCCATAGATCTCGATGAGCCAAATACAGATGAAGACGGTGACCATGACGCCCTTCATCGTTTTGACGGTCGACTTGCAGTTCGCCGTGCTCCCCGAGCCGGACTGCGAGACGCACTCGTTGACGTACGACTGTGTCTGGTTGAAGAGCGACCACAGCGAGTAGATGCCGGACGCGATGCTGAGGAGCAGGTGCACGATGAGGAAGATCGAGAACCCGCGCACCATCCCGCGTTTCTTTGAGATCGCACCGACGAGACTGAAGGAGTGCAGGAGATATATGTGAGCATGTGAAGAGACGGGGAAGGGGAGCGAGTACAGGAGAAATTCAGAGTGCAAAAAATGGTAAAGAGAGAAAGGACAATAAACCTTACCCGAACACGGAAAAGAGAGCGAGGATGGCATAGACGAGGATTTGGATGATGTATGAAACCTTGTTGCCAGTTGCATGAGCGGCCTGTATCGAGCCGGCAACTGTAATGAATCCGCCGAGCACGAGGCCGAAGAGGGCAATGATCTATGACCGCCGTTCTTCGTCAACCCAAACATATTTCTCAGCCCTCCGAGCGCAGAAACTTACGATAACCCCTGCCCTGACAGGGATGCAGCAGCAGAAATGACGGGTGAGTGAGAATCCCATTTCAGGTAATTGCTCTGAAGATGTAGAACGAAGAAGTAGCGATTATTGCGACGCCGGCGGAGCGCAAATTGTAATATCGTTAGACGGGGGAAAGCAGAAGGACCAGCCTAGGGAGGGAAGTGAGCTGGCTGGGGCTCCAGGCTTATATATCGAGCCAGCAGCGCCCGCATCATGATCACAGCGTCGAGGCTGTGGCGAGTATATACGATGGGGCATCAGCAAGACATCAGCATAGGCACAGACTAGTTGCGGGTTGCAGGTCGGTTATGAATGGCATTGCTGATGAAGTGATGAGCGTCGCAGTGTCGTTGCTCGCACAGCCGCGTCGTCAAATGCAACTCCCGTCTGCATAATTGCGGGACTTCCACCGGTCTAGCCGCGTTTTACCTTACGGAGTAGGAGTTGCGCACCAGTATCATCATGCATCAGACGAGTCGGCGGAGTGATGTGAGACGCGTCAGAGCAGAAAATAAGAGGGCGAATGCGGGATTGCAGGAAAGACTGTATGTATAATAAGGAAAGGCCTGTTGTGCGCGGATCGACTATGACCAGTGGCTGCCTGGTCGCCAAACTGAAGTCCAATGCGTTTCAGGCTGTGAGAGAACTGCAGCTGAGTCTACGGCCACGAAAGAGCCACCCGTATACTTCGGCGGTATAGCTCAAGCTAGTACGGCTCGTTCCAGATAACGAAGATGCAAAGAGGGGAGTAGCTAGGAGTCGCGGAATGTGCCGCATATGATAAGTTTCTCGTAAATTGAGGTAGTTGCGCTGTTCATCCTATGTAAACGCCTTTCGTTGTCAAGCTTCAAGCTTCAAGCTTCAAGACGCGAATTCCTTGGCGACATCCAAATTGTCCCAGGCTTTAGTTCATGGAGTATTTATTTGAAGGCGAAGTAGAGAGCAAAAGGCGCGCGGTCAGCCGGGCCGCCAGTCGCCGCTGTTGTGGGCGCGGGCGCGACTCAACGCCCGAGTCGGTCGTGTTGTCCAATTTACATTGACTCAGCCGGCCCCTTGCACCCTTGCATCCAGCTTCCAGCCTGCTCGCTAGCTAGCTCTCTCGTCGCACGACAACTTTCGCAAACATGTCAGGGCCAGTAGCATCGGCAGGCGCATCTAAGTTTCAGGCGTTCCTCAACCACCCAGCAGGCAGGTCGCAATATTTTTCCCCATTGACGAGATGCTGAGTCCGACTAATCACCAATCACTCACTTCTTCTCCGTCTTCCTTCCCCCTGCTCCCACCCGTCGTGTTCTCTCCGCGCTACCGTTCCCCCCACATTCTTCACTGCCCACACCTATGCTACAGGTCCGAAGACAGTGTTCTTCTGGGCCCCGCTCATGAAGTGGTGTCTGGTCGCTGCGGGTATCAAGGATCTCGCTCGTCCGGCCGACAAGCTCAGCGTGTCACAGAACGTCGGTGCGTACTCCTTGCGTCTGTTTTCTTGCGTACATACTAACGTGCGTATTCCCCTTCTCAGCTCTTACGGCAACGGGCTTCATCTGGGTTCGCTACTCGATGGTCATCATACCTGTCAACTACAGTCTGGCTGCAGTGCGTACTTGTGTGACAAGGCATGGTTTTTCTGGCCTACGTTGATTTCTGCAGGTAAATTTCTTCGTCGGACTCTCTGGTTTGTCGCAATTGGCACGCGTTGGCATGTAAGTGTGGCTCCTCTTCACGGCCCATTACAGCGTAATCCTCAATCTCCTTGTTACGCAGGTACCGATACAACAATCCCCAGGCCAAAACGGCATGATATTGATCCTGCCACGTACTTGCCTATCCAATATGTATTATTCCTTAATCCAAAGATAGTTTCTCCAAATGGCAAAAGTGCTAACGTGTTCAACACGGTTAAGAGCACGGCAATACAGATGCGTGCGTACATCGTATAGGTATAATACAGTCCAGTGAGATAGCTCGCTGTGTGGTCATGAGGCCATGAGATGAATAGTATACAGTGTGGAAGTGTAGAGGTTCCAACATATCAGTGAGACTCCGCTGCGTGCTCCTGACTTGAGTCTGCAGTGTTATCGTTTCGCCTACGGCCGTCCCTTACATCCTTGGCCGCGTCTTTGACAAAACGTGCGATACCGTCAATCACTTTTTGCACCTCGTCTCCGCCTTGCGCAGTGCGGCGCTGTTCCTCCTGCTCATCGTATTGCCACTCCCGGTGACGATCAAAGGAATCCCATGGTTTTGGCCGCTCGCGCCGGTGATCCCTCCGCGGGGTGTCCTCTGAAAAGCCACTGTTCAAGTAGCCCATTGCGAAGTCTGTCAGTTGCTGCGCCAGGCCGAACTTCTGGAGGGCGTCCACCTGGTTGCGTGCCACCCATACGGCGCAACCAACAAGGACGCAGATGATTGCCGTCCATTTAGCAATCCATATGCTCTTTCGGATGGCGTATACGGTGGCGCAGTAGAAGCTGTACACCGCGAACCAGGCTGCGAGCAAGCTGATGAGTGGGGGCAGGACGGTCTGCACATCCCAGTCAGCGGGGTCCTTTGAGTAGACAGCCACTGCGAAGTGCGCGAGTGCGGATATGAGGGCAATGAAGTGGGAAAGGAACGCGAGCACAAAGGCGAACACGGGTCCCGGTAGGACGTCCTGGAGATAATCGAGTAGCGGATCCATGATTTGAGGGAGAGACACTATGTTTGGCATGGCTGGTAGTGTCCTATACCACTGCAATTGCTTGAAGGACAAAATATGTGAAGGGCAAGAATGCAAACAAGCGTACACAAATGCGCGTCGTCGAGTCCAGGACAGGTGATATTACCAAAAACAGTAATACTGCAAACGTCAAGGACGTGACTGCAAAAAGCCGGACCGTTCGGCATCGGCCTGTATCCTGACAAGCGTCAATCTGATGACAGGTGACACTTTTTACTATTGATGTCACGCATGTGACCACGAGAATTACCAGTACTCCCAGAATTCAGTAACCCCGAATGCACCACAATTCCTCCCTGAACGATCTTTCACCTCTTCAATAAGCAATAAATCTACGTGCATGAATTATTTGCGACGCTTGAGAATTTTATGGAAATTTTAGATGGCACAGACTAAATTTTTTGTAGTTGGCCGCTCGATGGGGGTCCGAAGAGACCCCCGTCGCAGCAGGATGCCACAGTCAACAAATAGATGTCAACAGCGTTCGGGTATAAAGCGTCTGCCGCTTCCTGATCCGTTCTTCCTTCTCTACTTCCAACTGCTTCTGCAGTGGATTCTACTACTCGATTTGCTGTGGCTGTCTTTCTCGTCGTCTCTCATTCTCCCACAAATGACAGTCAAGCGCAAGTTCGAAGACGACGGCGCCGCTCCCATGGTGTGTCTTGCCCCCGCCGCCCGTACCGCACAACTGAGCTCTTCTCCCACATGCTTTACCTCGCTTTTAGGCCAAGCATATTAAGCTTATCCCCTTCCCCAATTTTGCGTCTGATGACGATGCTGTTATGGCTGAGGCTGAGCGGCTTTATCCCGATCCCTTCCACATTCGTAACATGTCTAGTGCCAGCTCCCTCTCGTCCGACGCGCCTTCATTTCCCCCATGTTAGTCATGTCGCTATCTTCTCGGCGCCGTCCTTGAGCGTCTCGTGGCAGTATGCTTACGTACCTCGTAGCTTTTGCGACGGATTCTGTGCCGTCTGATCCTTTCTCTGTCGGCATTGACGCTTCGTCGTCCGTTGAAGGTTCTCCTATAATCACTTTTTATGCACAGGATTCTCCCAAAACTCCCGTCGGCCTTCTTCAACCCTCTCCCGGCTTCTCACATCACGGGTAAGTGTCTCTCAACCATGTCTTGGTTACTCAGACTTGGTACTGTGCTTATGTGGACGTCGTATAAACCAGATCCGGCTGTTCTCAGATACCGAAACTTCGCGTAGCGTGCTCGGCAGGTCTCAACGACCAGCGTACGATGTGGAGCTTCTGCGAGCAATGCGGCGCCATCTCTATGGTCGAGCAAGATTAAACGTATCGCGCTTCCGCTCTCGATTCGTTTGGACGATCGCCTCGATCCGCCGACGCTTTCTGCCGACTTGTCGCCCCTCAACTATTCGACCTCGACTTCCGACCCTCACAAATCGTTCCTGCCGACGTCTCCGACTCTACCACCTTTCTCTTGCCGACACTCTCGCCTTTGGCAGTTTTCGACTCCCGCCCAATTTTACCGACTCATTTCTCCCTGATTCCCGTCCCTTCCTGCTCGGTTTTTTTCTTGCTGTCCATGTTATTTATACTGCTGTCATCTTCTCCCCGTAGTCCAATCAGTGCGCCGAGAAGAGACCTGCCCTTGCAGCCTTTTAATTTATCGTGGATGCACTTACTCAAGTCGCCGTATGGTACCAAACCGATGTACGCCGTCACGACACCACTTTCGACGACGAAGCCCGCCCTTTTTCGTCGAAGCCTATTCATTGCTCTAGAAAACCTCATCCGCTGTCGTATCTCACCTCTGTTGTTCCGAAAGCCAGCTTCCGCGCTATGTTATTGCCTATTCAATGTTATTGTCCATTCAATGTTCTTTGTATTATATTTGCGGTCACCAGTATCTTGTTGTGTCTTATCTTGAACATGTCCCAGTTGTTGAACTTCTTGCGTGGCTCAGTTGTCAAAGATGAGAGGGTCTAAATGTGTGTTGCATTGAAAGTCTAGAACGTTGCACAGATGGTGTACATCAGTGGGTATGCTAAGGTAACATAGGAAAGAGCATGAGCGTGCGTGTGGCGATTAATATTTAATAGTCGCGTCGCGCCGCGACCACGTGATGGTGTTATTCAGTGACTCATGTGACGACTCCAACACCCCTGACAACGTCTTGAACACGTCCGTTGAAGTGGGGGATTCACTTAGCAAGGTCTGAAGGTGTCTACACATCTATAGCATTCCACGGCTATTGAACGGGCTATGTTCCGGCAAGTTGCACTCACGCATCACTGGAAATTAATAACTGTCAACCAACAGATGCAAGCGAGTCCTCGGTTCAATGTAAGTTGCAGCTTGAATGGCATGGTACTCGGTGCCCGACTTTCTTTGTTGGGTGGCTACATAGTTCTTGTTAACTCCTTCAGGTTCTTTCAAAGTAACAAGCTTCCATTTGGGAGACCCGGGTCCAAGTTTTACTGAAAGGTTTACTGCTTCTTGTTACTCAAACTTGGCTAGGGCCGGGTATTTAGCAGTTCAACTAATCCTCTATAAATATAAAGGACAGGTGCATATGGATTTAGCTCGCTCAAATATGGATCGCGACGGTGTTGTCGCATATTTATGTATACCAACTTATGCTCTTGCCTTATATAGCTTGGACAATCTACAACAAAGTCCGGTGTGTTGATACGCCCAGACTCACATTGCCTTTTATGTTTATTTCCTTCTATGGTCACGGTCTATTTATTTACCCGCTCACGGTCATATCGCCGTACCCTATATATATCGTACCACGTAGTTACACTCCCTCAGACGATTCTCCTCCGTGGATAATCGCTGAGGTGAGCAGCTCCTCATGTACTCATGTTATTGTTACTTACTGTGTATTTACCAGACGCCGTACTTACGTACTCTAGGTAAATACCAATACAGACGATTCTCCTTCGTGAATAATCGCTGAGACGCTGTACTTACGTACTCTAGATCCCCGTGCGATTTTGTATCCGCTCTTCAGATGGCACGTGCAGTGGAGCGTTTGTATAGCTTTTGACAGTCGACCTAGTCGACCTCGTCAGCCCGCTGAAAGTGCGAGGAGGGTTATCCTCGAATTGCAAGGGCTTTCTAAAAAATAAAAACAAAAAACATAGTGCATAGGCAGTCCATAAGATAAACATATGCATGACAAGGAAAAAAGGGATTTGCCACCGCGAGGAAAATGCTTTTACGCACAAAGTGTGGGACTCGCGGTGGACTCATGATCAACCATGATCTTCTGTATTCTTAACTGCAATACCCACTAAAAACCTCGCATTTCTTATCCAGTTTTTCGGCAAATGGACTTTGTCACAGAGAACCCCGGACCACGTTTTGATGACGTCCACAGCTTTAGTCGCTTTCCGATGATATCTTCTTCGGTCCGTCATTGATGCGTCCAATTGCAGGCGCGCTGTTATCGTCGCTCGCCATCTGTTTTTCACTTCGCGCTCCGTCAGGGGTTCATTGTCGCCTCAAATAACTCTGTCACAACGCAACTTCCATATAAGATGGCTAGCTTCGGTCAGGAGGATTTTCTTGAATCGTGTTTGGGCTGCCTTGATCTTCCCGTGTTCATCGTGGATTGCAGCTTCTGGGGTAGCACACGCAACTACCTCCCCAAGATTTGGTTGGCACCATTCTAATCCTTTCTGCTCGAAAAGGAACTTTATTTCTTTCCAGATTTGCGCCTGTCCTGGCGATCGGCATTTGAAGAGAATGTGCTCCATTGATTCCATCTGTCCACAGTGAGTACAGACACTTCTTATCCTATATTCGTCGCTAAATCCCTGCCGTAGCCAGTTTTCGCCAACCATGTATGCGTTGTGCGCTGTCATCCATAGGAAGAATCTTGCCTCCCTATGTATAGTCTTGTTTCGGATAGCCCGCCATATCCCGGCTTCTGTGGGCTTGTGGTTGTATACATCTTCGACTTGCTCCTGAACTGTGGCAATGACTTGTTGCGTCGCCGCCCGCTTTTCGTATTTCTCCATCTTTGTTTCTCTTATCGCGGCGTACACGCGGGCTTGTGTCATCTTCGATAGCTTTGCCCCTGTCAGCCTAACCTCAGGGGTACGGACCTCGACATCTACGTGATCAGGCTCGTCCTTATGGGCTCCTTCATTTGCAAGGCGGTCAGCTTTTTCATTTCCAATGTGCCCCGCATGGCCTTTTACCCACTTGAATCTTGTTTTGTTAGGCCGCTCGCGGAGCTGTGCCACGGTAGCTTTTATTAAGCCCCTATTGGTAGTTCCTATATATCCATTGTCCTCTCTTTTCTGTAGCAGCATCGTTAGCTCATTTATTACGTACTTTGAATCTGTTTCGATTTCTAATTTTACGTCCGCTGGGACAATTTCTGCAACGACATTTACAGCAACCATTTCGCCTACTTGGTTTGATTGCGGGAGGGTGGTAGGTACCTTGATTGCCATATTCCAAGGGCTGCCTTCTTCATGATATACGCCCGCTCCTGCAGTGGCGTCCCCCTCTCCATTGTTCTCGCAGGACCCATCAGTTGCTAGCTGCAGTTTTCGTGCAGCAGGGTCCTTTTGTGGGGCCGGCGGTGAGTTTCCAGTTTTCGCCCCATCTGTAAATATTCTAAAGATTTCCTTTACTTTTTCTCCCGTGGCATAGCATGGCTTGAATGTTATCCAGCTGTCGTCCACATTATTCTCATTTTCACCTTCGGGCTGGGCCTCCATTTCGGCTTCCCCAGCACTTGAGGCTCGAGGGTCCCACTTCGGCGGGAGAGTGTCCAGGACTTGCTTCGCCTTTTCGAAGCACTTGTTCGGGTCCTTGCACCCCAGCGCGTCCCTTGCGTCGCAACACTGGTGGCAGGCACAGTCCCTGTGATTCATATGCCTATCATCCGAGAGGATGGATGCTAACTCTTCCATCTCTCCCACTGTAAGCACTCCATGGGCATTCCTCAGGCACCTGCAAGCATTTGAGTTACTTATCCTTCTTAGCTTTGGGTCGGCTTCTGCATGGTACCACATCGGCAATTCTCGCAGCACTTCCCTGGGAAAGGACAAACCCTCCATCTGTAGCCCAAAGTCTTTGGCGGCTTTCAACATTCGTTGCAGCATTGCGGGAATGGAGTCCTTCCTTTTCAGAGATTTCCAGGACTGAAGGAAAACATTTATTCTCAACTCTTTCGGGACAACTTGTTCCGAGATTGGCACATTTTCAGCCAGTATTGCGTCGGCCACCAGCGCCCATCTCGCTCGCTTTGGGCCGAAGTTTAAGTATGACTTTAACTGCATTATTGTTATTGCTTTGTTTCTGGCCTTAATGTCTAGCAGCTTTCTTCTGCCACTTTCAAGTGGTGCAAACAGCGTCTCAGAGTTTACTGGGCTCATCGTCTTTTCCGCCCACATAAACTGGCGAATCCTCTTGGTTAGCTTCTTTTCGACGGCTTCCGGCATTCCTTGAACCTCGGCAAGATATTGGGTGATTCCTCCGGCCACCATCTGGACAATCAGGCGGCGGCCCCCGATTGTGGGCTTGCTCTTCTCCCACCTCTCAAAGGCTTTGGTCACTTTTCCTAAAACAGGCAACCACGGGGCTCCATCATCTATGTTGTTTCCAAACCAGGCCCCTAGAATCCTTACCGCCTCGCCATCCACCGCAATGTGCGTCTCCTGCGGAATGACTTCGCTTGCCGTATCTCGATGCCGGGTTTGGGCCATGCGGACCCTATATTCCTTTTCTCCTATCAGTATGATTTCCATTTTTTTCACATTGAATTTTGCTCTCGATGCTTCGCACCATTCATCTAAGATTTTTTGCAGGTCACTCATTTTGTCTGCGTCTGCCAGATAGACGGTCGTGTCGTCGGCAAAGAGCAACAAGATTATCCGTTCTTCGCAACCAGGCACTTCTAAGCCGTGCAGGTCAGAGCGCCGTAGGGCTTCAGCCAGGGGCTCTATTGCAAGGTCGAAGAGCAGGCAGGACAGCGGGTCCCCCTGTCAGACCCCTCTTATTATACCAAAACTATCGCTCAGGATGCCATTAATCATCACTTTGGTTTCTGCATGGGCATACAGCGCTCTCACTGTGTTGATGAACCTCGGCGGTAGGTTAAACTTCCCCAGTGTTCGCCACAGATAATCATGCGCTATTTTGTCATATGCCTTTTCCTGATCTAGGGCGACAATCAAGCCATTTGTTCCGGTGTTCTCAGCCCACTTCATTACCATTCTCGTGAGGTTCGTTTGGTCTGCAATTTTCCTCTCCAACACGAAACCAGCTTGGTCCTCATGGATTAGGTCGCCCGCTACTTTAGCCAGCCTGTTCGCCAAAGCCTTTGCGAGGATCTTGTAGTCTGTATTTAGCAGCGTAATCGGCCTGTAGTTCTCAATCTTATTTTTATCATTCTTTTTGTAGATGGGGGACATCCAGCCTTCTGCGAACTTAGTTTTGAGAACCACTCCGTTTTCCTCAATATCATTGAAGGCAGCCATCATTAGACGAATTAAGTCGAAGGTATAGTCCTCTTCCTTAACTTTGTCATCAGCTTCTTGGCCCGTGTGCTCTTGCTGCAGGGCTTTCCATAGATTATATGGTGCTCCATCCAGGCCCGGCGCACTATTACTGTCGGCATCCTCCAGTGCCCTTTTGACTTCCTCCTGCGTAATTTTCTTGCTCATTTCGTCTCTCTGGCTCGGCAACAACTTGGTAGCCAGCCGGGAGAGGACCAGGTCAATCTTCTCTTCTCGGGACTGCACCTGCTCTTCACCTTCTGCTGGTATGCCTTTCGTCTGCAGGGCGTCGTGATATTCCTTCGTGAGCGCAGCCATCTTCCTGGAGTCTTTTTCATATTCTGGCTCGTGCTGCCGATTTCCTGCTTGGGGTTTCTCAAGTGCGTATATGATATCTCGCGGTCTTTTATCTTCGTTAATTTTCGTCCAGTATTTGCAAATTGTTTCCGCTTCTATACGGTTTCGTACTTTTATGTCATGCCTGCGTGCCTGGTGACGTTTCATCTCCAGGTTTGTTATCTTTTCGACGACCATTGCTGCAGACAGCTGCTTCTCCTCCTCAGACGAATCTGCTGCATTTTCTATTTGGGTAAGGACCGATTCATATCTTTTTATCTCTCGCATTATGCGTGGCATCTTCCTCTTTTCTCTCTGCCTAGCAAACACCAGCACATCTTTCTTGAAACCGTGCCAGATCATTTGCGGGTTATTGTCCTCAGTTCTATGACGTGCATGATACTTATCGAGTCTCTCTTCTGCCACTTTTCCTTTTTGGCGGATATATTTCATTATAACTTCATCTTTTAGCGCCGTTTCGCTCATGCTCCATCTGCCCTTCCCAGTGAAGGGGGCGTCTTCTGTCGTTATTTGGACAGACACTAACCAGTGGTCCATATTAGGAATTCCAGAGGGTTCGACACACCATTGGCGAGCCGTTTCGCAGAGGGCGTTATTCAAGTAGATTCTGTCAATGCGCGACTTAGGAATGACTCCTCCCTGATAGAAGGTATAAGACTTGGTTGTCGGGAAGACTAGGCGCCAGCCGTCTTCTACGGCAATTTGCAGTTTTAGGTCGTCCAAGGCATTTACCGATGCGACTCTGTCACTCTTCATCGGCAACCGGTCTATCGGCTCTTCTACTACATTGCAGTCCCCTAGCATGACTTGCGGCTTCATTCTAGGATGCTCTTCGAAGAAATTTGTGAGTTCAGTCCAGAAGCGCTCATTTTCTTGGTCATCGTTCGGCGCGTAGACCGCCAGGACCTTTATTTTTTCACCATTGTGAAGGGCCATTTCAACTATTAGCGCCCGTCCCGCAATTATCTCTGTGCTTTTGGCATCTCGATGGTCTATTAATTGCTTATTTAGGACGACTGCAACGCCCCCCTTTCCTGTTGGGTTCTCGGGATCCGCCGACGCAAAAATTCTCAGCCTTCTACTGAACAGACTCTCTGTTCCATGCCTCCGAGTCTCATCCATGTGAGTTTCCTGCACAGCCATTACTGCAATCCTCTTGTCGCACAGCAGCTGATTTATGTTGTTCCATTTATTGCTGTCATTCTGGATGTTTACATCCCCAAATCCTCTCAGATTTAGGGTGGCAATCTTTTGCACAGCCTTTGTTGCCTTTTGGGACTCTCTTTGCATCGCTCTCCGGCACCGTCTGTTACCTACCCGCCTTTCCGCCTGGTTGTGTGCCATGGCAGGTGGCAGCGCTCCCCCTCGCACTCTCAGCGGAGCATATTGTGCATTGTGGGCCTTTTTAGGCAGTTCGCTTGCGCTTGCCTTGTCAGGCAAGAGATAGTCGTATATATAGACGGCTTCTTCTATAGTATTTCTTTTTTGCCCCTCCGGGGCAGTATCCCTCAGGGATTTCAACACTCTCACATCTTGTCATCAGGAAAAACACTATTTGAGGAAGGAGACCTAGGAACCAGGCCAGTTCAAAAGTTGAACTGGAGTTGCCTGAGTCATCTTGAACTGACTTAGGTCAGCTTTTGAACTTGCGAGTTCAAAAGTCATCATCAGGTGACCTCTGCTGACCTGGGATGACCTGAGGACTCACCAGTTCTCAGGTCATCCAAAAGCAGCCTAGGAAAACCCATGGGTCACCCTAGGTTCCTTTCAATCATGAAGCATATGAGTGAATATTAGTACTTTCTATGTATGTAGAGTATATACAGGTGCTGTATCAGATCAAACTCGAAAATTGACAAAAAAGGAAATATGAATTTTTGATGGGGTTCTGATCATATCATGTGCGCATTTAGTGGCGCCTCTGAATGCTCCAATTTTTATCAAAATCTGCTAAGCTGTTCTTGAGAAATTCAAGAAACACTATCTGGTGGAGTGGAACTCAAAATTTGACGAAAATGGAAGGATCAAGTTTTGCCGACGTTTTGATCGGGGCATGTGCGCATCGATCAGCGCGTTCGAACGGTCCAACTTTTATCAAAATCGGTCAAGTGGTTGTGGAGAAATTGGGCTTGCAAGTTTCCTGCTTGGAGCAGCTCAAAAACCAGCAGATTTGGTATGTGATGACCATGTAACAAGCATTTGATAGACCACTAACTTTATATATGGTATGCAAAAATTTTAGAGCCTAAGGGCACTGGTTCCAAAAAAGGAAAACCATGCAAACTCGGGGCTTGAGTTTGCACGGTTTTCCTTTTTTGGAATGACTCAAGTCACATGCTTATTGTTGGACTTAGAGCTTTTGAGCATCAAAGACCTCGTGCCTACCAGGCAACACCACTTTGATGCTCAAAAGCTCTAAGTTCCAACAATAAGCATCTGACTTGACTCATTCCAAAAAAGCAAAACCATGCAAACTTCAAGCTCCTGAGTCCTCCTATGGCTTCTTCTTTTCTGGAACCACTGTCCCTAGACTCCTAAATCTCTTCCATACCATGCACCAAGTGCAGTAGTCTAGCAAATGCTTGCTACACAGGCTCACCAGCATATCCAAATCTGCTGCAGTTTTGAGCTGCTCCAAGAGAAAACTCTCAAGCCCATATTCTTTTACAACCACTTTGACTCCATCTGGTTGATAGGAAAGCTCGACCGTTAGCAACGCACTGATCGATGAGCACATGCACCCATCAAAACGTCGGAATAAACTTGATGTCCTTCCAGGTTTATCCTCAAATTCTGAGTGCAACTCAAGCCCAGATTCCAGTCCTTCCTCGAATAGCTCAAGAATGGCTGGTAGCTGTAGCCTGATGAAAATTAGAGAGTTCTATGACGCGCCACTTAAATGTCCTGCACACAATCCGACCAGAACCCCATCAAAAATCTCATATTACCTTCTTCCTCAATTTTCGCAGTTTGAGCTGATATAGCACATGTACATACTGTACCACACATGGATTAAGTACAAATAATTCAAATATATGCTTCATGCATTGAAAGGAACCTAGGGTGACCCATGGGTTATGCCTATGAGAACCAAATGAAACACCTGTGAGAACTACTGAGTACTCAGGTCATCCCAGCTCAGCATGTAAGTAAACCTGAGAATGACTCTTGAACTCGCAAGTTCATAGGATGACCTGAGGCGCCCTGAGGATAACCGACCGCGGAAGGGTAGCCCGGAGGTCATCCTAGGTCGTCAAAAAGCCCCGGTGCCCCGAGAAGACCTGTGACAACCTCTGATGACATAAGTCATCTCAGAGCAAATTGCATTTTTCCTGATGGTGCTGCGTCGTTTCTCAGTCTCTGACCTGTCAAAAGCGGGCCTCTCTGAGGTCCACTTTCGCCGTCCGTGCATTTGCATAGGGACGTGATCTTCTCTGGATTGTTCGACACCCTGACCTGATGGCTGAGATCAAGGTGAGCTCTGTTCGTTATAGGTTTACCACTACTATTTTTGTGGCACGCACCTCTTTGGTTCTTCATTGGCTGGGCACCGAGGGGCACCTCAGAAACAGAGGAATAAATAAAATCTGTGGAAATAGTGGGTTAGTAGTGTCGCGTGATGACTTACCCTAGCCTAAATCGCGCCCAGGTGCCACCGCTCTGTTACCAGTCAGTCCCAGACACCGCGGGGTGGCATTGACGTTGTTCCATGCGTAGAGCAAATGCTAGGATGCCGGACTCTACGTACTTCTGCAAGCGTCTTCAGCGGGGCTGCCGCCATGGTTTGCCACAGTCCTCAAGAGGAACACCTATTCGTGTATCCGGCTTACCAAAAATCACCACTCCCGTAGCTTACCTGTCCAAGACGAGCCCACGAATGGTTGTTTCTTGTCAGTAAATTCATCCACAGGAGTCCACTCCTAGCCTAGCCTGGGGGTGCGATGTGCGTCAGCAGTCGATCCCATTGTGGGGCTTTCTACTTTGTCCTCTGTGTGTTAACTGGCTTCGCGCAATCGCGTTCACTCCCTAATCCTAGGCGCGGCACTGCCATACTTTGGGAGGGCATGACACTGGGCAAAAGCCTTCTGAACTTTAGATTCGACACTCACTGGGCAGCGTGACCATTAAAAGCATGTATTGCCAGGCAAAATGATGTTACGTCGCATCTTCAAGAAAAGGCGAGGCATACCTAAGCTACCTCATAAAGTCCATGTAATAAAGTAGGCAAATCATGAGGCTCCGCCGCGTGCACGACGACCACGTCCCCGCCCACCTCTTGCTCCGCCTCTACCTCGCGCTGGCGGGAAGCCCCTCTTGGGCTTGGTTCTCGCACGGTTGCTTGACTTCAAGGGAATGCGGGGCAGCTGGTCCTTGGGCTGCGCGGGGAGGTCCTCGATCTTTGGCCCATACCAGAGGTTCGTGCGAGGAAGCGGGCAGTCCAGTGTGGCATGGGAGGTGTCCTTGCACATCGCACAAGGGTCAAAGACTTTAACACAGTGCATAGCGAAAAGGTCGACATCGACAAACTTGAACATATTGCGCATAATCCGAATAAATTCACCTTCTAGCTCATCATTTCGGGCGTGCTCTGGCGTGAGGGGGGGCGCATGCAGCTGGTAATGAGCAACAGGGGGGTGGTTGTAGTCGCACGTGGCTGTCGCAAAATGCAGCTGCCACGTCGCCGTGACGAGGCGCATACGTTCCAGTGGAGACAGACCTACCCAATCTGCACGCTGCCCTGTCGCCTGCTCAATGATGTTGCTGAACTCCGCATTGGATTCCGCCACTTCCTTAAGCCTGGCAAGGGCAGCCGCCATGTCAGCCGGCGCATCTCTGACCGCAGTGCCTGGGGACATCAGAAGTTGGGTTGCCCAGATGAGGATACTCCATACCTATGAGATAGACGTTGGACCACGGCCTGCGGGTGGTCGTGAACGAAATCACCCGGAAGGCTGCTACCTTATTGGAGACCAGCAGTTCCTTGGAGAGCGCGGCTCGTCGAGTATTCTGACCCATACCTCTCACAATATAGGTCCACGGGTACATGAATGGCGGCGCATTTCCCAAAGCAGGCGGCATGTCGCTCGGGGCCACAACACGGATCAGGGATGGATCGTCGTCAACCGCTTCGGCCAACGCCTTAATTACCTTTTCGGCCTCTTGCGCGAAAGTGGCATGGTTAATGCCAAAAGCAAGGCCAGCTCCCAAGGGGACTATGGCGGCATAGGCGTCAGGGGTGGCTTCGACGATCGCACGCTGTGACTGCTCCATGTGCATAAGGAGCTGCTCCTTACGGATCACATGAACAGGGAAAGGGCCGTTGTTCAGAGGCACGTTGCTCGCTCCATTCATAGGGGGAGGAGGAGGATTCGAGGAGGTGTCGAGGAAGTGTGGATTGACCTCATTTGTGAATGAGCCTGGCAACAGCATAGGCGTCCCTGCAACGCGGTGTTAGATAAGCCTAACGCTAACTTTGAAACGTACCAGCGGGCTCAGCCTCTTGCTCTCCCCCTGCGGGGGGGGCCTGCCCGTCACCCTGGGTGTCCATCGGAGACGGCGGAGCGGCCTCACTTGCAGCTGGCTCATGCACCACGGACCCAGCATTTACTCCATCCTGGTGCCCGGGAACCCCTTCGTCTTGATCAATGGCCTCTTCAGGCGGTGGGAGCATGCCCTCCCCCATCGCGGCTTGCAACATGGGGGTTGGCGTCTGGGGAGGCGACGCCAAGTCAGGCGGGGGGGTCGCGGTCGGCTGCGGGGGCAGAATCGCGAAGGGGTCCGCTCCTGCAGGGTTGGCGTAAATCGCAAGCGGGGCTGAAACCTTACGCTTCGTCGCCATTCCTTGGGGGTCACTGGGCGTCTCAGCAGCCCCACCGACGTGGACCTCCTAGAACCGCGTCAGCTAAATCTCGAGGAGCAGCTCAAACATACGAAGGCCACTTCCTTGCCAGCGTGGTCTTCAGCAGTGTTCTTCTGCTTTTTGAGGGAGCGAGTAGTACGCGGGGACGCCGTGACAGGCAGTAAGGCAGTATCAATGTCAAAGTGCGTAGAATCCATATCTTTGATGCAGTTCAGGGGAAATGCCAGGGTTTAGCTTACCTATGTGGGTCTTTTAAGGCTTCTTGCCTCTACGCCTGGGGCACGGGTCGGCGCCTTTAGGTCTCCTTCTCCGTTCTAGCGTCGACAGCATGGCCTGGTCTGGTCCTGTGCAGGGGGCGGGTGCTGTGCGCCAGCCCCGTCACCCCATGAGCTCTGGGTTTTCCATCCGCCGTGAAAGGGGGGCTCACTGTCTAGGTCAGTCGCCGTGACAGCTGGCCAGCTCTGGGTTCAGCGGAGACTCTGCCACCTTTGGCAAACGGCGCTGCCGCCGTGGTTCTTTGCCGCTTACCGGTCTCGGCAGGCACTAGTCCCAGCCGCTTGCTGGCTTTTTGTCCTGCACATGATTTCCAGGGGATCAGAGCAGCGGATGCCGCGACCACGACTCCTTCTCGAGCACAGGCCTCGGTCGGCACTGTCTTTCGACGCCCGGCGGCCTCACAGCTTGCGCTTGGGTGCAGTTTCCCTTCAGCTCTGGGAGAGGAACATTGAGAGCTGGGCTCGCCGCCTACGTTTTGTGTTTTATTACGCCCTATAGTGCTTTTGACTAGCGATAACGGTTTAGCCTATATTTTGCGTACATGACATGCATTTGTGCCCTATCTGCCGTGTCCACCTTTGAGCCATACTGCGCTGCAGACCTAAGTTCAGGTGCAGCGCGCCTTTTACGGGGCGGCCTATCAGCCTGTTGGGCAGTTACAAAGGGTCCACGAAGCTGCCACACTTACATTCGAGGTGGGGAGGTTGGGCTACTCCTCCAGCGGGTGGTTCTCGATGATTTCCACCGCGTTGTCAAAGGATATAACGCGGGTAGAGTATGTTTCCCGCGTGAACACGAAACCGTACTTTTCCACCTTCGACGGCTTGGCAATGAGGATGGCTTTCAGGCGTAGCATGGTTGGGGTGCGTTGACCATTGCTATATTGGTCCCCAGTACAAACGACAAGGACGTCGCTGACCGGCAAGGAACAGGCTTTGTCGTACTTTACAAGCCCCTCGAGGTAAAGCTGCGTAACTCGATAGCCACCATCTCGAGGGACAAGCAACTGGAGAAAGGGGATAATTTGCTGAGGGCATGGATCCTTCATCGCTGCTAGCTGTGGGATGGTGTGATTGCGTTGCAGAAGCTGAGTTTTGGAGGTACCATACCCTGCTGTTTACATATCAGTCGCAGGCGGGCTTCTAGGCTCGGCCCTAGGGCCTTGGCGGTTCCTTGAGGTTCACCGCCGTCCATAGCTGCCTTTGAGGGTGGGCCACCTTCGCAGACGTTGGGGCACACACTTGTTGTGGGGGGCTTGAAGACGTGATACGTTGCAAGACTCCCACGTTTCAGGCAGGCACTGAGGTCAGACCCAAGACAAACTGAGAATTATGAGACCCTTGAGTGCATAGCGGCATCAGAGGTCAACAGGGGGTACTTATTATCGTAGGCAGAGTTCTGCCTTTATCATCGGCTTGGCTCCCCGTCGCGGGCAGCGGCTTGCGTGGATTTTAGTCGATATTCCGGCAGTAGGGGCACGCTTGCACGCATCCTGCATGATTTGTCGAGGAGCAGGGTTGCACTTCCTTCAACGTGAGGACAGTAGTCTCCTTTAGCAGGGACATCCAGTGTTTCCTGGCAAGGGAGCGACTCGGCTGCATTGTCCACATCCTCAGGACGCCAGACATGCTGTTTCCTCTGGAATTTCCTCAATCGAGCGAGGGCAGCAGTTCGGTTCCCCCGAAGGGTACTAATCCCCTGGGCCGTGCTCTTCAGCAAACGGGCCTGCCGCTGGACATCCTCAGGACTGCCCTTTTCCAGGGGAACTCACGTGCACAGGAGTTCGAGTGGCAGAAGTGGTTGAAGCCGCTTTGAAGCCTGGCTGAGGGCGGGACATACAGCAGCGGGTGGCCACTCATTCTCCACCCCAGTCACCCTAGGTATATAAGCATAGACCAGATAACATTCCCTGCCAGAGTGTATGGGGTTTATGCTTTATACCTTAAGGTGTGCCTTATAGCTGTACTCCTAGGATTTCCTCCGCCACTCCTAGACACTCCTAGGTGCTCCTAGCAGTGTTCCTAAGAGCGTCTCCAAGTCTAGGAACCATGGAGAAGTATATATACAATATTCAAACAGTGACTGATAGAACACTGTATATATGATTTTTGATCTAAATTTCACATGCAGTGATAGACAGAGCAATGTCTGACTGCCTAATATGGTAATTTTTACATGTAGACTCATCATACATGGTTTTTGACCTAGATTGACACAGAGTGATGTCGACTGCCTAATATGGTAATTTTTACATGTAGACTCATCATGCATGGTTTTTGACCTAGATTGACACAGAGTGATGTCGACTGCCTAATATGGTAATTTTTTGCATGTAGACTCATCATGCATGGTTTTTGATCGAGATTTTAGATTTGATCATAAGCAGTATAGTTCAGAACAGGAAATCTATTCTATGTGATATTATATGAAGCTTTACAAGGCATGCTACCACTTCATCTGTTCTTTTTATATAAGTCAATGTTTTTTATGATGGCCATTATATATACTGTACACTTGGCAATATATATGACATAGGTTTTTAGTATTTTTATTTATTGTGATTTCAATAAATGAAAATACATTAGAAGACATTTTTTTTTTTTGCTTTGGCTGATTTCTAAAAGAAACAAGTTAATGGTTTTTATGATAGATTAATCAGATGATTGCTGTGATTTGTTAGAGGTTGAGTTGAAGTTCAAATGGATACTATGTTTATCATTGCACATTAATACAGTTAAAATAAGAGACCAGAATAGCATGTATTGAAAAAGAAACATATAAATCTATACTATACTATGCTATATTAACTAAAAATGCTAGGCAATTGTACTATAATAATCACTTTCATTAAGCATGTTGTGCTACCATTCCTAAAGTCATTTGTAACTGTAACAGCTCTGGCTTTTTTCTCAACCTTTAATTTGACATAATATTTATTCAATTCAAAATATAATCAAATAGAAATTAAAAATTTTGAAAC
>KN882043.1:440714-465211 GCA_000934395.1 Fistulina hepatica ATCC 64428 | reverse complement strand
GCAAGAGCGTTGTGAGGGGGAGCTGCGGTACCTCAACGGCTTTTCAGACAATGCGTCCCTAAGCTTGAACCCTGCACCGTCCCCGAATCATTCCTACAGCCGATTCAACAGGAGTGAGCGCGTCACCTGCTCGAAATAGAGCAACCTCTAGTCTGCAAGTGCGTGCTTCACCACCGCATATAGTTACACGAAGCTCGCACGTACTTTATGTCCCAACAGCCGCTTGAACTAACGCCTGACCAATAGCTGTAACTATCACCAGCCCACGCACCACAGTTCTGGTTCGAGCCTCCGCTCAACCGCTTCGGTCTACTGAAGCGCCCACCACAACCGCTCTCGGTACATAAGCCGGAGGTATCACCTCTCTCGTTGACACTCAACGAATGCGCTTGAGGTGCTCTGTCGTCGCGGCCGTATGTCTCAGTTTATCGGCCTTCATCTAGCAGCTAGTCTGTATAGCGGTCGGGTCAGGCGCAGGCTCTTCTAAACTTCTAGGAGCCCACGTAACATTACATTCCGTTACAGGCATCATGGAAACTCCATGGCTTTCTGCGCGAAATCGCGTCAGTACACAAGGAGCCTTCCTGTGACGCTCTTGACTCTAATGGAATGTAGTGGAAGGTACGACACCATTCCGTTGCCTCCAAGTAGGTAGATCATTCTAGTATTTACTCTGTAGTATTAATACAGCTCGTAGCGCAGCTCTAATTGAATAAGCCTTTACTCTACTACAACCTGTCCTCACTGTCCGTGCTTCAACATCGATTTCACGTGTTGTGATTTTGATCCAGGAGTTATAGGTTGGTACATGTTCCCAAATGTGCGCCTTTTCTGAGCGCTTGTCAGCTCGCAACGTACTCCTCCTCACCATGATCATTGACAACAAGCTTTCGAGTAATTCAATGTGGAATATTTTCTACCACATGCGTATTGACGATGGCGACCTCAGAGCGCTCGTCGACCACTGCCGCAAACTGATCAGCCTTTCTGAGGATTTGGGCAGCTGGGTAGCATCTCCTTATGGGCCGTTCTTACCCATGTCGACAGCGCACACGCTTTGCGAAGCGCGACGCCACTGGCGCCTGTATGTTGACATGCATGATTTGCCGCCTGAGCGTCTGGGCACCATTGAGTCTGCTTTCACCGCCGTACGGCAGGATGTTCTCTCCAAAGGTTCAGGCCATTTGACTGCCTTACGTTCGGCTGGACCAGCATTGCTGAAGGCGTTGGTCGAGCCCAAGATCCTAATCGAGAGTTTTATGACTTATCGGACGACTGGCATCACGGGGCGTGCCCAATCCATCGATAAGCTCAAACGCAATCCGACCTTTGTGTATTCCCTTGCTGGCGAGGGTTGCTCGGTACATTATGACACCGACCCCTTGACCGGCTTTCATCTGGCGTCCTTCTACGGGAACAACGGAGGTCGCATCACGGCAGATGGCATTCTGCGCGCAGTGAAAACACAGTTCAACGGCTGGTGTATCGCTTATAGACTGGCCACTTCTGCCTGGTCGATCTCGCCTGTTGTTCGATACTTCCTCGGCGATGCGCTGGCTGTGTGCCATGCCTTACGTTGCTTTTCTGATGACGGAAGCGAGGCAGCGGGTATACCCGTGCAGCAGCTCAGTGCTCAATACATCAAATTGGACACACAGCAGTACACGCAAGGGATTGCACCTGTCGTCTTCGACGTTGTAGACACGTCGAATCTCGAGAATCACGTGGGCTTGTTCAATCTCATTATTGCTACACGTCCCATTCTGTCCCGCAGTCCGTCCTCCGTTTTGTATACCGAGTCATTCGGTAGCCTGCTAGGCAACGATCCTGCGCAGGAATTCACGATGCAACTTTTCGCCGACCTCACGGTGTTCGGACTACTCATCAACTTAAGCCCTGTCGATTACCTCTGTGGTTTTAATGTCCGCTCTGTTATACACGAGTTAGCGTCTCTGGATGCACTAAACACTGAAAAACGTGGGCAGACTTCATCACCAACTGGCATTCATCAGTTAACGACGTGGAAGTCACCCATGTCCTGCGATCATGCCTCAGTGGGGGGGCGTCCTCCAATGTCTCTCGAATCATTGGATTTGGGAGCTTTTCTTTATGACATGTATCGTCGCATGTTCGAACAGGAGGATTCATTAACATTCTACAAGAAAAACAAGAGAAATATCTCGAACGCCATAACAAGTTCCAACATCACCCATTATAATCGCGAAAGCTTTGTCCTATTCCTGAAGCTCGTCAAGGCAACACTTCAAATTCCAGAGGACCAGTGGGTTTCGATCATCACACGATTCATCAGCATTCAGGACATCGACGGGAGTTGCCCTATGGACACGGTCAATCGTCATGATTTCCGCGCGCAACTATTGTCTCACCGCGTATTCATGGATCCTACTTATGTCCTCTGCTCTCAGATGCATATTGCCCCTTTTGCAAGTTGGCGCAACATTCCGTTACTAGTCCGTGTATTCCTCACTGTCCCCAGAGATGCACTGCTTGCTGCTGAAACAGTGTCAACGCCGCCTTTGCTTTGCGGGGTTTTGGGGCCCTGGAGTTTCAATACTTTCAGCAGTGTTCATGTTACGTACGGGCGTGCAACCGTTCTTGGTCCAGAAATACCCCGTGTTCATTTTGACGAAGATCCTCGAGGTCACAATGGGACTTCGTCGCTCGTCGTGTCGTTTATAGCACCCTCATCGGTGTTCACATCCATTGAGGACCCCAAAGATCTCTCCGTGTGTCTGGGAGTTCGCAGCACGCCCGCATCGGTCTCACTTACGGCAAAACTAGGTCCGTCAATGATCCTGTATAAAGCCAGAGTAATGGACGGTAGCCGCGTCCAAATCGTCGCACATCAACCTGCAGCTAGTACAAGCTCATTGTCCCACCAGCATCGTAGCCCAGAGCCATTTCGTCTTCTTAAGGATGTATGCTCAGACATCGGTGACCTTGGTCCTGTCCACGTGGAGCTCGACGAAAACTGCGAAAATCTCACATCTTTCATGCGTCGACTTGATGTGACAGCTGCCAACGCTCAGCATCTACTTTCTGCGTCAGGAGGGAAGCTCGACCCTACTGTATCCCAGAATTCGCCTTGCATGCTACGACTGTCTTTGGGCCCACTCCAGCAAGATATAATCTTTCCTTATCCAATCTCTGTTAGCAGGCACAAAGTTCGCGTGGCACGTAGGTCGCTATGGATCGAGGTATGCTGTTTTTATCCTTTGCATTTAGTCTCAGACGCTCAATTTGGAAGACGCAGATTGTCGTTCTTTTCTCTGCGACATCCCGACTCGAGAGCATGCGCTCGTCGCCATATCCATTTGTTTGGAGTAAAAACGGGTCAACGACACCATGGAACATTACTCGCATCAATCTAGTCCGTTCGCCGAGCATCGATCTCAGTGCAAAGAAACTTGATACGTGGCTTGGTCCACAGATTGGATCCATGTTTTCCACTCACGAGAGGCAGATATTAAAGGAGAAGGATGAAAATAGGCTCGCTCCTGCGAGACTTTTGAAGGAGAAAGACGAAGTCATGCTCGCTTTCGTTAAGTCTACCCTCCACGCTATCTTCGTCCAGGCAGCAGGGATTCAAGGCGATCGGCGATTCCAAGTTTTCGCCTTGACAGACGAAACAACACGTAACTCGGACACCGTAATCTTCGTTTCCGATCTCAAATATGATTTTGATGCCAACACCTTCGTCTGCGATGCCTTTGTTCTGCCTCTCACTCACGAGTTGATGGAATGTTTTGACGCCCAAATGCAAGACGCCTTCGGGAGGCTCGTCACTGGGCCTGGTTGTTCTCACGTCAAAGTGTATGAAACCGAGATGCGTGCATGGAAACACCTTCTCCCTGCTTTCGCTGAGCGTTGCAGAACATGGGAGCACAGCCCGAACTGCGAATACAAAGCAGCCAAACGGATTCCCCTGTGCGACGTTATGGAAGAAGACCCACTTTGCAGCTGCGGTCGGGGAAAAGACGTTACTGAAATGACCAAAAGATCTGCTTGGAAGCCTTTTGCACCTTTGGTCACACGCATTGCCCTCTCGCCTCTGTTTTCTGCCAGATATCCCGAGCCGCCTGCACTAGATCCGAGTTCGCGACGGTGCTATATGTGCAGGCAAGTAGGGAAACCAAAGCTAATGCAGTGCAGCGGCTGCAGCAAGGTGCAGTATTGCGGGAATAAATGTCAAAAACGTGATTGGGCGACGCACAAACAAAAATGCACGAAGGGCTAAGTGTTAATATATATACGTTAATATCTAGCCTCCACTAGTACTTGCCTTTATTTTCTTGGTTAACTTTTCTCTGCTTCCTTCAGTTACCTTTTTTGTGTCGCAAAGAGTATCAAATGTGGCCGACTCTCATCGACAAGGTCAAGAAATCACGACTCTCACGAGCATCGTTTTCTTCTTGACCGTCGGACGTCCATATCTATTTGGCTCAGTGTAAGCAGTCATTGATATAGCTCTGAGATTCGAGATCCGCAAGGGTCATGGCCTTTCATAGTTACCGATCATGTAAAGTCTCGATGTTCTCTTCATTCTCTTCTTGCGTCTGCTGACTGTTGTACCTACTTCAATCTCTCTCTTCCACTGCTTCGAAGTTCGTGCACTCGACATGCTCTTCTTTAGCTACGGTCCGATATCTAGTACCATATGGAACAAACGCCAGTGTTGCTCCCGGAATCCTGCTGCGTGCTTCAAGAAATTGTCCTCAGCGTGCCCCCAACGCGCCGTGTCCTCAATTGTCGTGTTCCAGAGGTGTGAAGTGTGTAGCAGATGTGTACACCCAATTCTGATCGGCGACGTATGATGACAGCGGCGATCAACTGGCATTCGGGTTTCCCAGGTCCATGCTTTGAGTTTTCGGTTCCCATATGCAACTCGCCCCTGTGGCTGTTGACGACTCCTCTGCGTCGAGGAAACATCAGAGGAAGTCCTATACGATAACATGGCTGAAATTCTGACTGTAAGTATGTAGAATTGGACCACCTGTCATGCCAAAACTCAACTCACATTTCCCTCGAGTGCCGGCATTGTGGTCACGATGCATTCCCACCTCTTCTGACCATGGCCAGGTCGTTTGATGTGCATGCAACCAGTCAAGGCAAGTAGGGAGCATGCTCACTCTAGCTACAAGAGGTAGAACTGTTGGCATCTCTTTGAAAGGAGCTCTCCCGTTAAGCAGCCATGATGCGCAGGAACGCGAACTCGTGTTCAGGGCCGGACAGCCTGCCCCCGCCTCCGCCTCATTCCCTGAATACACCTATTGGTGAGCGCAGGCGATACCGCCGTGACCTGGATGAGCGCGAGGGAATTAGCGAGCTAAATGCACGATCGCGGCCGGAGCGGACTCTCCTCCCCCGCCACCGCCGCTCCCTCCAATCACGCTAACCGGCGAGCGTCGCAGACATTGCCACCGTGACATGTGAGTGTACAGCTCGACTGAAGTTAGCATTGCGATGCTGAGTCCACACTCTTACCAGCTCTGTTCTTGACGAGCTGGATTAAATATCAATTGCATTTATTCGGCCCGTGAGCGCAGTCATGCACTGCAATATGGTAAAGGGGAGGCAAAAACTTGCGAATGCATATGCGTGCGGCGTGCAGCAGGCAGTATGCGGGAACGATAGGATAGTGTTATGTGCGGTAAAGTAATGTATGACCATGGTTTCTAGAGGTTAGGAGGAAATTGTCTAGCTTCGAGTGTATTCTCTTGTACATTTGTATCACAAGTGATGAGTTCTTCAAGCTGAGCTCAACCAGGTTTAAAAAGAGCATAGTATGACCACCTAGTCTGCCTGGGCCTTTCCAAAAATTGTCGTATTTGGGCTGAGACTGCGGTTTTATAGTATGTTACATCAATTCACAGTTGGTAGGGGAGTGGAAATGGCGGTCTATCAAGATTGTGAACGACAGGCAGTGGTGAGCCATGGCAGGAAGGAGATAAGATAAGATAATGACAGACATACGAGTCTATATTGATCAGAGTGCGATATCGGCGGGGTCGTATGTATGTACGTACTGCGTACATATGAGGATCTACAATCATTATCCAGAGCCTTTCTCTGAGTGTCAATGGAAGACAATACATCCGAACGATACCAAACATTTACATAGAAGATAAATTTAATTTGCTGGAAGACTCAAAAAAAAAAGTCACTAATAATGTACATTAACTTGCGTTTGTTCTTTTGCCGCCGTAATGTATATTTCTTAAACAAGCCAACTGCGCGCTGTCTCGTGTACCCAGGCTTCGTAATCCATTGGTTCCCTCCCAAGAAGTTCGACCTGTTCTGCATATTGAGTCTCATTGGGACCCCAGCCATATTCGGCAATCGCATCATACATCTATGCACCAGACATGAGCCCTAAAATACACCAGATGAATCGGAGGAGAGAGCTTACAACTCTGAGCTCTTTCGCCCATCCTGGACCTATAGCCGCCCTGAGGAGTTCCTCCAGCCGGTCCAAAGTCGCGGCATCACACTCTGCCATGGTCACACTCACATCGCTACTCCCGCCCAGCGCCGCACGGAAAGCAGCTGTCCACACCCGCTCCATCTCGGCCTTGTTATAGCTTTTCAACGTGCCAATCACGATCTTGCGCTTGTTGTACCGTTCGCCGGCATCGTCGATGCACCGCACGGCCGCACAAGCGATGTCATACGGGAACACGCGCGATGCGCCGATGTTACCCAGGGGCTCAATGAGTCGTGGTTGTGCACGCGGGACAAATGCGGCGGCGCCGGGTGCATCGTTAGGCACGACCAACGCAGGCTTCGCACGCAAGTCGTTCGTAGTGAAAAGCGTAGGGCCAAGCACCGTGTGCGTGAACGGCAGAGTGGGAAGGATGAGCTCTATGGCGACCTTTACGAGCCCATGTGCGACTATGCCCCACATGTCGAGAGTACCTGACATACCGGCCACTGTGTTTGACTGCTCAAACCATGCTGAGAGGTACACGAGGTGCTTGATCCGCGCGGCTTTGAATGCCTCCAAAATTGTGCAGGTCGTAAATAGCTGTCATATGTGTATGAATGAACGACGGTAACAGGCAATAAATATGGTCTCTCCCACCTCGTCCGATCCAGTCAAACAGAGGAAGGCCGTGTCGACGCCGTGCGTTTGGCACTGTTCCTGGACCCATACAGGGTCTTTGATGTCTCCTTCAACAATGACTGCGCGCGAAGCAACGTCCGAAGCTAGTCCGAGTGAAGCGATCTGAGCATCAAGTTTAGCAGCACTAGATGTCGGAAGTATGACTTTGTGAGTGGTAGTCTTCAACAGGAGAGGTACGAGTTCTTGGCCGATGTGGCCAGACGCGGCCGTCACGAAGACGGTGTGACTGGAGGACATGCTTCAAGTCCAAACCGAACGAGTTATCGCAATCGTGCTGAAATGAACGACGAAGATTGACGAGTAGAATTACCATATATAGGATTCTGGTATATCATGATGATATAACGATGACGCGTTGGGCTTGCGTCACAAATATCACAAGGAAATGGTTGGCAGGTGACCGTTCACATTCAGGTGACCGGTGAACGTCGTTGAACGTTTGAATTTGAACGTTGAACCGTGAGACCTCTACAGCGTCCGGTTTGCTCACGACCATCATATTCGGAAAATCCAAACGACGACATCGCAAGACAGCGAACAGAAGAATTCATCCAGAATGGGGGGACCCCGAATATTGGAAGAAAAGAAAGATGCCGACCAGGAGAGACATACAGGTATTGTTGTCTGGATGGTCGAACGGCATCTTATGAAGCGACAATGCTGAAACTCACCACAGCTCACGAACCTTTGCGGTGCACCTGTCGGCACATCGACAAGCAGCAGCTTGCCATCTGTGGGCGATTCAAGCTCAGCTAAGCCGATAACAGAGTTTGAGTTCTATCCTGTGCCTGCAGGGGTGACGTACTGGGGCGAATTTCATGTTGGCAACCAACGTTATTTTCAGATCGAAAGACCGATCATCGAGGATGATAGCCCTTCAAAAGAAGATGTCTCTTTGACAAAAGAAAGTCGCCGTCGTCGTCGTCGTCAGGCTTGCCATCAACAGCCTGAAGAAGCTCCCCGACGAGCCCAAGTTGGACATGGCCTTCATTGATGCCAATAGAAAGTCCGATGCTGCGTTGCACACTTGACTGAAGCCAAACGACTCGTCTGCTCTGGTGGCGTCATTGTGAGTGGTATCTTGTTTTCTGTATACCTGGACACTCAGCGCTCATCAGCTTTCTTTTTCCAACCTCCGATTACCATGTAGTCTTTATCAATCTACATACAAACGTGTATTTACACCCCAGCAGCTCCCAGCAGTCCCGAGAATGACTTACGACTTACGGGCGGGCAATTCAGGCTGATATGACAAGTTGATTGGCTTGCCTGAGACTAGTCCGAGTCGTTGTAAGGCCAGCCTTACAAATGGTCATGTACTCGGCTTGGGGTGTTATCTATGAATAGCAGCAATAGCTTATCTTCTCCGTCAATCTTTCCCTGATAGATGCTCAAGGGTACAGCGGCTTTCGTAGGTGTTCACTCATCCGCTGTGCTCGTCTCGCAGTGAAGCACATTCAGTGTGGGCACACATGGCTCCCAAGGACCGAGTCTGTCATCCCCATCAAATGGCGTGTCCAGACGACTTATCCTCCAGGGTCCAACGTCCTATCTGCTGCGAAAGGTGCCCGTTTCATGTCCGAAGAGGAGTTGCAGATCATCAACTTCTCCACTGATGCCACTGCGGTGAGCGTTTTGCTTGTGTGCTTTAGGATTATCTATCTGTTGCGACGGCTATAGCTAGATCCTCGAAGCTGTCAAGGCGAAGAAGACGACTGCAGCCGCGGTGGCGGTTGCCTTCTGTAAACGCACTGCTATGTGTATCTACAACACCTGCTGTCTCACTGACTTTCTTCCTGGAAGAGGCCCTTGCGTACGCGAAGGAGCTCGATGAAATCTATGGGAGACTAGGATTTACATTTCTCGAAACAAGTGGGAATCCGCACACCTTCGCAATCATCGAATTATCCGTACAATCCGGATTTTGTCCAACGGCCATGGGAACTGCACAAGTGAGCTATTTCTGCCTTTTCATGTACTTCCCAGTCAGCCGCATGAATACGCAACCACGGCACAGTGGCAACTGTAACACCCCTTACGTAGCTGCAACTCTAATAGGAAGGTGACCTGCGGTAACGGCTACATATTTGGCCGGGGACTCGTATATAACGCTGGTCCGCTCTGTACCAGTATCAACCAAACACAATTGTACTTCTCTCGACGTTGATAACTCACCATGTCCCTTTCCCCGAACAGCATTTTGAAGGGCCTTATAGACCGCCCGGTCACCATCGACGACTGGCAACGCTCCGACAAGTACTTTGAAGGGTTTCTCATTCCCAAAGACGAGGTTTTGGAGTTGGCGACAAAGAACGCAGAAGAGAACGGCCTGCCCGCCATTGCGGTGGGCCCCGCGGAAGGCAAGCTGCTTCACCTCGTCGCGCGCACCATGGGTGCGAAGAGGATCCTCGAGGTCGGCACACTTGGCGGGTGGGTGCATCAGTTCAATTCCCTTGAATGCGATGACAGTTCTCGCTCATACCGTGGCAAGATTCTCGGCCATCTGGTTTGGTCGTGCCGTCCCAGAAGACGGTGAAGTCCTGACGCATGAGATCAATCCCAAGCATGCTGAGGTAAGAGGCTAAAGAGTCGCTTGGATGATGGCGATTTCTCACCATTCGGCATCACGCAGGTTGCGCGCAAGAATCTCGAAGTTGCCGGCCTTTCCAAGAAGGTCACGGTCGTCGTCGGCCCTGCCATCGACAGCCTGAAGAAGCTCCGCGATGAGCCCAAGTTCGACCTGGCCTTTATCGACGCCGATAAGGATTCCAACGTTGCGTACGTCACCGAAGCCAAACGTCTCGTCCGCTCTGGTGGTGTCATCGTGAGTGATATCTTATTCGCGACGTCCACGGGTGCTCATCGCCTTTCCTTCACCAACTCCCTCACCATTTGCTCCTGTCGCCCCTCGTGAACATGGAGCGCCGCTGAAATTTGCAACACGATTTGAGCTCCGCCTGCTCATAATCCATGCACTTGTCTCCCGTTGCCCCTTCTGTGAGCTCTTACTTGCTTCGTGCGTCGCCATTTCCCCTGGAGCGTCGTTATCCCTACAATTGCTTGAGCTTTACTCCCTCACCGTTGTAACCATATCCAAAAACGTTCACGGTGCCTTGAGGACGTCCAGATTGTCGACAACGTCGTCCGCTTTGGATTGGTGGCTGATCCATCCACAACCAGCCCTCCCATTGAGGGCGTACGTGCTATGCTAAAGGCGCTGCAGACAGACACAGATCTCGAGTGCACTGTCATAGGCACCGCGACCGGCCGTGGCGGCTATGACGGATTCATGTACGCGCTCCGCAAGTGATACTATTTGCAAGCTCAGAAAGCGGAATTATTGTTGGAGATCTTTTCGTGAATCTGAATGCTATTCTTGTTGAAGAATTTGGAGTTGGTATTTCTGTTTGTTAAAATACGGTGTTGAAAATACTATGTGAAGCCAGATATTATGCATAAGTAGTGAACATGGGGAGTCGGCTATGAAAGCGACAGGCGGCGATCACC
Organism: Fistulina hepatica ATCC 64428; assembly: GCA_000934395.1. NCBI lineage: Eukaryota > Fungi > Basidiomycota > Agaricomycetes > Agaricales > Fistulinaceae > Fistulina > Fistulina hepatica. Next base: position 454,560 of record KN882043.1, on the reverse strand, counting down.
TTTAACCGATCATCGATCATCGAGCAGACCGGGTATTGATTGGCAGTTGACAAGAATATCGAAGGATGGGTGCGCAACTCCCCCTCCCGCGGAGGTACCTCCTCTGCAATTCTACAAGATTGCTGGGAGCCTGTGGCCAACTTTGTAACCGAGGCCCCCGAAAAGCTCAACAAAAAAAAAAAAAAGGATGGGTGCGCATGTTAACGTTGGACTGCTCAGTGCTCAGCGCTCATACATTATGCATTATGAGTCGTGGAGGATCCGTATTTCGCTTTATTTGATAACAGTAAGTGCACACATTGTAACGGTCCACCCATCACGGCTCCTGGCGTCACGGGCCATACGCGCAGTATCACTGATTCACCCGCCAACAATAACTCCCATGTTCCTTGTCGAACTAACAATGACATTAACCCAACAGAGACAGAAGATTGTCAGGCGTGCCTACGAATCGATATTTCTCGAAAATCAAGGAAATCCCGTGGCTCGTCTCGGTGTCTCTTGATAGACGTCTAGACACCCGGCAGCGTCTCCAGCTGCAGTGCTGCTGTTGTCGAATGTCAATGTAATGTTCTCGTGTGGCCTTCAGACGGAGCGGGCCGGCATTGAGGGTCACACCACGTTGTTGTTGATAGGTCGCCGCACGTGTCGTGTTATCCATCCACCGATATTTATGCGCGCGTGCAACTACTTGAGTGTCTGCAGATAATGCGGGATTCTGAGGGAACATTGAACCTAATCCCCAGGGCTGTCGACGTCGATTGGAGTGACTACAATGTTCGCCTTCTCCGCTCTGGTTCTGTTGATATTCCCAGTAGTCCGATGCATTGAGTACGGTACAGTATCTTCAACCACTGCTCAGACATTCTTAGGCGTCGGAGGCTCGGGTAAGTAATCGCGCCTCCGTAATGATCATAATTCCCACCGTCCTAAACAAGCACCTAGGAGCATGGTGGCCGCACGATCTCTACGAATTCCCGGATGACGTCCGCGCAAATCTTTCAGCAATGTTGTTCGACGACAGCGGTCTGGGGATATCTAGTTATCGCTGGAACATCGGTGGAGGTGGCGTCGACGTGACCAATCCTGTCCGTGCGCCGGAAACCTTCTATGTGAGCTCCGGCGTATACAACTGGAGCGCAGACCCGCAGGGAACCTTCTGGTTGCAAGAGGCGAACAGTTACGGTGTCACGATCACGGGCTTTGCGAACAGCGCTCCCGCGGCCATGACCAGCAATGATGCAAATTGCGGTGGTAGTTTCGTGGATGGTAGGCAGCTTTCGTGCGACCCGTATAGGAACCGGTGACTGATCCTTCAATTAGGCACACAGGATGAGTATGGCACTTACCTTGGGGATGTGCTGTTACATTTCATCGACGACGGCGTGAACATACAGCATATTTCGCCCATGAACGAGCCTGATGATAGTTTCAGTTCGTGCGATCAGGAGGGGATGGAGGTGGAACCTGACCAGTATGACGTCCCTTGTTGACATTGTCAATCGTTTGAAAGTATTCATGTGCGTAGACGCGCGGAGGTTGTCAGCGGCCTGTACGATGCTCTAGTCGCTCGGAATCTGACAGACACGGTGGGAATTATAGTCGACGAGTCGTCTTCGTTGTCACTAGCCAGCAGTGAGTACGGGGAATGGTTGCCGGACGCCGTCGATATGGTTCGTGTGTTCGTAATTGACGACCTATGCTATTGGGCTCAATGTATTGCATAGGTGTCGGCGATCGTGCATCACACGTACGACTTTCCATCGGACTCAGCGTATGAGTCGTATGTCGAGACGACCAGGTCAACCTACGACAAGCAGACGTGGATGAGTGTAGGTTGCCTGAGATGAGGCTGAGGGTTCTCTTGACTTGAAATACAGGAAATCTGCTGCTCTTTGGGAGACGCGAACGGAACTGGACGGGGATGGAGTGAAGGATACGATCCCACGTACGAGATTTTTTTTTGCCCTGTGGATATTCGCGTTGACGCGTCTTGTAGCATAACAAACGCTCTAATGTGGGCTGGCATGGTGTTCCAGAGCTTCATCATTGCACAAGAGCCTCATTATGATGTACGTGTGGCAATCACTTTATTTCACCTTTCAGCGGGAAGTGAAGTATAGTTAGTTTTGGACATTGGTCTCAAACGCCCTAGGATGTTCGCCTCTAGACGACGATACGTGTGCAACGACCGCTAATTCCGAGGGTTGGACTGTAAGTCGTCGACTCCGTCAGCAATGTTGTTGGTTGTCCGAAGCTGTGTGTAGGACGGCGTCATCTACTACGATGAGGACTATGCCACAAACGGCAACTACGAATTATGTGCGTTCATTACCGTATATCTCCGCCCCTGAGGCAGCTGATTGGACGCATAGACGTCGTGAAACACTTTTGGACTTACAAGCATTTCGGGAACTTCGTCAAGCGTACGTTACTACTTTGCTAACAGATGACAGAGACAGTGATCTACAGCTACTGTAACTTGCACTATAGCGGGGACGGAACGCCATCTTCTAACATCGACATCAGCACTCGCAAATACGACGCTCGTTGTATCGTCCAACACGACAACATCTTACTACGTCATATCGATGAACCCGACGTCCGACGATGAGACGCTCGAACTGACCTTTCCTGAGTCTGTTTGCGCCACAAGCGCCTACAGAACGTCTGCTGACGAGGATTTCGCTGATATTGACGCCGCGACTGTCACAGATACGGAAGCATGGGATTTGCCGCTGCAGAGCCTCAGTCTTAGCACATACGTCTTCTCTCAAGGGGCTTGTTAAACGTATTTATCCCCGGGGTGCGTCAGTGCGTGTGACAGTACAGGAAATAATGCAGATACCCCGACACAACGCAACTGATTGCTGGTTGGCAATGAATTGCTTGCTGTTCGCTGAAGTGAGAAGAGGAAGGAAAGTATATATCGTTTACTAGGCAATGGACATAAAATAACAGTTTTCAGTTACTTACTTCCTTGAATGAATTTATGTTTGCATACAAGACATGTATGTTCTCCCGTAGCTGGATTGGATCACTCGTCATAAAGGCAAGTATTCGGTTCATCATATCAGTCTGCCTGGCAAGTGGTTGCGACTAGCCAGGTATTTGCATTCATCTTCAATACGTGCCTCCCTAGGCCTCCTTTGACATGACTGCCAAAACCGTCGCTGCTTCACGCTCCGTATAGTGGGAAACTTTCTAGCTGATGCAGAGCGTCGTTGAGGCTCAGGAAGCTTAGGTGAGGTTCGTAATTTTTTCGGTAGCCGCTTATCGCTGATCAATTTTCCACAGCTTGCCGCAGTACGACTCCGACATCAAATTTTTAATTTATAGCAGTTGTAGGGACGCAAGTATTAACAAGGAGAAGTTGGTCACGGGTATGAAGCTTACCAGGTCCATTGACCTCGTCGAATACTGACAATTTCGCATGTTATGTGGTATGAAGACTGGACCAAACAGCGTAAACAAATCATTTGATATTCAAGTTGCAAGTACACAAATCCGAGTCGCAAGCAGATCACCATCGTCCCTACACATATCCTAGATCAACATTTTTAGGTATTTTTTGTTAATATTGGACGACAGACAAACACGGTTTAAGGAGGAAATTTGAGTTTCAAGGTGGATTCCTAGGCATTTTCGAAGTCACAGAGAAGGTGGAATGAAGGCTTGGACATTTCGACGCCAGAGCCGGAACAAGTTGCGATTATTCGAAGATCACTCAGGGCCTGCGACGAGAGTGACCTTGTCCTTCTCTGTGGCGAGAGAGGCAGCGAGTAGCTTCAATTTCTCCGGCGGCTGAGGAAGCGGCTCGAACACTTTCTTTCCGTCAGGCTTGACACGAACGATCTTGAACTCATAGCTGTCCTTCGTGCTATGACCGGAGAGCCTCATGGTGCCGCTGGGACTGTTCAAGTAATAGTTGATGCCATAACCCTGTGGACGATAGTAAGATAAGATATTCGCGCAGCCAAAGTGAACAAGAGATAACAAACCCAGTAGTAGTGGTCGTTGTATCTTTTGGCGAAACACATCAGTAGTAGTCACAGGTTATGAGACATACGTACTTATCGCCCTTGGCTGTAGAACTCGTATGAACATATTATTACATCGAAAAACAGGAGTTGAACACGCACTGCCGATCAGCGAGTCGTTGGTGACTCCATAATCCTGATTGTTTCGATTAGTGGAAATCTGAGAGCGCAAACATCAGCAGATTCGGGAACTTCGCATATAGTCATATATCAATTATCAAATCGAGCTGAGACTCCGAGCTATTATGTGGCAATATATGACAGTATGAGACTACGAAACTATTTCACCATTCTTGTAAAATTGTATATTCCTCTTATAGTCATAAAAGTCATGTGAGGTACTTAATACCAGTCTTATGTTCTATGTGCAGAATTCTGAGGAAAGGTGTGATCCATCCAAAATACATTCACTGATCAAGAAATAAAGTCTTCTAACATTGTATTGTATTTCTCATGCTGGTGGAAATATGCATTTTATAGTACTTATGCTGCTACAGGCCTGGGGAAGCAGACATCCGGATGATTCATTGATTGCGCACGGTTAGCGGAGGTTGAATGAATCGGCGATTGCCGAGCGCAGTCTTGTTGGCGCCATTAACAAGCGTTCGCAACTTGTTCCCTCTCAACTTGTTCTCTCTTCTTTGCGCATCACCAGCAGTTATTCATTCGTATTCACGCTGTCCCTCGCAGTGTCTGCTGGGAAAGGTGTGTTTTCTATCCACTTTTCTCTATTCATACTCGAGCTGCATCCGGGACGTGTCGCACTGCGCATTAGTAACCTCAGGTGAATATATCCACACCTTTGGTTACAATGCATAGGCAGTTCATGCATACTTGAGCCACATCCGGGACATATTGCACCTTTAGACCGCATGTTTGCAACCTTAGGTGGTATCCACACCTTTGGTTACAATGTGTCGGCAGTTTATGCGTGCTCCGGGAGATGTTGCACTTTTAGACTGCGCGTTCGCAACCTTAGGTGATGTTCACACCTCTGGTTACAATGCATAGGCAGTTTATGTGCTACCTGTGATCTGACGTGCAAGTTCGTCGTGGTCACAGGATAGAACGATGCGGTGGGCATGTACCGCTCACTATGCGGCGGTGCCGAGCTTTGCCTTATGTCAATAATTTGGGGTTTGTCATCGAGCTCAACCGAAATCACGTGACTGTATGGAGTTACGTGCTGCTGGCTGTCGGTGTGACTCATATATAGTCTTTGGCTTTGTCGAGATACCGTTCGATTTGTGTTAGCAGTTTATTAGTATGTCTTTTGTATTGTTTATCATGTTTGTATGCCATATGTAGTAATGTACATCAAGAAATGGATGTTTTTCATATGTCCGAGATTTGTGTATATGATGGATTATGGTTATGCACATCTGTATATGGGGTTGCATAATTCTCGAAATTACAGAAATATTATGACTATCTCATGAAACAGGTCTCGACAGTCGTAAGTGATAGACCGCTTCGAGACGCTCTGAGACATTATGGGATTTCCCGCAGGATTTTACCTGATTATGCCCCCCACATCAAAATATACCCCCCATATTGGTCTCATGGGGCTATTTGAGGATTGCCCGAATTCGCTGATGAACAACGGGTTCGTAGAGACATACCACGAGATAAACAGTCTGGCCGGTCGTCGATGTCTTGGTCCTTTCAATGGAGACCTTTTCTCCAGGATTGACGCTAGGAATTAGATGAGAGCAAGGACCGTACCCTTTTACTCAGAGAACATACGTAATTTTCCAGGTGTTCTCCAATGTGTGCTCGTTCGTCTTCGTCTCAGACGATGTGGATTCCGTAGAGATGCTGATGCTGAACTCGGATCCTCCGACGCCGGGAATCGTAATGCTTTGCTTGAGTTCGATCCCAGCTGCGATTACATAACTTCGAACTCCTTTAACGAGAATAAAATACCCGTACGTACGCACCATGCGTGGTGACGGAGAGTGTCGCGGTCGACGTCTCTACCCACTTCTCGGTCCACTGAGACTCGAACGGCTGCAGATTCCCCGTGTTGTCGTAAGACCAAACGGTCTGGTTGCTTTGGATGCTGTTGATGATGTCGCCGTTGCTGCGGGGATCGCCTTTGGTGGTATTGTACGAGTACCACCTGTCATTCAGTGCATAAGATGTGGGGTGAATGGCGAGACTCGACGTCTTACTGATAGGTATTGGCGAACGACTCGTTCAAAGCCATGTCGCCGAAGCCATGCATAGTGTATCCTCGGAGAGAGTTCAGCCTGTCGTAGACCTGCTGCTTGTACCAGCCGAGGCGGGAGAGCTCTTCCCAGGTGGTCTTGGGTCCAGGTGCCATTGCAGAGAGAATATACGATCGTCAAGCGCGAGTGAAGCAGATGCGAAGCGAGGGAGTTCGCTGGTATGACTGCTGCCCCATTGCAGTGCCCTTTTATGCAAGAGAAAATCGGCCATAGTTGCACAGCAGGGGAAAAAATCGATGCAGGAGATTGAGCGCATCGATCTCCGTAAACGAGGATGCTTCCCATGTCATTCCTTCAGTCTTCCCATGGCGCGTGAGCGTGTCTGCCAGAGACTAGCGTTCGGGCGTGAGCTATTTCGGCGAGACTCCAGTAGCCATTGGTCTTGAGTGCATCATACTGGATATGTGAGCTTACGATACATTAGCTATCCTCCACTGCAGTGGAGGCAAAGCGCCACACCGTGGCTTCGTTGGCCATCGTCGATATGATGCAAAAAGCTAGCCGCGTCGTCCATCGTGACCAGGTTATTCGGATGAACTCGACCTCCAGTAAAAAAATTGTTTGCGCGGTCTGTGTCATCTGCTTCTATAGAGCGTCAGCCGACGAGGTGCTCGTCGGTGCCGATGTCGCGGCTGTCACGGTATGCCCACCCAAAGTATAACGCCGTCGCATTTCGGTCTGAGCACCTGCTCATGAGCTGCCCAAAATGCTCTTGTCGATTGCGCTCAGGACGACGGGTCCATGCATGTGTGCGATGACGCACGAACTTGTGAATGTCTACAGACGGAGCTTGGCGATAGTAAGGCTACTGAACAAATAGAACAAGCTCAAACTGCAGTGTACAGACCATGTTCGCTGTGAAAGAGAGCAGGATATAACATGCAAAGTGCCTGAATTTACGTATGATGGAAATTACGCGGAGGGTAAGCTTCACGTTCTGCGCGCCTAGATATCAAGTGACACGATCGCATGCCTATTCAGCTGCGTTGCAGCCCCGCCGTCGAGTCCATCGATAGCCCCAACATTTATCGATAGAGGGACAGCACAGCACTAAGTATCGTTTCCACGCAATGGTCAATCATAATCCAATCGACTTGCGGTATATCTCTCACCTTTATCAATGCAAGCTTCAACAATGGATACTGGCGTGGAAGTAAAAGAGTGCAATACACATCGGGTACACGAAAAGCATGCCTACTTTGCCCTACTTAGAGGAATGCTATCAACTAAGGCCTGTGTCCAAAAATGGTAATTCATCTAGTCACCTTGAATTCTTTCAGTCCGTGGGGTGCTTCTACTCTGACATGCGGTTGGGTGAGCCACGAAAGACGCTAAAACCCAAGACACTGAATGTCAGAGACAGAAAAACTGCACCTGGTCTGTTAAACTCTAGTCGAACATTTCGCAAGCTTGCAACGTCAGCTGCCTACATATATCTCGTAACCCTCGAGAGTCAATCCACATCAATCCCACCGTGCAGAAATTACTTGATATACACAGGGTGAAGATAATTCCCGGCGAACTCATGGGGGGCGTGGGTCACGCAAGAGTGAACGTCGTGGTAAGACGGGTCATCTACCACCAAACATCGTGAATCTCGGTAGGGACAAGATAGCCTCGTACGAACGCACCGCTCGCTCTGACCAATGTGCTGAACGGCCTGTTGAATAACCTAGCTTCGGTATCAAGATTGAGGTTCACTTCGAAAGTTGATAGAACACTTACAAAGCCGAGGCACTACTCCATCTTTCAAGGGGAACGACGCCGGCAAGGCTTGTTACAAGGCTTAACATGGAACAACATGACAGATGATCCGCAAAGAGAGCGATAAAGGGTATGTACATACTTCGATACCTACACCTGTTATCTAGTGAAACTCGTACAAATTTCGCTGCGCCAGAGTTAGGTGCTATAAACCCAGACGCAGGGCCACTGATAAGGCGAGTACGGGAGATTAGGAAATAGACAACAGAACCACAAAACGTGTACCCATTTGTCAAACAACGATCTCAACAATCCAGGGATGTCCAGCGCAAATCCTAGATCGCCAAGTCAGACTATTGAAGCAAAACAGAACCCGAGTAGGCCCGACAAAGTCAACCACTATATGTCGAGGGAAAAATAGGAAATAGACGAAACACGCTGTTGATCAAACTTGATTGTTTTGTAACCCGACAGATTTCGTCCCCAGCTTTTGAGTATTTTCAGGAGAGACAGTAATCGTATACACGGGACAGAGCTTGGTCCATTTGAGACAACTTGAAATCACTACAATATATCATACTGATGAAGAAACTCAAACCACATGCTTAACAGAGAAACCAATAGTGCCCACCATTAAACACATATTTGAGTCTATGAAACGCCGGTGCCACCATCAGCTGGTAGTTTTGTAACTGGGCCCAGGGTCGTTTTTGCAAGGTTTCCGTCCGCATCTTCAATCTGAACCTCGACGTTTTGCGTTGGATCGACAACAGCGTCTGTATCAGCCGTCTCTTCTTCACCTCCGTCCAACCGCATCATCTGCACAAGGTATTGTGCACCCTCATCAAAGCTGACTTGCTCTGCGACACCTAACGGGGACAGGCCCGACAAGTTTTTAATGTCGATGAGATCAATGCCCGGACCACCGGCGAAGTCGACGAGACGTTTGAGCACATCGATATGTGCATTTAGCGCTGCCCAGTGCAACGCCGTCGAACCCGTCGCGTTTTGTACAGCGAGAAGTGAAGCAGGGACATGGGGAAGCAGAAAATCAAGCACGTCTATGATCCTTCTCAAGTCAGACGAACTCGCGCGAAACATCTACATACGGCACATACCTGTGTGGCCATTCCCGCAGGCCATGTGGACGGCAGTGTTTCCGTTGTCATCGCGTGAACATGCGACGGCCTCGTCTCCGAAACGAGAGTGAAATGCCTTCACATCGTCGAGATCGCCGTAACGACAAGAGAGCAGGAATTCTTCGATATCGTCGTCTGAGGGACTCATTATTGGAAGAATTATATGTAGACACCAAGAATGAAAATTTGAAGTTCGCCGACTCGGATGACCTGAAACCATCACGTTGTTCCCCATTTGCACTGATATATGACTCATTATAGCTCTGCTACTGAGTCCACTGTCCACTGTATGCCGCTGTTGGAAGTTATGTATATTTCATCCATTTACATCCCAGCTTCATCCTGGCTGATCCTGCTGACTCTCCGAATATAAGTATACCTATTCTGAGTTCTTTCGTTCCGACTGAGGAACTTCGGCACACTGGTTTGCGCAGCAATATTGAGCCAATGTCTCCCCTTCGCATGCACCATTCTCTCCGAAACAGGTCCATTGATTTGGGCTGTTGTCTTTAGGCTCCGGCGCGGGCCTGGTGGATCACGCTCATGTTTCTCTCACTACCTTGACAAGATATCATGGATACATCAAACAGATCTCCGAGTTCCTCTCTGGGGATTTTCGGTCGCTGAGATGTCTGGATGCTTGTAGCAATCACTGTCTTCTTGATGCATCAAATGTAACCGTTGGATGATAAGTAGGACCTATATGAAATAGAGCTGCGTCCGAGCGTCCATAAGTACACCTTTTGCTACCTCCACCCGTTCCCGTTCCCAGAACAGCGGGGTCTCTCGTCCTCAGTTCCTTCCCTTTCCCTTTCCCTCTCTCCCTTTCCCTCTGTGTGGTAGAGGTGACGTTGATCATAGGTGAACGGCTAGATGAGCGGTACGTCGGAGGCTGCTTTTCTGGTCTGGAGCGCCTGTTCCGTCCTGGTGCGTCTCATGCTCTCGGAGCGATGCGGCATCCCACTCAGTCGTTCGTTCGCATGAATGCGCTTGCGCAATTAGCTATTCGCCTTTCTTTTGTATCATCTCTGGTCTTTCGATCGGTTCAGGTGTCTGCGATGGAATAATGGACCTTACTCTGGCGCATTCAAGCGCTTCATGACGGTGAAGACATTGGGTTTGCTCAAATAAACAAGGACAACTGACACGACGACGTTCTGCAGTATACATATCTAACGAGCGTACCTCTCACCGTGACATATGCCATAGGGTTTACCATCATAAAGTATCGTGAAGGATACATGGACATTCCTGGCTACGGCAGTACGTCTTCATGCCTCTCCCAAAGGGATACTCGGTGAATTGTGGATATAGTACAACCTACACCCTACACTCTTTGGCCGGAGGCTTCGAGGAGGGCGATCACGCCATTGATGCTGATGTTCTCTATTGCATGGAGCTTTGAAATGTGCGTTCAATCCCATGCGTACATTGTGCCAGAATGGCTTACCATGGCAACGGGCTGCAGGATCACACATCTGGAAGGTGCGAAGTCCCTGGATTTTCACTGATAAAACCCTTCGGCTGACATCGTGGCAGAATTATGCTTTTGGCTGTTCCTTGTCAACGCAGACACAGCGGGACAGGACTGGTTCAAGAGCCTGTATTTCAAGATATGGGCTATCGGGTCGTCGATAGCTGTAATATACATGCCAATTGTGACCGGCCTGACTAGCCACGATGTGCCCAAGGTTCGCGGCAGTCGCCTTTGTCTTCGACGGTCCTTACTGTTTGTCACAGTGTCAGGCTTATACATTCCTTGCCGGGAGTCTGGGGAGTCTGGTTTTGACCATATGGTTCACACCGATTCTGTAAGTTGCTTACCTCGGTCCAATTTAAACGATGCTGATCGCCTATGCCTTGCCAGATGGACGTTCAATAGCTTCATAAACAGACTCGTGAGTTCTTACCGTCCGATCTAGTTAGCCTTCCTCACGTCGGGTGTCCGTACAGAAGCGAGACGGTGTGGACGACGCTACGATCATCCGTCTGACCAAGTTCCATGAGCTGAATGTGAGAGCTTCTGTATACATGAGAATCCCTCGCTTGCTTCTAATCTATTTTCCGCAGAGTATTCGCATTATATTCCGCTACATGATGACAGTACCGCTGTTGATACTTGGCAGTGACGGCCTGACGACCCACATGTACGTCAACTCGAGCTCCATCTTGACAGGTAAGCCTTTTCGGACGCCTGTGGGAGACGGCCTGACTCCGAATATCTCCAGACCTCTTCTTCATCCTTGCCGCGTTGGGATGTGTTATTTCATCCGGAATAACACTCGTCGTGCGTAGTCATGTGCCATTTGCTGGGCGCCGACGTCGTGGGATTCACAAGTTCTTACTCTAGATATTCTTTCCCCGCTCGACGGACACCGAGATCCGCATGCACGAGTCACGGCGAAATACGTACGCGTCGAACACTAGCGGGCACGTTGGGACTAGCTCGGTGGCGTCGATGGTGGACACGCCGGCACTGCAGCATGCGCGAGGCTACATGACAGACGTGGGGGGCACATACATGCTTACCGAGACCCCTGGAAGGCCCTCACTTGTTAAGAGTGCGCCGTTGTCGCGGTCAGACATGGTCGATCGTGACGACCTGCCGCACATGCTGCCGCCTATCCAGCCCATCCGTCTGAACGACCAGAATATCGAGCTAGGCTTCGGACGACGCAATACCGTATGGAATCCAACTATTCACCATTTCCGATCCCCCATTGGTATGTCAGTTTCACTTTCACGTTTGTTCACGCCTTCTTATAGCTTCTGTTAGACTTCTCAGGACATGTTGCTTTGGCGCGCAGCGACTCCCGGTTTACCCTGAAGTAATCCAAGAATTTTGTATTGCTTATGCGAACTTCGTCACATTGTTGTTGTCATTACATCTGGTACCATACACTAATAATGTACATTTTCTGTTCAGTATCTTCAAGAATCTTCAAGGATGCAAATATACTCTTTACGCGATACCAGGCGATTGATTTAATTTTCAAGTGTGGAGAGTGTCTATTCACGTACACGTGATATTGCTGAATAGATCGAATCATTTCCAGCTTTGGCAATCGTTATGGATGACCTGAATGACTCAGACCTGGCCGACGGGCAGCTGCAGACAACACCTTGCTCGGTGTCCAGTCACTCCAGTGTTCTTTTTGTTTGTCTGTTTATAGTGTTTCCCGATGCCAAAAAAATATGATTATCCCGGCTATCCGGTCTCGCTGCTGCGTTGTTTCTCAATGGGCCCTACCAGGCTATATGCGCCCGTTACCAGTATTTCCAATCTATTGGGTATCATCGCCGAGGATATGTATGCCGAATCAGCAGTAGTTGAGCGAGGATAAGAGCGTACTTATCTCCTCTGTCGTGGGTTGCACTCTGGCTTGTAATTGACCACGACGTCCACCATGGCACAAATCGGCACGGCCACGAAGCGTATTGGTGTCGACGTTGGAGGGACGAACACAGATGGCGTACTCCTCGACCCGTTCGTACCGTCCGACGCAGATAACAGAGGCATCCTGGCTTGGCACAAAGCAAAGAACCAGTTCCCACTTCCGTCTTAATCTCTTTTCTTTTCAGAAGAGCAACAACTGTAGCCACCGTGTTGTTGCCTGCACCCATACGAGAACGGATCACCAAACGGAGCGGTTCGAAGGCGCCAGTGCCTCCACAGCCCGCAAGCTTACTTAAAAAGTACGGGACTACAGTTCTCCATACAAAAGTTTGTAGATACGTAAAGAACTGTAGTCCCGTACTTTTTAAGTAAGCTTGCGGGCTGTGGAGGCACTGGCGCCTTCGAACCGCTCCGTTTGGTGATCCGTTCTCGTATGGGTGCAGGCAACAACACGGTGGCTACAGTTGTTGCTCTTCTGAAAAGAAAAGAGATTAAGACGGAAGTGGGAACTGGTTCTTTCGACGCGGTGTGTATCTCAAGCATCCCGGTGACCTCTTACACGCTTACCCTTGCGCGCGTCGCTCCACACGCCCTTCGTGGCACGGTAGCAAGACACACTCCTTTTGACCTGTCCTTTCGAAGTCCGCGCGTTGTCGTACGACCTTCCTGCGTTAACACGAGGAGCGTTTTCCCTCCTATCTACGTAACTCCTAACGTCGTAAGAGTGCAAGCTATTTTGGATTCAAGCGTTGACACCTAATGTATACAATCATTTAACCGTTTACACTTGCGTCACGTCTTGTTTGGTACAAAGCTGTCTTGTTACAGACGACGACCTATCATGAAGCTTTAGGTGAGAGGCTGGACGAGGAGAACGGCCTTCTACTCTAGTCTGCCTCGCTTCTATGGCAAGTGCTGCTACCGTACCTACGGAAAGAGGAACTACTACGCCGTGACGAGAAGCTAGACGCTGAGTTGCTGTAGCGCTTAGAAGAGAGGCAGTTAGAGTTCTGGTGGCAGCTGTATTGGTATCACAGGTTGCTACTACAGCCGTTCTAGCGCCCCGGTCAGCTAAGGTCCTATTGTCAGTGCGCTCTTCCCCGGTGTATCTGCCTCCTGCCGGTGGGCTCTGTCTGCCAAGACCAGGAAAAGCTGCTGGCGCAACCACTTTACGACCTTGATGGAAGTTGAGTATAGACTGATACATCTTGTCCGTGCTCTGATTGGCACCATGGTTAGCAATGTGAGCGGTGAACCTGCCCTAGCTACCGTCGTAGCCACTCGTCGAACCACTATGTGAGGTGCTATGGTAGCGACCCCAGACCGCACCATCCT
>KN882043.1:231412-440017 GCA_000934395.1 Fistulina hepatica ATCC 64428 | reverse complement strand
TAGCAGTTGCGACTACTGCGCTTACTGCCGAGGTAAGGCGTTTTCGAGCGCGTGCGCGTGTTTCACACCTATGCCACACGGTGGCGGTGGTCATGGGTTTTATATTGTAGGGCAGCTCTAGGTGAGTTCCAGCTCGAGCCTCTACTAGGTAAGCGCAAGGACCAACTAGAAGCCCGCTATACGGACTTAAAGACGATGCCGTCGTTGCATGTGGTGGTGGGAAGGGCAGCCCTACTGTCTCCATCGAGAAGCTTGCTGGAGACGAGTACGCTGCTTTAACTCTTCGTCCCAGCCTTTTCATTGATATGTTCTTTCTGCAGAATGATGGAAGCACAGACTATCGTTTATGATTTCCTCGGATACAAGCCGGATGCAGTCATTGATCTGGAAATTGGTGGTGGCAACGGACTGCAAGGTGTGCCGTCAACGTGCGTAACACCATAGACTTTGACTTTGACCGTTACAGCTCTGCTTCTGGGTGCATCGTGCAACATGAATATACCGGCCGTCGACGGCGATTGGATGGGACGTGCCTACCCAGTTGCATGGCAGATCACACCGGTCGTGTGGGGCGGAGACAAGGCGCAGTTCATACCTACCGTCATTGCTGACGGAAACGGAAACACGATGGTATCACACTTCTTTCATTTGCCTTTTTCCTGTTCGATGATGACGATCCGCAATGAAGATCATGCCCTCTGCAACGAGCGAAAAAATGATCGAGCGCGCGTTCCGAGCTGCACTGTCCGAGATGGGAAGCCACGTCGGTTGCGCGAAAGGTCCCTGCAGCGGGAAGAATGCGAAATTCTATGCGGTGCAGCACACCATCTCCATGGCCTGGCGTATCGGTCGTGCTGTTGCATTGTGTCGCGCGAAGAACGAGATTGATTTAGTCGCAGAGACTATCATCGATGCTTCCGGCGGTCCTGCCATGGCCAAGCTGTTGTTCAAGTAAGAAGAATCATCTTGGATTGTCTTCGGTTGTCACATGATATCGACAGGGGAAAAATTGTCGCCGTTGAGCGTAAGACCATCAAAGGCCATGTCTACGGGGAAGTCGTGATCCGTGGCAGCGAGGAGACTGAGTTTGCGGGGAGCAGCCTGAAGATCCCGTTCAAGAATGAGAACCTTGTTGCAACCCGCTTATCGGATGCCGGCGAAGAGATTGTTGTCGCGACTGTACCAGACCTCATCTGTGTCTGCGATTCTGCCAACGGCGAAGCCATCGGCACTCCCGAATACAAGTACGGCTTGCTGGTGACTGTTCTGGGTATCACGGGCTCAGACAAATGGACGGCCATCCCTCGAGGTATCGAAATCGGTGGCCCTCGTGCATTTGGCTTGGATCTTGATTACATACCTCTTGGTGTCTTCACGAATCCCAGGAGTGTGATCGATGAATACTGGAATCAAAACGCGGTGTAGGCTGACTGGCTACTTTCTTTCGATTCTCTATCCAATATATAGATTTAGATGTACATAGGGGTAAGCATTTGGGGAACGAAACATACATTGTTATTTGTTCATGAGCGCAGGACCGGCGGGGAAGAGGTTTGGGTTATTCAGATCGTGCGAGCAGGCCTTGGACTTGGCGTTCTGTTGTGTGTTGCGTCTTTCCTCTTGTTGAATTTGAACTAATACTCCACTGGTGACTGTGCATAGAAATCTCCTCCTAGTTATGGATGTACCGCACGAAAAAGGCGTCGTCGACGGGGGGACGCGTGCGTTCTTGTTGCTGTTGAGTCGCGTCTGGGTCTTGGCTCTGCTGCTCGGAGGCGCGATGAGACGCGTCTTGTTGCTGGTTTTCATCTTGATCCATCTCATAACGGTGTCGTGTAAAGGAAAACGGGATACGAGGCTTGTATGCGTCGAATACAAGGAAAACCTATTCGACGCGAGGAGATGGGCGCTCGGAGCAAAAGGCTTCGAACGTGCACTGGTTTGTCGCGTTTGTCTTGACATCGATGACGTGCTCTTCGCCACATGGTTGGCACCTGTCACCTGACCGCGCCAAGCCTTCGGGTTTGGTTAGGGAAGTAGGAAGTACTTACTATAGCCCTAAGCCGTTCCGAATCGCAAACACCCTAACAATGCTAACATTGATATTCTTGCTCATGGTTACGTGCCTTGTTCGCCTTCGAGCGAGACGCCCGTGATCATGGGACCCACATACAAGCTGAAGTATATATATAGATCCCGATGAGCGTTTGACAGTCCTCCAATCGCTCCTTTCCAATCGGGATGTCAGCCAACTTTTCCAGTGTACCGATTCTGAACTACGAGCTCGCACAAGATCCTGCTCGGCGACAGGAGTTCATCGAACAGCTCCGTCATGCTCTGATCAATGTCGGCTTTCTATACCTCTCAAATCCCCCTGTCGATCAAGAATTGCTCGATACGTTAGTCAACAAGTACATACCACAACTATTCGCGCTTCCAGATGACACGAAACTGGCTATCCGTATGGCCAACTCGCCGCACTTTCTCGGATATTCGAAGCTAGGCGCTGAGTTCACAAAGGGCGCGGTGGACTATCGCGAACAGTTCGATTTCGCGACGCCACATATCAGTCGGTGGAAGCCTGGTGATCCCGATTACTACAGCTTGTGGGGTCCGTCACAGGTAAACTCGCCTTTGTCTATGTTTCGTTCTGCTGAAAATGGAACGTGTTACTGTTACTGTAGTGGCCAGACGAAGAATTGGTGCCAGGTTTCCGTGCAATTATGGAGAGATATATGCTGCAGGTCCAAGATGTCAGTTACGTCTTTGCTGAACTTGCCTCCGAGGCGCTTGGCCTTCCGCCGGGAAAGGCAGGCCTCGCTAGATTTTATGACACTCCAGACTTGATGCAGCATCGTTCGAAAATCGTCAAGTACCCTCCAGTTTCCTCGGACGCTCAGGTTGATCAGGGTGTTGGTCCTCATTATGATGCAGGCTTTCTGACATTCGTGCGTTCATTATTTGTGTACCTTGTTGCTCTCAAAACCTGACGTTAGTTCGTGTATATAGCTTCTTCAAGCGTCGGACCATCCAGGACTTCAGGTACAGAATTTATCTGGAGAGTGGATAGATGCGCCTCCAATTCCGAAAACATTCGTTGTGAACATCGGCAAAGGTTTGACTCTCTCTGGCTCGCACACGATATGCTCCCTCTAAAAAACCGTGCAGCACTGGAGTTCGTTACGCGAGGTCTCGCTCGAGCGACTTCACATCGCGTGCTTTCTCCGCGTGGCAATACTCCACGATATTCCGTACCTTTCTTCCAGAACATCGGGTTAAATGTACGCTTGGCGGGCAGCGTCTTGGACTTCTCTGAAGACATCTTGCGCCTCCGGGATGCGCGAGGCTCTGTGAGCACCACAGATTGTGAGTATCTGCAGCGCACCATTCACACTGCACTATTAGCGCTGACCCGAGCTTGAAAAGCCGTCAATTTCGCGGAATTTGACCGTGAACCCTCAGGGCAAGTGAATCTGATTGGCCGAGTGAAGTAAGGTTATCTTGTTTATCTGTTTACTCCTTTTGCTCACGTGATTATTTCGTGAAGAAGTCACCCCGATGTCGGACAGATCCATTATCCTGAGCTTTTCAAGCAGTTGTTTCCTCATGGTCTTCCTGCCATAGCCAGCGCTTATTGAGGGCCGAGAGTATATTATTGGCGAGTCGCTATGCATACCATCCCTGTAGATGGCATTGGTTGGTGATGACATTATTATGTATGTAACGTCAATTTGCATAAGTATGTACACATGTGGTTGCAGCTATAAAATGAAAGAATTTCATGCACATAAAAACTGGTAGAAGGAATACGGAAAAAAAGGAAATGTTGTAAATATCAATAAGAGAATACGGTCACGTGTCAAATACATGCATCAACAACTTCCGCTGGAACGGAATCGCTCTAATGACTGCTCGAAGACCGTGATGTACTGCTCGATCGCTCCAAGCTCCGTTAGCGAGTCATACGA
Organism: Fistulina hepatica ATCC 64428; assembly: GCA_000934395.1. Lineage (NCBI taxonomy): Eukaryota > Fungi > Basidiomycota > Agaricomycetes > Agaricales > Fistulinaceae > Fistulina > Fistulina hepatica. The sequence goes on along the minus strand of KN882043.1, from coordinate 436,049 downwards.
CTGGAACGTCGCTGGGAACGTTTTGCGGAGGAGGTTGAATGAAAATCTGGCTAACGTCGACACCAGAGATCGATAAGGATACAGGACGCTGGTCTCAAAAAGGGAATCCTCCTCGCTTAGCGTGAAAAGAAGGCGAAACTTGGCACTTGAATCAGCCTGATATTCCCGATTTCCCGGGACCAGCTGTTTAAGCAAATTTGCGTCGGCTGAGTCCAAGTTCTGATGCTGATTTTGATGCAAGTGCATGTACACGAAGGTCCAGAAGAAGGACTCCATGTCATAGACCGGCGAAGGCTTTGCCCTGACGTCTTCGAGTAGATTAGATGCGATGAACATCCTCGTTCCCTTTGATACAGGAGTCAGAACAGACTTGCGCCCAATTGAGAAACTCATTACCCTGAGGCCCGGGTTTTCTTCAGATGCGGGGTTTGCTCGACTTTTTTTGATAACCAAACTCATATCAATGAGCATTCCACGAGTAGGCTCGGACACCTTCCTCGTGGTGTAGCTTGTATTGAGGCCCGAAATATCAGTAGTCGTCTGGTCTGCCGAACTATTAAGAGTACCACAGTAGAGGAGTTAGTGCTTCATCTCCGGGCGCAACATTATCAAGCACTCACCTTCTGTCGTTTGGCACAATATCGACAACATTTTCTTCTTTGCGTAATTCGGGGTCGACAATAATAATGTTTCCCGGACTGATGTCGCGGTGAAGGTATCCAAGGTGGTAGAGATTGCGATAACCTACGAACGATGAGAACCTGTTGTGTATTGGTAATGCCAAACTCACCATACAGGGCGCCCAAGATGCCCTCGATCAAATCAAGACCGTTCTTTGCTTCCAACAACGAATATCCGACTTCCAGGCACTCTTGGGTCGTCTCATAAAGCGGATATGGATTTAGAAGTCGAGTTTTGACTTTCGTGCTACTCGACTCACTCGCATTCAAGTTGTCAGTGAATTTCTTCGTCGACATCGGAAACATTTCATCCTGTGCGTGCTGTATAGGAAGCTTAGTGTCTTCATTCTAGACAACGCCAGTGAACTGTCTTCAATAGAGATATACGTTGCACGTACAAGTCCTTGATACGCATCCGTAAAGTAGTAGTCAGGCTCCTTGCAATCTTTTGCTGGACCTTGAGCAAAGAGGGTGACTCTTTCTTCATTCCGCTGCCCGTAGCTTACAAGCCCACGGACTAAGAGACCATGTTTACATCGCAGTTCTGAAAGCTCCGAAAGGATTGCGTGGTCGTCATCACTTCGATGCAATACATGGTTCCAGTATTCGATTTGGACAAATGGCGATTTGTCGTCCTTGTCATTATTCGCATCGCCGTGAAGATCTTGAGAATGAACTTGCACCGGGACTTTCGAACGCACACTGACAATTGCACGAGTTAAACGCGGCTGGATTCGCAGTTAGCGAAGGAAGAGAGCACACGATTGAAAATCTTCACCTTCTTCTCCGACTCCTTCCCTTCCTTGCTATGTCCTTGACTCACGGCCGCTCGCTTTTTCCCTGAGACTCCCAACTGTATGTACTCGTCCTCGTCCATGTTTGGTTGCACATCGAAAATCTCGTCCATGTCGTTGCATCTGTTGAACGAAATAGGATCTTTCTGAAGAAGAAAAGCCCTAGTGCAACGTCCCCACGGAGCGATGCGGTTGCACAGAATCTTGCTGACGTAGAACCAAGAGCCCCGTGCCCAAACGCGGAGACTGGGCCACCCCCTCCCATCGCTTTCCACCCGTATTCGGCGACTATATCCATTTGCGTCGGTAGGAGAACAGTACATCCCAGCCAGCAGCTCGGAGAACCGGCGGACACCCTCCGTGTTTCCCAGATCACACCAGTGGGTGCCGTAGCCTCCTCCCCGGTCAAACTCAGCGATGGCGGCCATTTTTGTCTGCTGATTGAAGAGGATGCATCGCACGGAAGTCCTATGCGGTTGATGTGCAAAAATTTGCCTGGCGTGGGAGGCGGCCCGGACGACCATGTTCAGCCACGATCTCTTGACCTCGCCGAAGGTTGCCGCATGCTCCCAGCTGATAGTGGCATTGTTGGTCGAAGACTTCATGCTTTCGGCCGTCGTCAGTATCGGCACTTGATTGACCGGATTCTCGAGAATAGCACCCGCAAGATCTGGTTTGAGCTTGGAATTCGAAGAGAACTGGCTGACGGCTTGTCGATCGAATGGGAACCATCGGAAGTCTTTCGTGAAAACCGTGTCCAATGCGCATGCCACGACGGGCTCATTGCCGGTGTAATACGCCTCTCGTGCTCGGGCGAGGATGTTGTTCAGGTATTCGGCGAGAAGACCGTAATACTGGGTTTCGTAAATTTTCTTCTCCAGCCAATTGATGGAAGTGGGAGGCACGAAGTTCTTCGGTGTGTACTTCGAAAGGCACTCCTCCAAGTGATCGTTGTCCGAAACGAAGTGCAAGTTCAATCTGATGGAATCCAATATATGATCCTGTCCTGTTTCCGGAAATTGGTCTGAATATATTGTGGACCATTCGGTAGATAAGTTTGCGGAATTGGATCCCTTGTCGGGCGTAAACGTCGTGTTTTTGAGATGTTCTTCGGTGGCGGCGGCGGTAGCTGAAGGAGTCTTGCGGCCCTGGTCGTCGCTCGACATGTTCGGACATCAAAGCGATAGTTCGGTTGTGGGAGAGATTGAGAGAGAAGTATATCAGAGGCGAGGTAAGAGCGGATGTTTTGATGAAAGTCGAGGAGCACTGGTCGCCAGGTGACTCACAATGATGTCATTGTCAAAATATTTTGACACTGGGCACAAAGCATTGTATGTATGTATGTATGTATGTAGCGGTATCAATATCAATGCCTGCCATTTTCCTCTTCAGTTGCATAATACTGAACAACTCGTCCACATAGTGATCTTGTGTGCGTTTGTTGCTATCTCAATGCATACGACCATTATACTTGGTGCTGCACGCGTTCGCCGACGGGAAACCAACTAGTCCAGACACCGAAAAACTCGTTTTCGCGATAAAAGGCCTCGAGTTTAGCTACTCTTCGATTGTTTTCAAGTTCTTCATCATGTCTTCGACGAAGACAGCAGACTCTGCGTTTTGGGAAGCCGCTAATGATCATCTCATCCGCTATGGCGGCAATTTCCTCCCACTCATCATCGAACGCGCGAAAGGCGTGTACATGTACGATGCCGATGGAGCACCCATCATTGACTTCACTTCCGGTCAGGTGAGGATAAAGCCAATCTCTTCGCTCGGAATGCGGTTCATGTCGTACAGATGAGTTCGGTGCTTGGTCACGGGCATCCTGAAATTGTGGCCACAATCCACGAGTACGCCGACAAACTGGACCATTTGTTCTCTGGGATGCTCTCGCGACCGGTTGTGGAGCTTGCCAAGAGGCTGACCGACCTCATGCCTGAAGGGTTGGACAAAGTGCAGCTCTTGTCGACGGGTGGAGAGAGCAACGAATGCGCTTTACGGGTACGTCTGTGCGAAAGATCCTGTGATTGGTGTGTTTATATGTTTCCCAAGATTGCTAAGCTTTACACCGGAAAGTTTGAAATCGTCGGTGAGTAGCCCATTGCATTTATTTCGTTTCTTGAATTCACCATCTCGAAAGGTCTGTCGAGCTCGTGGCACGGTGTGACTCAGGGTGCCGCTTCGACCACATACCAAACTACCCGCCGTAATTATGGGCCTGCTGCCCCTGGTTCGCTTGTTCTCCCCGCGCCTAACGCCTTCCGGTCACCGTTTCGCCACCCTGATGGCTCTTACGACTGGAAGACTGAATTAGACTATGGCTTCTCACTCATTGATGCCCAGTCTGTTGGCAGCCTTGCTGCGGTGATTGTCGAGCCTATTCTGAGTTCCGGTGGTGTTATTGTCCTCCCTCCTGGCTACCTTCTCAGACTAAAGGAACACTGTGTGCGCCGCGGCATGTTGCTGATTGTTGACGAGGCACAGACCGGTATGGGGCGCACGGGTAAACTATGGGCGTTTGAACACGACGGTGTTGTTCCGGACATCTTAACACTGTCCAAGACGCTCGGCGCCGGTCTACCTCTTTCCGCCACCATAACCTCTAAGCATATAGAGGAGACAATTTATGCCCGTGGATTTTCTTTCTGTGAGCCTGCCTTCCAGTATGCCCTAAAACAGCTGTCATCTAACTAAAACCGTAATAAGATACGACCCACGTCTCAGATCCGATGCCGGCAGCGGTGGGGCTGAAGGTGCTGGACATCGTTTTGCGCGACAAACTGCCGGCAAAGGCAGAACACCTCGGTAATATGTTCCAAGACTTCCTGCGCGGACTACAGGCGAAATACCAATGCATCGGTGACGTCCGCGGGCAGGGGCTCATGGTCGGACTCGAAATCGTCAAAGACCGTGTGTCGCGCGAGCCCGACGAGGAGCTTGGTATCCTTCTCGGTGATAAAATGCTTGAGCTGGGCCTCAGTGCCAATGTAATGCGGCTCAAGGGCACCGGAAGCGTCTTCAGGATGGCACCGCCGCTAACAATTACTGAAGATGAAACGAAGCAAGGCCTCGAGATCATTGAGAAAGCCTTTGAAGCATGCGTCAAGGTATAATACAGCGTACACATATCGCAATCGTGACAACCCGAAAAACGCAGTTAGCCACAATTACATTGTAGACTTCTCCATCAGGAATTGACTACCAGACATGGCAGGAAAATACCTCGTTATAAGGACAGGCTCTTGTTGTCCCTTGCGGGCTCGGGTCGACAAACACGAGCAGATTGCTCCTACCAGCGACGTGTGGCAGGTCATTTTCTATTATGGCGTTCACGGCTGAAATACCGTGTCCGCAGGTCGACTCGAGGAGAATTTGTGGGACACCAGAATGTCGTCTAAAGCCGCCCAGCCAGTACACCATGCGTCAGCGAGTTCGCAAGAGCACTGGTCGATGTTAATGTTCACGTTGTATAGTTCGAATTGTTCTAGAGGGCACCTGCCTGTAACCGTATATAGGACGGAGTATAGCCACGGCAACGGGTTCTTGACTGTGCAGAACGGCAGCATAATAACCTGATATCGTGGATGGACGAGATGGCATCTTGTCCAAGTGCGCAGGCGGGTACAGTAACTCAGGTCAAGACAGCCAGCGTATCGTGCGCCACTGCGCTCTACAGTAGTGGCAAATCATGTTGAAATTTACCGATAGCATTGCCAGTCGTAGAGTATTCAAAATGTCCAGTGCCGGTGTCTGCCGAAGGATGCTCGAGATGGACGTGTCGTCATTAGCTGATACGCACAAAAACAAGCGCGTCAATGCAAACAAATGAAAAAAAGGTGTCGGGACGCACTATTTGTTCAGCCGGCCTTTTCGATATATGACAATGGTTAGATGGTTGACGGTGGAACGTCTTTGAACGACACCATCCTCCGGAGGCGTGAAATGGCTTTCGGTCAGCCCGACGTGCATGAAAGGCGAGCGGACCCTGTTATCAACTATGGCAGAAGGGATGCTGCAAACACCGACTTTCAAATTTCGCAGCGTAGGGAGCGACAATGCCGTATATGGGGAGGTCTGTATGGCCAGCGACCAGTTAGACCAAATCTTGGCAGGCGTCATATGCATGGTCAAATCCAAAGAATCGAGTCTATTGATTTTCGCCAACACATGACACAAGAAGGGCACCGTTGGCAGCAAGATGGAGCAGCCCGACTCCAAGACCCCCGTGTCCTCGAATGAAAACGCAAGTAGTAATAACCGACGAACGTACGAAGCTATGTGGGGAAATTTTCCTACCAGATCCGTGAGTCTGATCAGAGATGACTTCGACCTCGCGCTGTATGCAAGATGCGTTACATGCACTTGTAAGAAAAAACAACTTTGTGATGGCGCGCGAGAGTCTCTACATACAGGAGAGCAAGCGGACAGTGTCGGCTTGTCCTCGGCAAGTTGTCCGATTATCTCGACAAGCAAGTTGTAGATGCATAATGGATAGCGCTCCATCCACGAATTAACCTGAGACTGAGAGTCAGCAAATGTCGGAAGCACAAGAACACACCTGCTTCTTTCAGCGACGTTGAACCTCGCCGCGGTAAAGGGAGAAAAACGGGGAAAGGGCGAGGAATGTAATGAGTGGGAACCCCTGTGTAAATAAACATCATATGATACAGCTCGGGCTCGCATACCATATATGCCACGCCTTTATGGCATCAAAGAGTTTCGAAGCATAACTTGGAATATGCTATGGCTCTGCGCCGCCATTTGCTGTCATCCGTATGTATGGACCCAGGCCAACAATGATGTGAGACTCAGTATACACACTATCCATCCTGTTCAGAGCTGTGGACGTTCGCACCTTGATGTAGAGCTACTGAGTTGATCGCCGATGACAGTACCACCCTAGATGTGTAATTGAAGGCTGCGTTTACCTTCTGAGTTTGCCTTCTGAAATGGCTTAAATCGTCGAACAATTCCAGTTCCCAGTGTCCCGATATTGAGTTCGTTATCGCACGGCAAAATGCAACTGAGTCTGCAGCAACTTCAGAAACCTGTCTCAGATACAAGCTCATGATTCTCTGAGGCCGTCGAAGCCACTTCAAGCTGTCGAGGATAACAAGAGGGTGAAATGTGTTGAGCGTCTCTCGTTTCCGTGATTTTGAAAGGCTGACTTCCGAGTAATGAGTCTGATCTAAATTGTGCATGCTTAGTACGGCTGTCCATTCATGAGCAACGGCTATAAGGGTGGCATAATCGGTGTTGAAAAGAGCAATTATGATGAAACTGAACGGTCCACCAAACTCAGGTCATGGGGGAAAGAAAGGAAGGAACAACACAGTACGAACACTGTACCCGGTACTTTCAAGGCTTGATGCGCGTACGCCGCTGATCGACTACGCATATTCTGATCGGCGTACTTTGCCCGACCTGATCTGCCTCCGGTGTTTTAGTTTGCAAATGATTCAATGCTAAGGACATACTTATTTTGAAGGGTATAAAACGACAAGTAACCGTAGTATGTAACATTTTTACATATTGCATACCTCTGTGCACTGCTCTGGCGTTTTGTGGTATGACGGGTGACTGCAGGTTTGAATACAATTTTTCACTTGCTCTTGCCGCTGTTGTTCTGCCTTTTGCTTTTGCTTCTTGCCATTAGAAAAACTTTGTGTAAGAAAGCAGTATGATCAATAACTCATGACCACGACCCAAAATGACAAGTCGCTCACAAGTCCACTCTGCGCGCCAGCTGGACGGGACGTGGTCGAACACTTCGTGCGTTCAGCTCGCTGCCGCGAGTCCTGCGACACGTGGAATATGTCAGTAAATGTTCAGCAGGGACGCACAAGTTTCCAACTTACACTCTCGCGTTCGCCAGGCTAATCTGAAAGACAAGAAATACAACCACGAAAATAAAATAAGAATACTTGACTTTCATCATCAGAGGAGTTGGGATGAACAGAAGGTAAGACGTAGATGCGACCAGCGCAACAGAAATCGGACAAGTTCAATTGCTTGCATATATCTCCTCCTCGTACCGCCTTGAGGCGTAGCCAGCATCAACGTCGAGTGACCCAAGAATAGGCACACTGAAGTTAACATCGCCACGCCGCCACGCCGTTCTGCGGAATGTTTCAGGGTTTACGGAGTTCTGAGTCATAGCGACAGTTTCCGATGCGTTGCATACCGGCGTGGGGAATCCAGCAATGTTGCAAGCAACGGTGGCGTAAGATATTACTACGTATACGGCCGTTGACTCTGCCACGAGTACCAACATAGCGCTAGCCTGGAAGAGCTAAAACAATCTGATACGTACGTTGCTATTCAGCACGACCGTTGTGTTCCTAAAAATAAATGTGTAGAGATTTCAGTATAAACAAGCAACGGAACAACACGGCATCTCACAAACTATCACTAGTCGGCATATGCGGGCGGCGGGAACGCGCCTCCGTATGATCTTGCATTTTCTTCGCGAAGTAACACGACCTCTTCTTGCAGGAGTCGAATTCGCGCCGTGTCATTGACATTTGAATTCGTTGCTGGTCCTTCCAGCTCAGCCATATCTGCTTGCAATTCATCTATACGGCGACGCAACTCCTGCCGTGTAAGCAGCGCAGACGCTGAAGGCTCGCCCATGCTAGATGACCCCGGTGGTCCAGCGTATGCCAGGTTAAGAGAAGGAATGGGATACTTTGGATCGGCGCCGACAAGGGAGTGTGTTGATGACTTTGGTGGTGGTGCGTTCTCGAACAGGCTGACAACAGGAGGATCGTATCCATAGCCTCTGCACCACCAAAACGCCGCCAGTGTGATGAGCAAGAGTGCAGCAACACCGCCGATGACGCCGCCGACGATAGCACCGACTCTGTGGCTGCCATGGAAAATGGATGTCGTCGCTGTCGAGGGGATGAGAGTAATGGATGAAGCTGGCGTTGAAGTTGTCTTGCCGAGGATGCAGAGCCGTTCGTGGAGGCAACAAGTTCGGTTTGGACGCGATGGACTCAAAAGCAGCTGTATACCTGAGGAAATCAAGAACGTGCTTCTGACGGCTTGGTACTTCAGTGAGCTTCATGGTAAGAGTGTAATTGGCGTCCGACAATGCTGCGGACGTGGGCTCGTCATAGAACCCCTGTTCCATGCCGGTACCATTATTCATGAGGTTGAGTGTCGTTGGTGTGTCCCCATCAATGGAATACGTTGAGACCGCCGACCCCAAGTGTGTCCATTGAACGACGCCATACACCGCAATGGTGGTCCCTGTTCTATAGCTCATCAAGAGAAAACAAGATGAAGCACGTTAGTCCTCACCGAAAAAATCAAACCTGAATCCGTCGCCGGCAGTTGTAGACTGATGCGATATATATTTCGATGTTGCAATGCGGGAGGAGCATGATCCGGGAACATGTCGCTCGACAGTTATCCATCTGTCGTTTGTGTAAAACTACCTTCGAGTCGTAGTCGTCAACGATCACAGTCTTGCCCTTTATAGGCGATACTGTTGCCCGCCATATAGACAAAGTAGTCCATGGCAACATCGTAAAGGAAAGACAACTCCACCATGTGTTAGCCGTCGTCGAGATCCGGAAACATGTACAACGGCCTGTGAAGTTGAGTCTGGTGAGTATCCTGGTACTGACAAATGATGGTCTCGCCAATATCGCCACCGTCGACCTGGTGGAAGAAGAACGACGGTCCCGGGGAGGAAGGTGTGTTTCCCATGAATGCTAGATTCGTACCTGTGCAAGCTGTTGACACAGCGAATATGGTTCACCGGTGAATGTATACGAAACATGACAAGCAGAGGTATTCGACCGCCAGATTTACACCACCAAAAAATGGCGCATTTGGTCCAGCAGCTGCCAGAGAAATAATCGAGTCCAGCGTTGAGATCGTGCACAAATAGCAGACCACCTTCAGACATGACTTGACAAAGGGAGACACGTAGGGAAAGGACCCTAAGACGAGCAGAATCCTTCCTTACATGTACGGCGCACCTCGCTCGAGAGGTTACAAGAAAGACCTAGGGTGGGGTAGGGGGGGTCTCTCTGTTTCTGTCTGGCTTCGGGAGACTACTCAAGACCTGGCACATCAGATACCAATAGATCTATGGAGCGCCGTCAATATGATACAGTCGCGGCTTTCCGGTGCTGGACACCGTCGCTCCTAACGACCTCATAAATAAATATCATGGCGCACGATCTATTAGACACAGGCCTTCGCCTTGTACGGAACGCGAGAACGCAACCAGTGTTTATCGGACGATCGAGTATGTAACATAACTCGTTTGATGATGTGTTTGAGGAACAACCCAGTGCTCGGAGAGGAACAGCGACATCAGGTAGTGCGTTTGTCTGCCCGTAACTTGTTAACCTTGCCTGTGGATATGGCAACCTTGAAATTTTTAATCGGTGTCCAGAAAATGCGTAAAGTGGACGATGACGTGGAAGAGATGATGGGATGCGTATAAAATTAGAGCTCAATCATGATTCCATCAAGACGGCGGTCACTTACGGCGATCTTCGCCCTCATCTTCCGCACCTCTTCCTCGAGAGTCTCCGCTTGGGAGGCTAATTCCGCGTTGCGCTGGATAAGATAACATCAGTCAGAGGTGTTGCAAGTAGGAATGAACGTCTGCGCGCTTACCCATCGTCTTGACGTGTTAGCAAGCGACACTCGCACAACATTGTCAGCATCCGATACTAACAGTTCCTGCCTGGAGAAAAGAGGTGATATGGGATAGATCCATGCGACATATAATTTCGCCTACTCTTCCAGTTGCATGTTAGAAACACGGTCTTGCAAGCTATGAGCCCGAGCGTCAGATCATCAACATGGACCGGTTTGGTAGAAAGAGAATCACCTTTGCAGTTCCAGCAGCAAATCGGCCAACTTCTCCTCTGTGATATCGTCCCGTTTGCGCGCCCGTTCTAGCTTCCGCTTTAGATCCAGGATGTCCGTCAACGCCGCCGTTGTGCGCGCCGTTATCTCAGAGCGCGCAATGGCACTGTCGTTTCGATGACCTCGAGCTAAGGAAGTAATGGTGTTCATAGCTCTGGCGGGATAATCGAAAAGTGAATTAGTATTGCTCATGTTTATCAAACAGATAGAGCTGCAGCGCCGGCAGTCTTGGAAAGCGGGAAAGCGGGAATCATCGCTATAGAATGTGAGCCATGTGAACTCAGTACTATACGATGACTCATCAAAGTGTTCTGCCTAATATGGCACAATTGTCTGTTTTGGTAGTTTCTCAGTGCATGATGTCATGATGATAACATTGTGCGGCAAACAGACTATATATACAGGAAAAAATACGATTAGATTCCACCATTATATAACGATCATCCAACAGATTATCGTACTCGGCGAACGCCGCTCAGGTATTTCTTCTTTCATTTATTCAAGTGCCAAAGTCACGATTCTGATTTGCACTTCAGATATTTCATTCCACGTCGCATGATGGTTCAAGAAACTCGTTCACGGAGGTATTCAGGACCGCCGTTCGTGAAAAAGTCGTCTGTGTCCGCGTCCACTCATTCTCAGTCACCGCCGTCTACAAGCAAGTTACCACCCAAACGTGAAGGATCACCATTGCGTAAAGTCGACCCACCGCTTTCGCACACGCGTCTCCATAGCGTCATTTCGTCTTGGTCGCTATCGCGGCAGCGCTCATTGCCTTTCACACCTACCATGTCGTCGGAGACTGGTGGAATGTACTGACGGGATCACATCCCGTTCCAAAGCCGTCAACCCACCACACGTATCTCCGTACCAATGGTAACGTAGGTGTTGAGAGCAGTTCAGGCTCTTGCTGAAGTGCTAGGTGTTCCTGCACCGTCAATCCCAATCATTCTGAGGGATCATGTACCGGCCGCTACGCTTGCTTCTATTGCTGACAGCACGGAGAGCGGACAGGCCGTGTATATCTTCACAAGCGAAAGAGCTGGGGAACGAGGACACAATGGAGACAAGGAGGGGTCCGCGCCTGGAACGCTGGTGGGACTAGCAAATGAATTTATGGGTGGGGATGAGCCACTTTGATGTATGAATTGTCACAAAAATGGAAATTGGTCTCTCACCTACGATGGCACCAATACGAGGGATTACAAGGTCATGAGGCTCCCCTGGTCTTATTCCCGACTGCGCGTCGGGAGCTACAGAGATTACGACGACGACGTGGCAACTATACCAACAACATTCAACACCATCAGGTAAGTTACTTCAAGTTTTGCCAAGCGGGATTCGGATATTACAACGCCGGAAAAACACCATAAAGTTGTTGGCAGGAACAACTATCCATGTTACGTTTCTAATATTCGAAGAGCTCAGCGTTCACGTTCAGCTTCGGGAAGCAGATGTGAAGATGCCAGACGTTCAACCCAAGAATCCTGAAAAACAGGGACAGAAGCTGCTTGAATCGTTTTGAAGACATGGCGAGGAATCAACGAACGTTCATATCGACCGTAAGGCAACAGCCCAAACGTGCAGAAGTCTTTAGCGCCATTGAGAGCAACAGGTAAGCATGTTGACTAACAAATCGAGTGAAATTCCGTGAGCTAGAAGCTGTCGCAGGCGACGTCGGATGTGGCAACACCACGTAGCTAGCCTGAGCTAGGCCGTGTGTCGAGTATTACAAATGTTCACGTTCAACGTTCCGGCTGAGAGAACAGACAAATGGGGACAGCAGAGCGCATGACTTTCTTTCATTGTGCAGAATAGAAGAATTGCCAACTTGGTCGACAGCTTCTGCGGTACATCGTCGGTTTGCCACCACTCCGGGCACTTTTTGCCAAAAGCATCGGAGATCCATCGATCAGCGATGGCCCATCTCCTGTTATCTCCCCCGCTTATCTAGTAGTTCCGTTAGTGACCTCCGTGCTGGTCTGACTCGGATCTCCCGTGGGCCGTACAGTAAGTACTTCAAATATTACGAGACCACCAATTCTCCCTTACGAGGACCCTCCACCATCCGTACCCGTCTCCGTCCCCGCCGACAGCACATCCAACGTCTTACCAGACAAAAACCGCGGTGAGATCTTTCAACTCCAGCGGTCCCTCATGCCACCCAGTTCAATACGGAACGCCCAGACTGTTTCCCCCACCAGTGATGACATCGAAGAACAGGCCGGCCATCTGTCTCGCGATGCAACGCTGAACGGGATGCTTGAGAACGAAGCGGAGAAGATGCCTAAGAAGGAGTCGATGGTCCCGTCCGATGGGAATAACGAGACCATCGACCCCTTCCGGGTGACGCTCGATGAATCCGAACACCCCCAGCATCTGTCTAATGGCCGAAAGTGGCTTGCTGTTGTTGTCATCAGCCTTTCGTCACTCTGTGCGACGTGCGCGTCCTCTATGGTAAGCATGTATTCTCGTCCGTTGTGTGACAAACGTTTAATGTATAATAACAGGCATCTTTCACAGAAGACGGCGTCGCTGAGGAGTTTCACGTTGCCAAGGTCGTCACAATTCTCGCACTTAGCTTGTATGTCGAGGGTCTGGGCTGGGGACCGCTGCTCGTCGGTATGTGATTTTTTTTTTCTCGATTGCGCCGCTGCCGGGATACCCACGGCATGTGAAAGGTCCCCTCTCTGAAGTTTATGGACGTAACAACATATACCGTGTCTCCTACTTCCTATTCCTCGTGCTCACCTTTCCTGTTGTATTTGCCCCGAACATTGGTAGGTTCATCCGGTCATCTCTGTTGAACACAGGAATCTCAGTCGCTGCTGTTTCTCAGCATGTTACCTTGTCTTCCGTTTTATCACCGGATTTTGCAGCTCGGCATTCCTCAGTGTTGCTGGAGGAAGCGTGAGCGATTTATTTGCGAATGAACACGTCGCCACTCCCATGGCAGTGTATTCGATGTCACCTTTCCTTGGCCCCGTTAGTGAGTCAACGTTCAACCCCTAGGTCATCTTGCCATGTTGTGCTTACTGTCTTTGTCAGTTGGACCCTTGATTAGTGGGTCAGTACAGCTACCTTTCAATGTTGCAAAATAGAGGATTGAATACGCGACAGGTTCATCAACCAAAACTTGAATTGGCGCTGGACGTACCGCATCTTGATCGTCTGGATTTTCGTTCAATATGTCGCGCTCGTATTGGTCCGCTGCCTTCTGAGGTTTTGTCGATGTTACTGAAACTTCTTTGTAGTTCGTTCCCGAGACCTATGTGCCCGTGCTTCTTGGGAGGAAGGCAGAGCGTTTGCGCAAGGAAACTGGCAGCTCGAAGTACTGGGCGCCCATCGAGCGTCAAGACAAGCACCTCGGACACGCAATCCTGGTCAGTTGTTATAGGCCATTCCGTGAGTCACTTTCATTTGCTGGAGCTTTCAACTTGCTTATTCTGTCTAGAGCTTCTCTTGTTCGACCGTATGGCGCTTCTGCTCGATACTTGGACCGCCCTCATCTTGGGCATCCTTTACTTGGCGTTTCAATCCTTTCCGATCATTTTTGAAGATGTGCATGGGTTCAACATGCAAATGACTGGCATGACATTCCTTGGCATCGGCATTGGCATGCTGTGCGCTTTGGCCATGCAGCCCTACTGGAACAAGTCCGTCTCTTTTGTGGTCTAAATGCTGATTTGTTCACGTGTCTATAGATGTTTTTGGGCAGAAGCTGCCAAGCATGACGGGCGCCCGCCTCCCGAAGTGCGCCTTCTAAACGGCCAAGTCGGCGGGCTGCTCATTCCTATCGGTGCGTTGCCACCTACCTTCTTCACTCACATTGACTTAATCATTCATTCATTCAACTCAGGTCTGTTCTGGATGGCGTTCACGACGTACAAGTCGGTGCCGTGGATTGTGCCCATCATCGCGTCCGTGCCGTTCGGCATGGGCATCTGCCTTGTGTTTGCGTCAGTGTTCACGTACTTGGTGACGGCGTACCGCCCCATTGCGGCGTCCGCGATGGCAGCGAACAGCGCGATGCGGTCCGCGTTTGCTGCAGCATTTCCGCTGTTTGCGCAGGCAATGTACGATAAGCTTGGTACTGTGGGTGCCACTGCGCTTTTGGCCGGGCTTACTGCTGTCATGACACCTATGCCGTACGGATTTTTCATTTCTATTGTTAGCAAGGGGTTGGTATATATTGATTTTTTATATGGCAGATTTGTGTTTCGCAAGATTGGTGCTCGTCTTCGTCAGCGTAGCCAGTTCGCCGTTAAGGATTGAAGGCAGGCTATTACTAATGCAATACACCTTGGAATAGTACCTCACGCTATGTTGCATTTACTTTCCCTTTCGTCAGCATCTTACTTATTGGAAGCATTTAATGAGCCCGTTTAGAGACGGCTAACCAAAGTGCGTTCCACTCAATCGTATGAGCTCAATCCGATGAGCGCCGACAAGACCACTACATACCTCTATAGCTTGTGCTGACTTGGAACGCGCCGTGCGCCACCCTATAACACGCTTATTATGGCCATAATTATGGTTGTCCACGGCATTTTAAGAAAATCCGCGATTTTTTGCGGCATGTTATCTACAAACACCCATTGACATTCGCCTGTTTTCATAGATTTGATTTTCATAGGTTTGTTTGTCTGGGTCCATCCACACTTTGCACAGTAAAATTTCGCTTCATTCGGTTTGAACGCGCTCAGTTCCACGACTACTCATCCAGGTCTCTGGACCCTGTCACAAATGCATTGTCAAGCATTTAGTACACTCTCTGCAGGGGGGAGGGGGACACATTCTCTCACCGTTCGGTTCTTGATACGCTGGTTCTTTATACGCCGCATAAACCAATCCTGTGCGGTCTCCCCCGTGAAGAACGAGCGTCCTCCAGGGAGTAATTGTGCTTTGCGAACAGAGTCGGCTATCAATGGGCTCTGGTCGGTCAGCGCATTCAGGACGACATGGTTCGCGGGCCGCAGGAAAAAAGCCATAGACCAACGTTCCATCTGCCCCTGGGCTCCGGGCGGAGGCCTGTGGGAGGGAAGACACATTAGCGAACGTTGTTTTGGAATAGGTTTGTAGGATATCAATTACATGACACGATGAATGTTCGAGCGCACTATACCACCGCTGAATATAGCCACGGCATCGCCGAGGTTGCAAATGGCGTGACCCGGAAGTGGCTGCGTATTCGTGGTAACGTGTTATTATTATTTAACGATTGCAAGCTGAACCTGCTTACCTTGACGTACTTCCACGTGTCAGAGCCAGGAGGTAAAACCTGTAGTCCACCGAGACGATTGTGCAGGAACGTCTGCGCAAAAAAACAAAGAGCATCGGGGACCGCGAATAGCTTTTGAGAGAGTCTAACCCACGACATACCAATGAACCGAAATCCGTATGCGCTCCAAGTGACACCTTCGCCCCGGGGGCGCCGACAGGAGATTTGATGCACCGCGTCTCGCTTGCACTGAATTCGTCCGTGCGGTGCAGCTGCGCCAGCGCGCCCTCGGGAAGCCCCAGTTTGTCGTTCAGGGCCGCGAGGATCGTGTGAGTCACCGCCGTTGATTTCCGCACGAACGGGATCATCGTGCTCTCCATGCGCTCGTTGACGGTGCTCGGGTACGTGCGCCGCACGACCTTCGGCCACGCATACACGTCGTCATGCGCAATGTTGATGAATTCTGGCGTGTCGAGGTCGCCAGCGGCGTTAGTGGCATTCGCGCCCGCAGCTTTGTATCTGCAGCCAAGTAAGTTTGTCATTGAGAAAAGAGGCGGCAAGCTTACTCACCCGAAGGAGTTGCCGTCGTCGCCTTGCTCAAATCTCATCTTTTCCTCGAAGGGCAGCTGCATGGTTGCAGCTCCCATCTCGAACACGGCATCTGCTTCCATGTCGACGCCATGGTTCTTTAGACTGCGTTTATGTTGTCGTCAGTGCGTATCGTGAAAAACAGGCACTGTCAAAGGGTACGTACTACCAGAAGCCCAAAGAGCGAGCTGCATCCCACAGCCTCTCGATCTCTGCGGAATCGCGCTGCAAGATCAAGCTGTAGTCGACGACCACCAGGGGAACGGTCGGGACGTCGTCCGGAAATGGGGGAATGGTAATTACAGAAGGCATTGATGGATGTTGTATCTTATGGTGCTAGACAAGCTGAGCAATGCAGATACTAGAGAACACGTTATATATCGGCAGCGCCATCCGACTCCCGTCGCGCGAAAGCAAAGAAAGGCTCCAGTCGCGATCGGGGCCGGGGTAGAACAAGATAAGAGAGGGTCACCTGGGTTGGGGAAGGTGCTACCATCTGTGGATTGTCGGACAGCTATAATGCTTTACGCACAATAGAACGGATATAGATGGAGCGGTTAGCAATATGCACCGTATCATTGTTACGTTCACATGTCGCCGTCTGAACATAAATAATCTACAAACCCTCACTGGTCACCACGTGTCCATAAACAGATTACACTCATAGACTCACAATACAAGGAGAAGGAAAACGAGGAGGGAGAGTCATATGTCGGCGACAGGCAGCGCGTCGCTCAACCTGCGAGTGAAGTCTATCTTCTTTATGGACTGCTTGACAAGCTTAGGGAAGTCCTCATTGTATTTCTCTCCAACAGGTAGCTTCAGGCCATGCTTCTCCACGGGTTTCTCGATGGCGCGTAGAGTGACTATGCTCGTTAACGGAAGAACTTCCCAAGCCTCGACGGTATGAGTCTTCGCATTAGCACCGGGCGAACGGGCGAGGGAATCGGCATCGAGTTCAGAGATCGATGCGTGGACCGTGCCCACGCGCAAGATGCCGATATAGTATTTGGGTTTGGTGTTGAAGGTCGTCCACTTGTTCCAGCTCAGCCCGTAATTGTATACCTTGGTGGTCGGCTTCGATGTGAGGAATGACGCATCTTCAGCCACCACAACGGCCCATGTTTTCTGGTTGTTTGCGCCCCAATACACCAGGATGCCTATGTGCAAGGTGTCTGGAGCACGAGGTGTTAAATCGACAATGGACCTCGTCACAAGATCGGTTGAGGAAACACCACGAGCCGAGACCGAGGTCGGTTCGAGTTGGAAGGAATAGCACATCTACGAAGACAGATAGTACGTCTCAGTGCAGCGATGACTTGACGCAAACCGAGACAACGTACCACAATACAGTGGTGAACTACCAGCGCTAAAGAGCGCAACACAAAGAAAGCGAAGACCAGAAGAAATTGTCATGCGAAAATCAGGACCGATGCTATGCCACAAGCCCAGAAAGAGAAATCCTGGGAGGAACAGCTATATGAGTGACCTGCACGGGTCACAAGCTACAGAGAGTCGCACAGCGACCTATCGGCGGCTGGCTTTTATAAAAAATCAGCGAAGATCACCACATCTTGTGTCAATGTTGTAAGCACCCGAAGACACAACTTTGAAAAAATCTATGATTCCAAGGCTGTTACGCGCATATACTGTATCTATATCATCAGTCACAGGCTGAGTCCGTAATCAGTCAGTCCCATTTCGCACCTCCTCGACCTCCTCGACCTACTTCGCAGCCTCTCTAGTATGCATGCCTTGCGAATTTGGAGTTAGATGCAAAACCCGTCGACCGACTGTACGGTGTACTTCCCAGCACACTAACTTTCAGGACCAGGCCAAAAAGACCTGGCAAGATCACCCGAATCTTGGCGCCGTCGTCAT
Organism: Fistulina hepatica ATCC 64428; assembly: GCA_000934395.1. Taxonomy (NCBI): domain Eukaryota; kingdom Fungi; phylum Basidiomycota; class Agaricomycetes; order Agaricales; family Fistulinaceae; genus Fistulina; species Fistulina hepatica. Next base: position 417,987 of record KN882043.1, on the reverse strand, counting down.
CATGATGGTCGGTGTGTTCACAGTTCAAATTTCAAACTCGAGATATCCGAATGATCCATGAACACAGCCACGAGAAGATGGTCGCACGGCGGATGATCCCGGCGTGATCGACATCGACACTTGTGTCCACAACAGATACACTTCGTGATTTGAAAATTTTTTGAAGCACCTAATTGACACAAATAATGATGGTATCGTACCGACCGACACCCATATATATATACATATGGTGCTGTTACAACTCTACATAGTAGGTATCGACTACAGCTTGAAGATTATGCAGAATCAGTACGGGGAAGGATTGATGATCTGCTCAAAATGGGGCATATTGCACGAAGAATGACCTCCATTAATGATGCAGTCCATCACACGTTCTGCTATGGCCTGCCCTTCAAAATACGCACCATGCAGAAACCCTTGTCGGACCAAAAGGAAAAAAAAAACAATCAGCATACACACACATGCGCGCAAAACCCAACGAAGACAAAATGATAATAATGGTAGTGGGTACACATACGTACCGAAATAAGCTGCGCTCGTCGCTTCGCCAGCGAACCACAGCCGCCCGAGATTCGCGCGCACATTATCGTGGTGCTGGCTGTAAAAGGATGGCGGCCAGTTTGAGTAGGAGCCGCGGAAGAGCGGGTTCGTGTGCCAGCGCGGGAACATGAAGTCCTCTGGATCGGGAACATCGAGCTCTGGATACATGGAGCGAAGCACCTGCATAACTTCGTCCTGCACCTCATCATCCGTCATTCTTTCGATGTTCTCCGAGAAGTCGCCCTACAGTAAAAATCTTCTTCAGCCCCACATTTAACCAAAAAAAGGAGCAAGAAAAAAAAAGATCAGGGATGAAACTCACTGTCACCGTCACAAACAAGATACCGGAACCAGGCAGGAAACCTTGCAGGTCCAAGCCTTGCCATACCGGATAGCGACCCCGTACGGCGTCGGCGTATAACCCCATCTCTCACCCGAATCAACGCAAGCAAATAAATAAAGCATTGCAAAAAGTCACCTGTGTATCGAACCAAAAATTCTCGGAAAACTTCAAAAATATCTTCGTGTACGTCGCCATCTTCATCGCTTGGACAGCTTCACGCTTCCACGCTGGGTAACGTCAATAAACATGAGATTTGATTGCGTGCACACTGAAAGAAAAATGCACCTGGAAAGTCCGGAGTGTACTCAACATTGTTCTGTTGCAGAACACCGACGCTGAACGTGCAGATCGCGTGGTCTGCGGTGATAACTTCGCCGCTGTCCAAGACGATTCGGGCCTGATCTTCGTTGTAGCTTATCCCTTTGACGGTCGTGTTCAGCAGGATATGGTCAGGGCGCATGAATTCCATCGCTTCGTCTATGATTTTGCTTTTAGCTGTGGGATAGTCGTCGAGACTTAAGAAGAAATAGAACCTTGTATGATGGATTTAAAGCCCCTCGGATCGACCGCCATCAGGTCCACATCAGAAAACTCGGATTGTTTTGTAGCGACAGAATCCATTTCATTCTGCGTAATTTGTTATGAACAAACAGTCAATTTCAAACGGTTGAAATCGACGATATACTGACCCAAGAGGACGCAATCCACGACGACTGCTCCGGCGTTTGTGCGAACTCCCAATCAAACTACGCGCAGCATGTCGGCAACTGGCTATTACGAGAAGAATATGCACACTTGCCTGGTAATACTCCGATGCCATGGAGTAAATGTCATTAGGTTTCCAGCCCAGCAATGAGTAGCCAACACGTGCTGTCAAATCGACCCCACCTTGCGACACACGTTGTTCTGCGACGTTCATCGATAGTTTTTGTTGAACAAAAACATGATTTCTGAAGGCTCGACGCACCGGCGCCGAGAATAAGGTCATTGTAAGCATTGGTGGAGTCTTCGAAGATGTTCCAGTAGTCAACCGTGCCATTGCTATCGAAGAAACCTGGATTACTTGCATTTAGCCCATTGCGATCACGGGAAGCAGACTGGAAGAAACCCACTGATATTACTGAACCAGTTGTTGTTCACAGTACGCAGATGGTTCTTGAGCGCGAGACTGTAGATTGGATTCTTGCGCCGAGTAGAGGTGTCGACGGGACCCTGAATCCAATTAGCCCCGAGCTCGACTGTGTAGCCGCCAAAGTCGGCGCTCTGCAGACGTCCACCAAGTTCACCGCGGGCCTCTATCAACAGATAATCTTCGAAGCCATTTTCGTGCAAAGTGCGCGCAGCTATGACACCTGCCACACCGCCGCCCAGAATGACGACTTGAGGGTTGCGGGAAGAGTAAGCGTACGCTGAGAGTGCATACGCTGAGAGGACAAAGATAACGAGACTCAGGCGGTAATGTTCCAGCATGGCGATATGACGGCACAAGAATCATCAACCATAGAAGTTGTATGGCCAGATTAAATGGAACACAGACCAAGATGTCGGCAAACGCTGCCTGCAGTAGCTCTGCCAGTTCTCGAGAATCGGAGCCGATAAGCTATCAGAAGTTATCTCGAGACTATTTAGACACGGGTACTTATCTGTCTTCCGCGTGCGAGAAAGACGTGCAGGCAACCCAGGCAACAATAGGACAGAATAACTATCTCGGAAGCACCCCTGACCGGTGACCATTCTATAGCAATGAGACGTTTGAACAAATTTTGAGCACTATCGTGACGGTACGCCCCGGGCTGTCGAACATTTGTACAACCGTCACGGTCGAAACCCTATTGAAAAGCGCGGCCGCGACGTCCGCGTGACCAGCTCCCGTATGCGAATCAGCGTTGAAAAACAAGGACCAAGTTCATGATGCTGTCAAGAAAAGCCAAGCTAGTGATTGAATAATGTTCACGAAATGGCACCAGGGACTCGATCGAGGGAAGAAGTTGCGTCTAATGCGGCGCTTAAATGTCGCCGACGGTTGAGGTCAGCGATAAGGGAGACGGCATCGCGTTGGAAGAACGCTGTTATCAGTCACATTGTTCAAATAGATTGACACGTCGAAACTCAAGCACATGGTCGAAAGTCGAGTGCGGGTGTAGAGCGGGACGATTGAAGCCCAAGTTTTGCCAGTGTTCAAACGTTCACGGCTTTGTGGTTGTGCGATCGGAGAAATTTGCACTGCCACAGAGCGCCGGTCTCCGTGTCGCGTATCACGGGAATGTGACGGCGACTTGTCGTGCCGCACTGCGCTCTTAGCACGACTACCCAATTCCGGTCGCGCATCCGTTTTCTGTTTGCTGGCTGGGTTTTCTTTCTTGGCTTGCGTGGCTTCTATAGTGTTCAGACTTCTGCCTCGAGGCTGTATTTTAAATAGCACCGAGTTAAGTCCTCGTCATGAACAGCAGGCGCGCGACCGCTTCGACGACGTGATGCCAGACTACCGGGCTCCCCAGCACCTGATCTTCGCCAAAAAAAATTCTGCGTATGCGGCAAGCGGCAGGCAGGCCTAGAACTGATGTTGGACTCGATCATTGCGGAACTGGGAATCAAGTGGCGCAAAAAGCATGCAGAAGCTGTCGCGGCATGGGCGGAGTACCAAGCACAGCAGCGGGAGGATGGCTGAGGACGGCTGGCAAGCAGAAACATCCGCCTTCCCCGCCGCAACCACAGAGAATCCCGGATAAGCTGCGAAAGCAAATCAAGTACCCAATGCTAGATCTTCAGCACCATGCATGTAGCACGGCCTTCATCACATGCAGTGGATAAAGTTAGTCTCCCGAAGGCAGACGGGAACGAGAGACCGCAACCCACCCTACCCTCTCTCTCAGTTACCGGAGAAAATGCACCGCATGGTGCAGTATATTGAGCTGTGGTACTTCACACGAACTGACGCGGGCCTGGGACTATAACTAGTCTCCTGTAAATCGACGAAAATGGAAGTAAGCCGTTCCATTCAATTGATGGGACTAACAACAATCGGCTCGCAAAGACACTCGCCGAATACGGTACCAGATGAGAGGCTCTTATTCAAGCAATTGAACGTTGCACAGAAGTTCTTCACAGACAAGATGCGAAGGGAAGACTGGTCATACGAGCTTATTGAAGCATAGGTACTACAGTCGACGAGCTCATAATGCATAAGGTCGGGGGATGATGCATTATGACGGTTATGCATTTCCAGATAAGGAAGATTCAACATCGAGTGATCGATCACAGAGTAATGACTCATGCCACCAATCATGGACATTCGTGGCAGCACACAAACAACACCCATTTTCCATGCCATGAAAGACTATCTAAGGTGTGAAGCACATGAAAAGGGCAAAACAGACAACCATATCACAGTATTGATGCCATCACATAGGCACGATACTGATGGTACTCACTTGACAAATCGAGGGCCCCAGGATGTTAATTCTCCAACTCCGGCCTTGAAGCCCGAAACTTCAAGAACGTTGAAAGATCACTTTCTATAAACACTTGACCGCATTTTTTATTGGCCGCTCACAGGTTATAGAATCATATGACATCGATGTTGACCTATTATACGAAGCTTATGATGCGGTATGACTCATTGACCCGAGCTCATAATGCATAATTCAGTCCCAAAGCCTCAAGCATTATTCAATAAGAATTACGCAGTAATTCCCCGCCTCCAAAAGTCGTATCCGCCAAAATCCTATGCATTACGCAGAAAGTCGAAGCTGTATTCTACGAGTACGGATGATGCAGAAATTTGAAGGTTTCGAACTCGAGTGAAATACATATAACGTCATGCAACCTAAATCCCATCGCTGAAAATCAACACCCACAACGAATGCGACAGGCTTGTCACGAAGTTCGAAGATCAGCAATCATAATCAGGTACTAAGCGGCAACGTTCAGGAACAACCGAGCATGCATACCTGTATGTACCGACACAAGAATACCCTAACTTTGGGCATATTCCTCAAGGCCACGTTACCGCAAAATTCCGCACATAAATATCGAGTAGCACAACCCTACACAAGTGTGGACGACTTCCGGCACATAACGTATCGGACCTCCAAACACGAGACCCCCCCTCTCCCATCAGCCGACCGACCTTTGGCGCAAGTTGGCGGACCGCCGCCCTTCTATGGCCAGGCGTCGCGCTGCCTGAGCGCCTCAGGGTCGGTTTGCTCGGTGATTCGGCACAGTATGTATCGGACCTTGTCGTCGACGCCATCCTTCCGGCACATAAAATATCGGACATGTCCCCCAGCTTATTGAACCATTTTAGGCACATAAATATCGACGAGCTCATAATGCATAAGGTCGGGGGCTTATGCATTATGACGGTTATGCATTTCCAGATAAGGAAGATTCAACATTGATGATCGATCACTGAGTCATGACTCATGCTACCAATCATGGACATTCGTGGCAGCACACAAACAACACCCATTTTCCATGCCATGAAAGACTATCTAATGTTGAAGGAGATGAAAAGGGCAAAACAGACAACCATAGACAGTTTTTTTTATCACATAGGCACGATACTGGTGGTGCTGGCTTGCCAGATCGAGGGCCCCAGGATGTTTTTTCTCCAACTCCGGCCTTGAAGCTTGAAGCTTGAAGAATGTTGAAAATCACTTTTTTTGGACATTGGCCGCATTTTTTATTGGCCGCTCACAGGTTATATAATCATGTGACATCGATGTTGACCTATTATAGTAGCTTATGATGCGGTATGACTCATTGACCCGAGCTCATAATGCATAATTCAGTCCCAAACCTTATGCATTATTCAATGAGATTTATGCATAATTCCCCGCCTCCCGACGTGGTTCCGCCAAAATCCTATGCATTATGAGCTCGTCGACTGTATTCTGATACGGATGATGCAGAAATTTGATTTTTCATCTCGAGTGATATAGCACGCAGATATCCTACCAACAATACAATCTAAATTCACTGTAACTTGTGCATCGCGCCGATGGATCGGAGTGAACTCTTCCATGGGTCACCCATCGTTTATCATAATAGTAGTATTACGTCGTAAACAAGAGGTCATACCTATGTACTTACTCCAGATTTCCCAACAGCTATTTCATATCCGCCTCACCTACAGTACTGCACTGACCCGACATCCATATATGATGTCACAACCCTACACAAGTGTGGACTACTTCGAAGATGAATCAATACGGAGAAGGGTTGGTGATCTGCTTAAAATAGGGCATATTGCATGCAGAATGACCTCCATTAATGATGCACTCCATCACGCGATCTGCGACGGCCTGCCCTTCATAGTACGCACCATGCAGATAGCCTTGTCGGACCAAAAGAAAACATCAGCACATGCGCGCAAGTTCAACGGAAAAAAAAAATAATGGCCGCGCACGTACCGAAATACGCTGCGCTCGTCGCTTCACCTGCAAACCACAATCGTCCGAGATTCGCACGCAGATTGTCGTGGTGCTGACTGTAGAAAGATGGCGGCCAGTTCGAGTAAGAGCCGCGGAAGAGCGGGTTTGTGTGCCAGCGGGGGAACATGAAGTCCTCTGGGTCAGGAACATCGACCTCTGGAAACATGGAGCGAAGCACTTCCATGACTTCGTCCTGCACCTCATCATCCGTCATTCTTTCGATGTTCTCCGAGAAGTCGCCCTATAGTAAAAATCCTCTTTAGCCCCACATTTAACAAAAAAAGGAGCAAGGAAAAAAAAGTTGAGGGATGAAATTTACCGTCACCGTCACAAACAAGATACCGGAACCAGGCAGGAAAGCTTCTAGGTCCATGTTTTGCCATGGCGGATAGCGGCCCCGTACGGCGTCGGCATATAACCCGAACTCTCACTCGAGTCAGCGTAAGTAAATAAATAAAGTATTGCAAAAAGTCACCTGAGTATCGAACCAAAACTGCTCGGGAAACTTAAGAAATATCTTGGTGTACGTCGCCATCTTCATCGCTTGGACAGCTTCACGCTTCCACGCTGGGTGATGTCAGCAAAAATGAGATTCGATTGCGCGGACACTAAAATGCACCTGGAAATTTCGGAATGTACTCAACATCGTTCTGTTGCAGAACACCGACGCTAAACGTGCAGATCGCGTGGTCTGCGGTGATGACTTCGCCGCTGTCCAAAACGACTTGAACCTGATCTTCGTCGTAACTTATCCCTTTTACGGTACTGTTCAGCAAGACATGGTCAGGGCGCATGAACTCCTTTGCTTCGTCTTTATTTTTGCTTTCAGTCATGGGATCGACGCCGAGACTTCAGAAAAATATCTTCGCACCTTGGATGATGATTTTGAACCCCCTCGAATCCACTGCCATCAGGTTTGTATCGGAAAATTCGGATATCTTGGTAGCATTAGATACCATTTCATTCTGCACAATCCGTTAACACCAAATTTCGAACGGTTGCAATCAACAATATACTGACCCAAGAGGACGCAATCCACGAAGACTCGTCTGGTGTTTGTGCGTACTCGTAATCGAACTACGCGCAGAACGTCAAGTGATTATACATAGGAGAAGATATGCACGCTTACCATGTAATACTCCGAAGCCATAGAATAAATGTCATTGGGTTTCCAGCCTAGCAATGAATAGCCGGTCCGTGCTGTCAAATCGACCCCGCGTTGCGACACGCGTTGTTCTGCAATGTTCAAAAATATATACCAGCAAAACAAGAGTTCTGAAGAAGGCTTGACGTACGAGCGTTGTCAACGAGGGCGTCATAAGCATTGGTAGCGTCTTCGAAGATGTTCCAATAGTCAACTGTGCCATTGCTGTCGAAGAAACCTGGATACATGAGTTTAGCTATCGCCTGTAGCAGATTGGAAAAAAAACTCACTGATATTATTGGACCAGTCGGTAACCGCAGTACGCAAATGAAACTTCAACGCAAGATTGTAAATGGGGTTCTCGCGCCCAGTAAAGGTATCGACGGTGCCCTGAATCCAGTTAGCCCCGAGCTCGACTGTGGAGCCGCCAAAGTCGGTGCTGTGCAAACGTCCACCAAGTTGGTCGCGAGCGTCTATAACCAGATAATCTTCGAAGCCGTTTTCGTGCAAAGTACGCGCAGCTATGACACCTGCCACACCGCCGCCCAGGATGACGACTTGAGGGTTGCGGGCAGAGTAATTATAAGCATGCGCTGACAGTGCATACGCTAAGATAAGAAAGACAACGAGGCCGAGGCGGCGGTGCTCCGACATAGCGATATGATAGCGCAAGAACTACCCAGTGCAAAAGTTCTGTGGTGTGGGCAAGTTAAATAGGACGGTGTACCTGTTACCGCAGCACGTGTGCCAGTTCTCGAGAATCGGGCGCCGATAAGACCCTGTCCGCGTTATCTCAAAGCGGTTGGGAAATTCAAACAGGTCTTCCGTGCGCAGGAGAGAGAAGTGGAGAAATAGGATAACTATCTGAAAACACACGCTCGCAGCCATAGTGCAAACAGATCAAATACCGACATGGCTAGAATCCGGGTGTGCCACAGGCTACTCTGCTCGAAGAGGGTACCATGTAACGCGCGGCTGTAAGTGGCGTCCACATGACCAGTTCTAGTCAGCCTTAGTAGCCTGATTGCCGCGAAGGTGAATTAGCGTTGCCGCCAGTCAGTGTTGCCGTAAGACTGAGTTTATTATTGGCGCAGCGTTTCGATATCACCGACGGCGAAGTTAGTAACCACTGACGGGGAAGACACTGGAAGATAGCACGCGAGAACACTGAAAGAAGGCTGTTATCAATCACGGTCATCGTCCAAAAGCATGGCACATTGAAACTCGAGCACACGGCTGCACACGGTCAAAGGGTCGTGTGCCAAGCGCGGCGATTAAAACGTTGAGGGACAAGTTGATTCATCTGCGTAAACCGATGAGAGAGAAGACTTTTGGAACGGGCGCATGCGGTTCCACGGATCGAGAGAACTAGATCAGCTAGGATCCCTGAAAACATGGCATTTATTGGCATCGACGTCAAAGCTCGTCAAAGCCGATGATTCTGAGGCTCCTACCGTATTCCCGCTTCCACAAGATCCCAAGTGTCCGGGCAACGTAAGAAAGCGTAAGAAGTAGGTCTGTTTGGTAGGATAGCACGTGTCGTACGTGGGCTTTGAGCATGGACAGAGACGATGAGAGAGTGTGTCATCATCAGAAGCAGCAACGCACCACCGATTGTGGGCGGCAGCGACGTTGTCGCGCACGCCGTTCAGTTTAGGGCCGCCACGTGGCGGGAGTAAAACCAGAATCAATGACCGTTCCCCAAAGATTTTGTTGCCATTTTTTTTTCAAGCAAATGCCCACAAAGCGGTTGATACACGCGTTCAGCATCAACATAGCGGTATGCAGGAATAACGAGTTGATTGAGAAGGAACAACAATAGCAAGAAACTAACTGACATTATGGAGAACACTTTTGCAGAATTCCGCTGTAAGATATGCAGAAATTACAGAGGCAGGTAAGATAAAGGGCATCGCGAGGGTGATGAAGGTGAGACGACTAGGTTGAAGGAAAGGAGCGTGAATTAAGATGAAATGATACAGTATTACGAGAGGCGAATCCAAAAAAAGGAATATCGGTAATCACAATTTGACAACGGGCACCAAGAAATAAAATCCAGATCGGTGGCATGATAGAGTAGACAGATGTAGTGACGACGCTGGCCAATACCAAAGGCGCTGCGGTGGAGGCGTTACGAAAGCCGACAGAGAGCACCAGAACAACAGACAAGAAACCGAAGGATAGCAAGGGGTCAGCGACGACAAAGTAAGCTCGGATCGAGATAGCGATGACTGAGAGTGTTCTTGCGTGCGGAAACTGATAGCCAAGAAAAAAACAGACAAACAAGACGAGATAACAGTCGATAGCGTTCGCAAGAAAACAACAGGCCGCGCGATACCGGACAAGAACACAGTGCGCTGTCAGAGGATCCGATCATTAAGAGAGCGTAAAGTATAAGTGGCAAAGTTAGAAACCAAGGAGTGCGACACTCGTGTGATGAATAGAGGTAGCGCTGAACGTCAGAGCTTCCGCGGATGGAAAATAAGATTACAGGCCATTGAAGCAGGGAAAATAACCTGAATAGATATGTCAAGAATGCACTTTCGTCAAAGTGAAAACATACGAAAGAGTCCCTCATCTCCATGCTTCGCTCGTTTGTCTCCACAGGCGCCTCAATGTCGAAATTGCGGACGACGGCCACCAGCACTACACGAAGCATGACCTGCGCCAAGTTCTGGCCGCCACATGTACGAGTGCCGATACCGAAGGGCATCATGTATTGGTTCATCAGCTGGAGCTGCTCCGCTGGGGCATCAAGCCAGCGATCAGGAAGGAACGTCTCCGGAGAGGGGAATACAGATGGGTCGCGGTGCATAGACCAAGCTTGCGTAGAGACAATGGTACCAGGTGGTAAGGCAAAGCCCAAGAGATCAAAACCCTCAGGTACGCCATTCATAGATGTAGAGCCAGGGACAACACGTTCTAGGAGACTGGGTGCTGAACCGTAGATGCGCAGCCCTGAAGTCTATCAGCCATCACGTACGTGGAATGGAAGTGTTCATGACAGACCTTCTTTGACAAAAGCATTGAAATAGGGCAGCTTCATGAGCACAGAGATATCAGGGATCATCATTGTGTCATGCATGACCTCGTCGACCTCCGCACGAAGTCTCTTGACGATATCCGGGCGACGACTGAGCTCCCAAAACCAGTACGATAATGTGGTCGATGAAGTGTCCGCACCAGCAATCCTATAGGTGGGGCCACATGAGCAGCTGTACGAAAGTAAAAGGCGAAACGAATACATATGGCCCATGGCCTCGGAAATGACGTCGGCGTCGGGCATTAGTTCACCGGTGGAGGAGTAGCGATAGTTGAGGAGGCGTTGAAGCATAGGCATCTTCTCGGACTCCCCAAGCTTGCCCGCATTCTGCAGAGCGCGCATTTCGTAAACGCGGGCACTGACAAACTGGAGCAAGGTGAACGCGCGTGAACGATATCGAGAAGGTACACACTTCGGCCATTATCTTGTCGGAGTCGCAAAGAAGTTTCCAGCGGGCGTTGGGAATTTTGCAAACGAGATTCCATGCCCACGTCGGGATTGTGCTGCGCTGAAAAAGAAATGTTTGTCCTGAACCAGAAAGCAGACTCGAAAATATAAGTGGCATACAATAATTCCTCGCTTAGGAAAATCACTAATGGCAACTGACAACGAGTCATTGACGCCCATGGACCACTTTCCGACAGCACCAAGACGGCATCCGTGAGACGATGCGACAACCACGTCGACCATGAGATGACGGAAGAGAGTGAGGCAATCCACAGAGGACTTGCTCGAGACATTATTAAGGATCTGGAGAAATATCACCTCCACGACGAGAACGGATGTTCTAGGCCACGTATACTTACATGGACAAGCTCACGCACGAAGTCGTGCATTTCCGGTTGAAATTGCGCCAAGTTGGTTGGAGTATAATGGGGGGCGTAACCTTTTCTGCGCATGGCATGAGGGGCATGTTCGAGGGTCGACATCCTATGACGAGATACATAATTCTGCAGAGAAAAGATGAGAATCGGACTTACGCATGGTCATTATTGTCCCTTAAAGACAAACATGAATACATAATCAGAGCGAGAAAATCAAGATCTCACGTTAAAAGGCTCTTGTAGTACACGCTCTTGTCAAATTTATGAAGGGTATAAACGCTCCGTGAGGTCGCCAAATCGCAAAAAACGACCTTGTTGGGACCAATGCGGACGACAGGGCCGTATTTCTCGAAGAGCGATTGTATGACCTTGCACTGTTGAAGGCGCAGGACGTGTGTTGTGATCCAGAAGTCGGAGATGGCCGCATACCAAGGTCCGGGAATCGCGGAGAGAGGGGAAAAGAATAACTGATATATCGCACGGATAAGAATGAAAACCAAAAACGATACACATGCAGCCAAGCTAATGGAGATGTGAATTGTGGGAAACATCGCGTAATATGAAAACGGGTTGGGGTTAATAGCGATATCGATGAGAGTTAGAAAAGCGATTTCGACGGGACTTAACCAGAAAACAAAAGGACGGAAACGAGAGGAAGAGCCCAAGAACGCGACGGGCGGGCGAGGTTACCGGGGAATGAGAGATAATGATGGTCAGAGGAAAGGATGAAGACGCGAACATGGCGCGTTGCGTCACGCGTTTTATGCTCGGAATCTGCCGAAACGGCGATCACGAATAAGAATCCACCGAAATGCAAATCCGATCACACACTGAAGTGTTTGTGCGACTCAGAGGCATCACCTTGGAAAGTTCTTGAACTTGCTCTCCGTTTTTTTCAACGTCGTCTTTCGATTCTGTTGGAAAATAAGTGATGGACGACTCAGAGTACGATAAGATGACGAAGGAACAGCGTGAGGCCAAGGATAAGGCAGACAGAGAGCGCGAGGCGGCGGAGCAGGCCAGTGAGTTACATCGAGGCTGATCCGTTCACATTTCATGTGGTTAAACGGTTGTCAAAAGCTTTGCCTTACAAATGGACGCAGGAACTCGGTGAAGTGGACCTCACTGTTCCAGTGCCAAAGGGCACGCGTGCGAAGAACCTGAACGTCGTAATCCAGAGGAAGAAGCTCACCGTCGGCCTCAAGAGTCGACCGCTTATCCTCGACGGTGAACTCTGTCAGTTGATTAAAGTCGACGACAGTACATGGACTATTGGTATGTCAATATGCCCTTTGGGATGCGCTCTTTTCTGATGTCTATTCCGATTTGGTAGAAGACAACGAGATCGTTCTGATCCACCTGGAGAAGTTGAATAAGCAACAGTGGTGGGAGAACGTCCTCACGCATCATCCAAAGATCGACACGCGAAAGATCGAGCCAGCGGACAGTAAACTCAGCGATCTCGATGGAGAGACTCGGTAAGTCGGTTATGGTTTCTACGAGCGCCCGATCAATTTTACCTTGTTAGTGGTATGGTCGAGAAAATGATGGTGCATGGTCTTGTTGTGAACCTTTTTTCAACGTGCTCATGCTTCTTGTGTAGTTTGATAACCAGCAAAAGCAAATGGGCAAGCCAACATCCGACGAGCTCAAAAAGATGGAGGTATGTGTCTAATTCGAAATCTTTGTGCCGGTACTTGTAACTTACTGATCGATGAAAGGCACTCGAGAAGTTCAAAGCTGCTCATCCGGAACTGGATTTCTCTCAGGCCAAAATTTCATAACCTGGATATCATGTGTAAAATTAAATATTGTAAGTGTAGTCTGGCTCCGGTCCGTCATGTATCGCCATTTATAACACAAACGGTCAAAACGGATGGGATCTTTGGAACATTTTGAGAAGTTCACATGTGAGTAGTAACAGCCAGCCAACCTACCATTGGCAGTTTCAGGGTTTTTTTCGCGATATGCCTTGAAAGCTCTTGGAGGATGCAATGTTATTTATGATCCTTCAGATTATGTATTTGAGTTCTGAAATTTGAGGATCGCTCAGATGATTATATAAGGATGTAGACATATTGGGAAACTCCTGTAGCAAACGAGGCGCTGGCGATATTCCCGGAAAATTCTCAACTTACATGCTGGCAAGACGACGTTCTTATTCCAGTGCACAAGACAATGTTCTGTGTGAGCTTTTCTGGATGATTTCTTTGTACATGTATGTATGTGGTTCTCGATAAAAAGTGCCAAGCCTTAGCTTTAGCCATAACGACGGAGTCGCACGGCCCGTACAACAGATGAACGCGCTGTCACATGCCACGTCGGCCAATTCACCACAGAGAAACCATGGAGATCGGCGTTCAGGAATACGTTCCAAGCCAGGGTAACAAAGCTTGACTCTCCAAGTGAACGTCCAGCTCCTGCTTTTGGAGTTTCCTTCAGCTTGTATTCAATTGCTAAGTATCTGTCTCGAGCTCTGGAGTTCGCTGGCCGATATCCGTGAGTCGGCGTATTTGGCATTGTGGCAGTGCGCACGTCGTGACACGCGCGCAGCAGTTCTTATTGATTTGATCTTTAACCTGGTATAAGACGCTGGCAGCTTGCAGGTGTGCAGTCTTGCACTCCAACCGCAATGGGTGTCCTTTCATTTCTGGCTTCGCTCCTGTTGTCCGCTGCCCTCGTTTTGGCCGAGCTCGATCTCGATACGCTCGCCAAGGTTCCGCCGGGCATGATCGTCAGCAAGTATGAGCGGTATCGCGTATACGACGGCTACCTCGTTTTCTGTCCGGAGTACTTCAATGGCGAGGACAAGATTTACCATGGGCCTCGCATCTTCCATCCTTCAGGCTCCGTCTTCTGGGCTGGCAACGAATGGAAATACCGTTGTATGAATGCACAAAGTATGTCTCCCCCTGCCATTCGGTTTCCATGTGCCGACTGTACTGGCAGTACAAAAATGGAACGGCCAGAACGTACTCACGTTCTGGTATGACAACGACCTCCATCCTTACGGTGCCATTCTGGATCAGAACTACAATGAGATCAAGCAAGTGCATCCCATTGGCGGGCCAAACACAGGTACGTGAATGTCCGTCGGATGGGCCCTCGAACCCGTCGCCTCATCTGTTGTAGACTTGCACGAATTTCGCATAACCGAGGGCGGTCAGACAGCCCTTATGATCCTCATGAAAACTTTGCCAGCAAACCTTCGGCCTTTCGGCGGGCTGGAGAAAAGCTGGCTTTACACGCCGTTCATCCAAGAGATTGACATCGAGACCGGCCATCTGCTCTGGGAATGGTCGGCCGCTGAGCACCTTGATGTGTGTTGTACCGCTGTGCCTTATTTATCTGCTACTGATTGCGTGTGCCTGCAGTTTTCCGCCTCGCGCCGCGAACTTCCGCCCAGCGTCTTTTACTCGTGGGAGTATGCGCACTGTAACACGGTGTTCAAGGACCATGAGGGTTTCTATTACATGTCGTTTCGTGAGTAGACGGTGGTTCCGCAGTCCGCAGCCTGATTGACACTCGTCTGGCAGGCTACTATTCAATGGTCGCGAAAGTCGATCCCCATACCAAAGAGATCATATGGCAGATGGGTGGCATCCACTCGGATTTCAAATTTAACAACGGATCTGCGTGGATTGGCCAACACGAACCCAAGGTGTGTATCTCGCATTGTCTTGGCACTCACTCAGCTAATCCATATTGCTAGTTCGTACCGGGGACGAACTATACCCAAGTGCATAGCGTTCGACTTCTGATTTGTCACGTGTCCTGATCTTTCTGCACAGATGACTATTTTCGACAATGACCACGACGAGTGCGGGACACCGTCTATCTATGGCACTGCGCGGGGGCTGTGGTTGCAGGTAGACTACGACAAGTGGGAGGTATCATTACTTCGCGAATACTTGCCCTCGGTGCGACAGCCCGCCACCATAGAGGGCGGTCTGCAGATTCTCCCAAACGGAAACGTTCTTGTTGCATACGGAAGCAGCGGTCATATTATCGAGTATGTGCACACGGGTCATGGACCAAACGACAATGAGATAGTGTTCGAGTCGTGGGCCAGCGAGGTGTACCGCGCGTTCAAATATCCGAAGAACATTTGGAAGGGTCAGGGCCTTCCCGATCCGCATTGGGGCCAGGAGCTCGTGCAGATCGACGACGACGTTAGTATGGTGTTCGACAGCGGCGAGCGGCCCGACACATGCACTGGGTTCCGGTCGTTATTTGGCATGTGCTGATTGTTTTGTACATTTATGTGCCTCGACTCCAGCTTCAGCCATCATTCGTTATTCATTGCACGCCCTTATCCTTATTACTCACGCGCTCGATGGACAAAACAAGGGCCGACGTCGGGAGAGCGCCACTGCGGAGCGACGTTGGTGTTCCCGAATCTTCCTGTCCGACTACCTCGATTTACACCTCACATACATTGCTAATCGTGATCACCGACGCTCACCCGTACGCGGATCGATGCCTGCATAATCTGTGCCCTGGCCTTTCCCATAGTCGCACTGCCGCCGTCTCACCATGTACTAACCGTCACAAAAGATAGCATCACAACCGCTCGAGCATACTCTCGTTGTAACACACTAAATATTTGCTTAATCTATTTTGCTCTGCTTGTAGGGATTTTTTCCTGCGCTCATTAAAGTCAAAGGGGGTTACTGAGACCGATGGTGTACATATTGATTTGTTTACCTTCATTGTAATACATATTGGTATGTATTCCTAACGCAAGCCGGCTGTGTACCGTTTCGTATACTCAGGCTTCATAGTCCGTGGGTTACCTCCCAAGCAGATCGACCTGTACCGCTTTCTGACGTTGGAGTCCAAACACTTATTCTGTAATCACCTCCCCCCACGTGTTCCTTCAGCCGATTTAGGAAAGTGTCGTTCTCCGCCATCGTCACAACCTTGTCGCCACTCCCACCAGAACGCAGTTGGACACACCCGTCTTTGCCCTTGTTGTAGAGCCGATCGTGCACTTGCACTTACCAAGTAGGGTAAAGATCGCGTGCGAAGGCACGCGTAGATTCAGAAATAGGCGATTGTTGCATCACGTGACCGTGTCATAGAGTCATTGACATCAATTTATTCAGCTCGCCGCCTCGTTTCCACGTTGGTTTTCCTCATGCCCCACATGAAAAAATTACTACAAATCATGTCCGCCAACACGCATACGCTGCCACTACACGAGGTTGCTGGACACACCGTCTGCGGCGTCAAAGCAGCACCATCTTAACTCCCGATGCGTCTTCTGTTTTATACCACCGGTGGCATCCTCTCTCTAATCGCCCTTGTCCGCCTCTGGAGAAATATCCAGCGTCGTACCGAACATGCACGAAATCTTAAGCGCGACTTGGACAGCGCAGAAGATCGATTGCAGGCTCTGCAGCAGGCTATCCAAGCCAAGGAAGACGTCAGGGACAATGCCATGCGTAGCCTGACGGATGCCACCCGCGAGCTCGGCGACATACAGGAAGAACTTGCTCAAGTGCGGTCGAGCAACCGCGCGCTTGAGGAGAAGCTCGCCGAACTGGACGAACTCCGCGCAGAAAAGCAGCCGGCGCCGGCGCCTGGTCCAGCAGTGAACGTGTTGTCGGACGACGACATTATCCAAGGCGTCGAATCGCTTAACAATGACATATGCCGTGTCGCGAATCTCGTTGCCGAGTTCTTCGTGCACGACAGCGCGGAAATTGACCCGCCCAGTACTGAGGTACTTGAACGCGCGACAGAAGTCGTGGGTCCCACTATGTTGTCGCTTCTACAGTCTGAACGCGATATCGGGCCGCTCGCGCGCATTGCATGCCAGAGCGCCATGACCGCGTACACAGACTGGATGATCTCTTCGTGGTACTACGAGCGTCCGGAAAATGAGGTGTTCCTCTCCGAACTATACAACCGCATCCGCGAGCAAGGTGAGCTTTTTTCTTAGCTGTCTTCTCTTATCTTCGGTGAGCTATACGTGTGCATCTTGTAGAGGAGCAAGCGGTGGCTGGACGGTGGCGCCAGCTGACGCGCTTACACGTGCAAAGGATGCTCAGCGACGAGCCCACCTTCGAGCACTTCTTCGTCGACGCATTCAAGAACATTATGCTCGCGGTGGGCATCCGCTCTCTGGGGGAGCAGGAGGAGGTCATGGTCGATGCGCTGAAAACGATCGTGCAGCGCGCGCGCGAGCTGAACCACATCTTCGGCGGGGCCATCACATCCAAGGACCTTGAGCCTGTGTACATTGCGCCGGAATCGGCCCTCTTCGATCCAACAATAATGACTGATATCTATTTTGTTGCCGGCGAAGAGGAGTCGACGATGTTGAAAAAGGGCAAGGGAAAAAGCAAGGAAGAAACCGTGCTTTCTACGATTGGCTTAGGTGTGATGGCTACGTACACCGTAGGTGAAGACCGGGACTTGCGGGAACAAGTCTTACTTCGACCGAAGGTCGTTCGCCTGTCGACTTTGAAGCAACCTCAAGACCGTATGGCAGGGAACCTCCTTGATGGAATCGATTCCAGCGTCCCTGTGGCGTGATCTCTGTGTTGTCTTCCTGTTATTTTACGACCATCATCTTTTTGACATTATTTACAGGTACACTCGTATAAAAACGTATATGTTTGCACTTATTGTATCGATGCGTTCACGACTTGTAGTTACAGCGATTGGTCTTCTGGCCATGTTTCTGTGCTTCTCTTTCTTCTCGGGAGAAGAGGGGATTCTGGTTCAAGTTTTTTCGATCACCTGGCATCTTCATAATAATCTGTTGGTCATGTTGTGGCCTGTTGTGGCATCTGTAGTGAATGGTCACGTTGATTTTCGGAGAGCCTTTTTTTTTTTTGAAGCTTTGGAGTGCAGCGTCCGGGACAGCAAAGCCGTCCTCCCGCGCAAGCTGTCGGTAACAGGTGCGGGGGGTTTCACCCCGCGTGTTCGGAGAGCCTTTAGAAAGGACTGATTCCCCCTTAACCAGGGCCGGTCAAGAACAACCCGTCCGTTGATGGCCGCTGTGGAAGCCCGAGCCGTCAGCTCATCATTGGTACAAGAAAATATGTTTCTTTCTTATTTTGTTGGTATTTTCCGACATATTCGTGTCGGCATCCTGTGACACAAGCTCACGCGCTCACGCCTTATCGTTATATCCGCAGGATTCTGAGTCGTCAGCAGAATCCT
The DNA here is from genome assembly GCA_000934395.1 of Fistulina hepatica ATCC 64428. NCBI lineage: Eukaryota > Fungi > Basidiomycota > Agaricomycetes > Agaricales > Fistulinaceae > Fistulina > Fistulina hepatica. Next base: position 399,482 of record KN882043.1, on the reverse strand, counting down.
GTTATAGCAACGCTCCGCACGGATCACTTGCATCTTCGAGTAATGTCGTCCTTCTGCTTCAAGACCAATTCAAGACCCACCCTCGCTCTAGATCTGCAAGGCAAATGCAGTCTGGCGCATCCACGGTGCAGGCTGGAACGGCGGGGCTAAAGAATGGTTAATCCGATGTCTGACAAAGGACTTTGCCTTGTCGTTTGTCATCAAGGTTTGTCGTGACTAAGTACTATATAGATGGTCGGGCCAATGCATTGATGTACTCCATCGTTTGCACCAGACAAAGGCGCCCGTCCTCCTGCCCAGTGTATTTCAGCAGGACTTGCGGTAACTCGTTCGCACTGAACTTGAAGCATGTCCTTCAGTCACACTGTCTTCGTGACGGCTGCGTCCGGCCACATTGGCCAAGAACTCGTTCCTCTGCTGTTGAAGACTACCACTCACAAAGTCGTACTTCCCACATCTCGTGCTGCTAAGCTTAATGCTCAGGTCGCTTCACTCGGATTAGCTCCGGACATTGCTTCGCGCGCAGTCATTGTCGAAGGGGACATCAAAGACCCTCTATGGGTCCAGGAACAGTGCCAAACGCACGGTGTCGACACGGCCTTCCTCTGTTTGACTGGATCGGACGAGGTGGGAGAGACCATATTTATTGCCTGTTACCGTCGTTTATTCACACACACATGACAGCTATTTACGACCTGCACGATTTTAGAGGCATTCAAAGCCGCGCGCATCAAGCACCTCGTATACCTCTCAGCATGGTTTGAGCAGCCAAACACAGGGGCTGATATATCAGGTACTCTCGGCATGTGGGGCTTAGTCGCACATGGGCTCGTCAAGGTAGCCATAGAGCTCGTCCTTCCCACTCTGCCGTTCACGCACACGGTGCTTGGTCCTACGCTTTTCACCACGAACGACTTGCGTGCGAAGCCCGCGTTGGTCGAACCCAGCGATGCACGCGGCGGCGCCGCATTCGTCCCGCGTGCACAGCCGCGACTCATTGAACCGCTGGGCAACATCGGCTCATCGCGCGTGTTCCCGTATGACATCGCTTGTGCGGCTGTGCGGTGCATCGACGATGCCGGCAAACGGTACAACAAGCGCAAGATCGTGGTTGGCTCGTTGAAAAGCTATAACAAGGCCGAGTTGGAGCGTGTGTGGACAGCTGCTTTCCGTGCGGTGCTGGGCGAGAGCAGCAATGTGGTTGTGACAATGGCAGAGTGTGATGCCGTGAATTTGGACCGGCTGGAGGAACACATCAGGGCGGCTAGAGGTCCGGCATGGGCGAAAGAAATCAGAGCTGTAGGCTGTCTCTTCTCCCAGCTGTCTGGTGTGTTTTAGGGCTGATGTCTGGTGCATAGATGTATGAAGCGATCGCCGAATATGGCTTCGGTCCCAATGAGACTCAGTACGCAGAACAGGTCGAGCTTCTTGGGAGGGAACCAATGGATTACGAAGCCTGGGTACACGAGACAGCGCGCAGTTGGCTTGGTTGAGAAACATACAGTACGGCAAAGAAAAACAATGAACGAACGTGTCGATGTACACTATTAGTGACTTCTTTGTTTGAATCTTTCAGAAAATTAGGAAAGGTCAGTTTCATTCGATGATATTTGCTTCGGGTTCGAACCGTTTTTGACTGGGGACGAGTTTTCGGCATAACCGAGTCGGTTACCACTTACAAAGGGATACCTCGCCCACATGGGATACAGTATCCTTCCAGGAACCAAGAAGGTATACTTTGTTTTTCGCTTTTTTTTCGCATATCCAGACATTGTACAAGTACTTCAGACATCACATTACACGAAATCTTTGTTTCTACACACGGGAAGCAGCGGCTATGAAAGAAAAAGGTGACACAATCCTGCCATGCCAGCTGCTATCCCAGTGAAATGGACCTGAAGACAAAGAAGATTTGTAAGTGTTCTATCAATTCTCGAAGTGAACTTCGATCTTGACGGCGAAACTAGGTTGGTTTAACTTGGTTATTCAATAAGCCGTTCAGCACGTTGGTCAGAACGAGCAGTGCGTGCAGATTCATGATATTTGGTGGTACACGACGTTCACTCTTGCGTGAACCCCCCTCCCCCTGAAAATCGTCAGGAATTGTCTTCACCTACCTGTCTTTCGTGCATCATGCATCATGGCTCACCCAACCGCATGTCAATAGTATTTCCTCCACGGACTGAAAAAACTCAAGGTGAATAGGAACTCAAGGTGAGTAGATGAACTTCCATTTTTGGACACAGGCATTAGCTGATGGCATTCCTCTAAGTAGTACCCGCCGAGTATTGCGTTCCTTTACTTCTTTGTCAGTGTCCGTTGTTGAAGCGTGCGTTGATATAGGTGGGAGATATACCGCAAGTCGACTGTATTATGATTGACCATTACGTGGAAACGATATTTGGTGCTGTGCCGTCCTTCTATCGATTACTGCTGGGGTTATCGATGGACTCGACGACGGGGCTGCAACGCAGCTGAATAGGCATGCGATCGTGTCACTTGATACCTAGGCGCGCAGAAAGTGAAGCTTACCCTCCGCGTAAGTTTTCATCATACGTAAATGGAGGCACTTTGCATGTTATACCTCGCTCTCTTTCATAGCGAGCACGGTCTGTGCACTGCAGGCTGAGCTTGTTCTATTGTTCAGTAGCCTTACTATCGCCAAGCTCCGTCTGTGGACATTCACAGGTTCGTGCGTCATCGCACACATGAATGGACCCGCCGTCCTGGGGTACAATCGACAAGAGTGTTTTGGGCAGCTCATGAGCAGGTGCTCAGAGGTGCTCAGGCCGAAGTACGACGGCGTTCTACTTTGTGCGAGCACACCGTGACAGTCGCGACATCGGTACCGACGAGTACCTCGTCGGCTGAGGCTCCATAGAAGCAGATGACACAGACCGCGCCAACAGTTTTTTCATAGGAAGTCGGGTTCATCCGAATATCATGGTCACGATGTACGACGCGGCTAGCTTTTTGCATCATATCGACGATTGCCGTCGAAGCCACGGTGTGGCGTTTTGTCTCCACTGCAATGAAGGACAGCTTATGTATCGTAAGTTCATACACTCAGTATGATGTACCCAAGACCAATGGCTAATGGAGTCGCGCCGGAATAGCTCACGCCCGAACGCTAGTCTCTCGTAGACACGCTCAAGCACTATAGGAAGACTGAAGGAATGGCATGGGATGCATTCTCGTTTGTTATGAAGATCGATACGCTCAATCTCCTATATCGATTTTTTCCCTGCTGTGCGATTATTCCCGGCTTCTTCTGCATAAAAGGGCACTGCAGTGGGGCAGTAGTCGTACCAGCGGACTCTCTCGCCTCTTCACATCTGCTTCACTCGCGCTTGACGATCGTATATTTTCTCTACAATGGCACCTGGACCCAAGACTACCTGGCAAGAGCTCTCCCAACTCGGCTGGTACAAGCAGCAGGTTTACGACAGGCTGAACTCTCTCCGAGGCTACACTATGCATGGCTTCGGCGACATGGCTTTGAACGAGTCGTTCGCCAATGACTATCAGTAAGACGTCGAGTCTCGCCATTCACCCCACATCTTATGCGCTAAATGACAGGTGGTACTCGTACAATACCACCAAAGGCGATCCCCGCAGCAACGGCGACATCATCAACAGCATCCAGAGCAACCAGACCGTTTGGTCTTACGACAACTCGGGGAATTTGCAGCCGTTCGAGTCCAAGTGGACCGAGAAGTGGGTAGAGACGTCGACCGCGTCACTCTCCGTCACCACGCATGGTGCGTATGGCTATTTTATTCCCGTTTAAGGAGTTCGAACTTGGGTAATCGCAGCTGGGATCGAGCTCAAGCAAAGCATTACGATCCCCGGCGTCGGAGGATCCGAGTTCAGCATCAGCATCTCTACGGAATCCACGTCGTCTGAGACGAAGTCGAGCGAGCATTCATTGGAGAACACCTGGACAATTCTGTATGTCTCTGAGTTAAAGCGTACGGTCCTTGCTCTCATCTAATTTCTAGCGTCAATCCTGGAGAAAAGGTCTCTATTGAAAGGACCAAGACATCGACGACCGGCCAGACTGTTTATCTTGTGGTATGTCTCTACGAACTCGTTGCTTGCGCTCTCGGGTTCCCACTAATCGAAACAATCAGGATTATGGACTCACCAACGACTCGCTGATCGGCAGTGCGTGTTCAACTCTTGTTTTTCGATGTAATAATCTATTCATACGAGCTCTACAGCCAAGGGTGATAAGTCCGTATGTCTCTTAACCTGTGACTACTACTGACGCGTTTTGCCAAAAGATACAACGATCACTACTACTGGGTTTGTTATCTATTGTTTATTTCGGCTGCGTGAACATCCTATCTTACTATTATCCACAGGGATATGGCCTCAACTATTACTTGAACAGTCCCAGCAACACCATGAGGCTCTCCGGTCATAGCACGAAGGACAGCTATGACTTCAAGATCGTTCGCGTCAAGCCTGACGGAAAGAAGGTGTTCGAGCCACTTCCTCAGCCGCCGGAGAAATTGAGGCTGCTCCTTGCCTCTCTCGCCACGGAGAAGGACAAGGTCACACTGGTCGCAGGCCCTGAGTGATCTTCGAGTAAACGCAACTTGTTCCGGCTCTGGCGTCGAAATGTCCAAGTCTTCATTCCACATTCTCTGTGGCTTCGAAAATGCCCAGGAATCCTTCTTGAAACTCGAGTTTTTCTTTTTAAACCGCGTTTTTCTGTCGTCCAATATCAAAAAAAAAAAACCTAAAAATGTTGATGTAGGATATGTGTAGAGATGATGACGATCTGCCTGCGACTCGGATTTGTGTACCTGCAACTTGAATGTCAAATTGTTTGTTTGTTTGTTCCCGCTGCTGCTTGGGTCCAGTCTTCATACTACATAACATGTGAAATTATCAGTATTCGACTAGATCAATAGGCCTGGCAAGCTTCATACCCGTGACCAACTTCTCCTTGTTAATACTTGTGTCCCTACAACTGCAGTGAATTTGATGTCGGAGTCGCACTGAGGCAAGCTGTGGAAAAGTGAACAGCGATCAACGGCTCCCGAAAATTTTCGAACCTCACCTAAGCCCCAATGACGTTCTGCATCCGCTATAAAGTCCTCCACATTACGGAACGTGAAGCAGCGCCGGTTTTGGCAGTCATGTCAAAGGAGGCCCAGGGAGGCACGTATTGAAGATGAATGCAAATACCAGTTGAAGACCTCATAATGCATAGCCTCATACTGCATAAATCTGATAATGCATAGGGTTTGGCATGGAACCGACTCGGGAGGCGGAGATTTATGCAAAAATCTAGTATCGCATAATGCATAGGCCTGCCGGACGGGATTATGCATTATCACCTCTAGGCAGTAGTCATACTTTGTCATATTATTGCCATACTTAGTATCTCGGCTCGACTCTGACACCTCAATGTTCAATTGTTGCATATTTCCTTGCACATTCTCTCATGTCTGACACTCAGCCGTTGGCAAAAAAATGTATTCCACGTGAAATAAAGAATCCAAATCCTTCAAAAAGGCCTTGCAAACCAGCTCAAGATGCTCCCAAAACGTCTGCAAAGCCTGAGGCCCAGCTTGTTGACCGAGTGAAGAAAGGTATGGAGAAATGTGACGATCTCATTGAGATTGGGTCTGAGGACGAGAGCGAGGACGAGAGCGATCCTCCTCTACCTACCCGCGAGGTCGTGACGCTCTGCCAAACACTCGAATGTGAATGCCTTCGTGGCAGCGTCTCGGACTCTCTTGGTCTCATTCGGCATCTGCGGCAATACCGTGCAGCGTTGTCGCGAGAGGAGACGAGGAACGCAACCCAGACAGAAATAGATAGTCATTTTACTATGCAGCTACGAGCACAAGATGGTAGGACGTGTAAGACGGCGATTCGCCAGAGCACTGATCGGGCATCAATGATGAGTCACATGACCGACGTTGAGTCTTCCATATCTGGTACCGCATAACCGCCATAATGCATAGGGAAATGGTGTCTCCCGACGTTATGCATTATGAGGTCTTCAACTGTACCTACCTGGCTAGTCGCAACCACTTGCCAACAGACTGATATGACGAATCGATTGCTTGCCTTCATGACGAGTGATCCAGTCTGGCTAGAGGAGACCATACATGTGGTGAATGCAAACATAAATTTATTCAAGAAAGCAACCAACTGAAATTTGTTATTCTCTGTCCATTTCCTGGTAAACGATGTATACTTTCCTTCCTCGGTAAGGCGCTTCTCGCTTTAGCGAAGCGAACAGCAACTCATCGCCACCCAGCAACCAGTTGCGTTGTGTCGGGGGTATCTGCCTTATTTCCTGTACTGTCACACGCACTGACGCACCCCGGGGATAAATACATTTAACAAGCCCCTTTAGAGAAGACGTATGTGCTCAGACTGAGGCTCTGCAGCGGCAAATCCCATGCTTCCGTATCTGTGACAGTCGCGGTGTCAATATCAGCGAAATCCTCGTCAGCGGACGTTCTATAGGCGCTTGTGGCGCAAACGGACTCGGGAAAGGTCAGTTCGAGCGTCTCATCATCGGACGTCGGGTTCATCGATATGATGTAGTAAGATTGTTGAAGCACGGACAGTGAGGACAAGTTAGAGTAGTAAGGCTTATTCAATTAGAGCTGCGCTACGAGCTGTATTAATACTACAGAGTAAATACTAGAATGATCTACCTACTTGGAGGCAACGGAATGGTGTCGTACCTTCCACTACATTCCATTATGTTCTCGCAACACTCCCCCTCGACGCCATGGAGTTGCCGAAAAGTCTGTTACGCAGGGATTCGAACTTGGGACGTGGCAGGGGCTTAGTAAGGATGTCGGCTAAGTTGTCCTCACTCGCGCAGTGGACGAGCTTTATCTCGTTGGAGATCAGACGTTCACGCACGAAGTGGTGGCGTATATCAATGTGCTTCGAGCGTGCATGAAATACAGGGTTGTCGGCGAACTTGATTGCGGACTGGTTATCGACATTGATAGTGGTCGGGTGCGTGGTGTCAAGACCAAGCTCGGAGGCGAGTTGGCGAAGCCAGATGACTTCGCGGGTGGTGTTGGCGAGAGCCATGTATTCGGCCTCCATAGTGGAGAGAGCAACTGTGAGTTGCTTACGCGAACTCCACGAGACAGCAGCGCCGGCATACAGAGTCAAATAGCCGGAAGTAGATCGTCGATCAGACATATCGCCAGCCCAGTCCGCGTCCGAGAAGATTTGAAGATCCTCGGGTGCATTGTAATGTAAGGCAATGTCCGTAGTACCTTTGAGGTACCGAAAGACGCGCTTTAGCGCAGTCATGTGTTCCTCGGAAGGACACTGCGAGAACTGAGCAAGGTATGCAATGGGATGAGCGAGATCAGGCCGAGTGGCTACAGCTAGATACATGAGCTTGCCGAGGCCAGAGAGATAGCGGCGGCGGAAAGTTTCGTTGCCGATACTAGAGTTGCCAGGCTCAAGTTTTTGGAGCTTGACGTTGGTGTCGATGGGGGTGTGCACTGGTTTGCAGTCACGCATGCCAAACTGCTCGAGAATGTTTTGTGAGTAATTTCGTTGGGACAGGGTGACGGAACTGGTTGCAGTATCACGGGAAATCTCCATACCAAGGATGTGGGAAAGTTCTCCAAGGTCAGTGACCTTGAAATGCTGTGAAAGCTCCCCCTTAACCCGAGAAATTTCCAGATCGGTGGGTCCAAGAAGGATCATGTCATCCACGTGTACTGCTACAATAGTCGGAGGCACATCAGGTGAAGTACGTCGGACATAGACGCACTGATCGGCAATGAGGCGCTTGAAGCCCAGTTGCTTGAAAGCAGCGCTTAGCTTCTGATTCCACACACGGCCAGACTGCTTCAGTCCATAAATGGATAATTTGAATTTGCATACTCGGTTGGTGCCATCTTCGAATTCGGGAGGCTGCTGCATGTAAATTTCCTCCTGAAGTTCTCCATTGAGGTAAGCAGCTACAACATCCATGCCATGGACTTTGAGTCCATGTCTCGAGGCCAGGGCTAATAAGAACCGGAAGGTTTCCAGTCGGATAGTTGGGGAGAAGGTTTGATTGTAATCAATGCCTTCAATTTGGAGGAATCCTTTAGCCACGAGACGTGCTTTCCATTTTGCGATGCGGCGATGGATGTCACGCTTGCGGTGGAAAACCCATCGGCAGGGGATAGCCTTCCTACCGGGAGGAAGGTCAGTCTTCGTCCATGTGCTGAGAGATTCAAGTTGCTCAATCTCAGACTTCATAGCTTCACGCCACTGTGCCTTGTCGGAAGCAGCGAGAGCTTCCTTCAAAGATGCAGGATCATTTTCAATTTCACTCTGTACGGCTTCTGTCAAGAACGCATAGTCGGTTACAGCAAGGTGAGATCGAGTACGTTTACCTTCAATGATGTTGTCAGCGGTTATGTCGCTGCTAATATCACGAGGCGCCTTGGCTGGTTCTGGCACAGGTGCAGGTGATGGAGATCGTGTGGATGGGACTGAGGTAAGCGGAGAGGATGGACTGTCAGAGTCATCGGACTCAATGACTGGAGGGGGTTCACGATAGGTCGTAAGAGACAGAGGGGGTGATTTCCTTTCCTGCGGAGTTTCCTCATGTTGCTTGCTCACAGGCTTACTCTCCCCCTCAAGCTCAGGAGGGAGCGAAGACTAATCTAGTCCTCCTCGGTTGGGAGGCTATCGGCTTCTCGATGGTGTTATTTCGTCGCATGCGTGCACTATGCGTGAGCCAGGGTTGTAATATCGGAAAGCTCTAGAATGCTCGTGGCTAAAGGATTCCTCCAAATTGAAGGCATTGATTACAATCAAACCTTCTCCCCAACTATCCGACTGGAAACCTTCCGGTTCTTATTAGCCCTAGCCTCGAGACATGGACTCAAAGTCCATGGCATGGATGTTGTAGCTGCTTACCTCAATGGAGAACTTCAGGAGGAAATTTACATGCAGCAGCCTCCCGAATTCGAAGATGGCACCAACCGAGTATGCAAACTCAAATTATCCATTTATGGACTGAAGCAGTCTGGCCGTGTGTGGAATCAGAAGCTAAGCGCTGCTTTCAAGCAATTGGGCTTCAATTTTTTTTTTTTTTTTTTTTTTTTTGGCGAACATCCCAGGCCGCCTGAGACCAACGTCCAAAACTAACTATATTTCACTTCCTGTTGAAAGGTAAAATATAGTGACTGCCGTACGTACATCATAATGAGGCTCTTGTGCAATGATGAAGCTCTGGAACACCATACCAGCCCACATTAGAGCGTTTGTTATGCTACGGAACGCGTCAACGCGAATATTCACAGTGCAAAAGAAAAGCCCGTACGTGGGATCGTATCCTTCAGTATATCCCCGTCCAGTTCCGTTCGCGTCTCCCAAAGAGCAGCAGATTTCCTGTATTCTAAGTCAAGAGAATCTTCAGCTTTATCTCATGCAACCTACACTCATCCACGTCTGCTTGCCATAGATTAACCTGATCGTCTCGGCGAACAACTCGTACCCTAAGTCCGATGGAAAATCGTACGTGTGATGCGCGATCGCCGACACCTGTGCAATACATTGAGCTCAATAGCGTACGTCGTCAATTACGAACGCGAACCATATCGACGGCCTCCGGCAGCCATTCCCAGTACTCGAGGATTGCTAGTGACAACTTAGACGACTCGTCAACTATAATTCCCACCGTGTCTGTCAGATTACGGGCGACGAGAGCATCGTACAGGCCGCTGACAACCTCCGCACGTCTACGCGCATGAATACTTTCAAACGATTGACAATGTCAACAAGGGACGTCATACAGGAAAGGTTCCACTTCCATCCCCTCCTGATCGCACGAACTGAAACTATCATCAGGCTCGTTCATGGGCGAAATATACCGTATGTTCACGCCGTCGTCGATGAAATGTGACAGCACATCCCCAAGGTAAGTGCCATACTCATCCTGTGTGCCTATTTGCAGCATCAGTCACCGGTTCCCATACGGGTCGCACAAAAGCTGCGTACCAGCCACGAAACTACCACCGCAATTTGCGTTGTTGCTGCGTTGTTGCTGGTCATTGCCGCGGGAGCGCTGTTCACGAAGCCCGTGATCGTGACACCATAACTGTTCGCCTCTTGCAACCAGAAGGTTCCCTGCGGGTCTGCGCTCCAGTTGTATACGCCGGAGCTCACATAGAAGGTTTCCGGCGCACGGACAGGATTGGTCACGTCGACGCCACCTCCGCCGATGTTCCAGCGATAGCTGGATATCCCCAGACCGTTGTCGCTGAACAACATTGCTGAAAGATTTGCGCGGACGTCATCCGGGAATTCGTAGAGATCGTACGGCCACCATGCTCCTAGGTGCTTGTTCAGGAGGGTGGGAACTGTGGTCAATACGGAGGCGCGATAACTTACCCGAGCCTCCGACGCCTAAGAACGTTTGAGCAGTGGTTGAAGATACTGTACCGTACTCGATGCATCGAACCACTGGAAATACCAACAGAGCCAGAGCGGAGAAGGCGAGCATTGTAGCCACTCCAATCGACATCAACAGCCCTGGGGATTAGGTTAAATGTTCCCTCAGAATCCCGCAGCATCGGCAGATATTCAAGTAGTTGCACGCGCGCATAAATATCGGTGGATGGATAACACGACACGTGCGACAACCTATTCGGTGGACCAGGAGGACAACAACGTGGTATGACCTCTATGCCGGCCCCCCCTAACTGAAGCCCACACGAGGACAGTACATATTGATATTCGATAACGGCAGTAAGACCTGCAGATGGAGACGCTGTCGGGTGTTTTTCAAGAGACACCGAGACGAGCCACGGGATTTCCTTGGATTTTCGGGATTAATCCTTTCAATATCGATTCGTACGCACGCCGGATACTCTTCTGTCTCTGTTGGGTTCATGTTAATTCGACAAGGAACATGCGAGTTATTGTTGGTGGGCAGAACCATGTGTATACACCCACCAAGGATACTGTTTCGTATCTATTAGCTAGTGACTTAAGATCGATACACTGGAAATGTTGCTGTCTGGGTTGATGGTTCTTTTTTTTTTTGCAAAAAATCAAATTTCTTCGAGGAAAATATAAATCGGGTTGAAATATACTGTATGAAAAGTAAGGCCAACTTCCATTGAATGGATGAAGCCGTGTACGCATGAGTCACCTTCAACCCTTCGATCTCAGGACGCTGTTTGCACGCCTGGGATCTTATCCATTTGTTTGGATTGACGACAACTGTGTTTCAGGCGTTCGACGTTCTTACACCGTTAACGTCTTCTACCTGTAGATGCGGGGTGTTGTATAATCGTTGCAATGTCCCAAATTCTCAATGCTCTGAGATTCAGAACGATTCCAAACACCGTCCTCGTCTGTTTGGTCTACATCGCCATATTTGCTGCAGTTTTCTCTACAGACAGGCTTCATGACATTCCGCGAGACCAGAAAGGTCTCAATATAACCGAAGCCTACGCGGATTTACACCAGGTTTGTCAAAGTAACTATGGAGCGCTATGCTCCGATGCAATGCCCACTTACAGATTGCGGCGCGACCACACCACTACAATTCACACGCCAATGATATAGTGCACGAGTTCATTCTCAGCCGGGTCCGTGAAGTAGAGTCTGAATACGAGCATGTCAAAGTCATCGAAGATCTGGAGTCTGATGCGTATTCGATGGATCCTCGCGGCTACGGCATATACTTCCAAGGCACCAACATCCTCATCAAGATCGATGGCACAGACGACGAAGCAGGCGCTGTTTTGTTTTCTGCCCATTATGACTGTGTTTCAACAGCCCCAGGAGCGACAGACGACGGCATGGGCGTCGCGACGTTGATTCAGCTCGTTGAGTATTTCGCGGCCCACAGACCACGCCGCACAGCTGTCTTCAATATCAATAATGGAGAAGAAGACTGGCTTAACGGTGCCGTCGCGTGAGCCTGCCGCGTCCCCCGCTTCTCGCTACCGCATTGACCCCGCCCGTTCAGGTTCTTGCGCCATCCGTGGTCAAACCTCACGGACACATTCTTGAATCTCGAAGGCGCTTCTTCTGGCGGGTGTGTCTTCACTTTCACTTCGTTGAACTTCGTGACTCTCAATGCGTTATCTACGTAGGCGCCCGTTACTCTTTCGTGTCACATCCACCGCCCCTATTTTGTCGTTCGCACACGGTCACGTGCCACATCCTCACGCGAATGTGCTGTCCGCAGACGCGTTCTCGCGTGGGACTGTGCGCTCTGGCACAGATTATTCAGTTTATACTGAGCAAGGCGGCATGGAAGGTCTTGATCTTGCATTCTATCGAGGGCGATCCAAATATCACACAAAGTACGACTCAATACCTTACACGGAAGGTCAGGAGAAGGCCCTCTGGGCGATGATGGAAGCCGCACGTGGCTCTGGTATCGCGTTGCTCAGCGAGGATCGCACACACAGTCGCAGCGCTGTTTCACCTGTGTATTTTGACCGTGCGTATACTCAAATTACCCGCTGGTTCAGTCGTTCATTGGCCATGATCCAGTCTTCGGAAACGTTTTGATCGTCTTTCCGAAGTCAGCGCTATTCACCTTCAACATTGTACTTCTGATTGTGGCGCCTTTGGCTACCGGGTTGCTTATTTTTTGCGAACGCTCTATGCGCGTCAGACATGCGACCGATTTGTGGACTCTGCAAAACATCTGGACGCACGCCCAGTTCTGGGTCGCGATGGTCGCCACACTGGCGCTGGAAGTCGCTCTCGTCGCTGGCTATCTTGGGCTTAATCCCCTCATCATTTATTCCGAGCCATATATGGTAATGCTCACGTGCATGGCGCTCGCATATCTCTCCTGGTTAATCGTCCTTGTTGCGCCGAGAACGCTACTCAAGATGGACACCGACCTCGAATTACAGAAGGAGGCAATATTGCTTCATATGTATATATTCACCTGGTTCCTCCTCGTGGGCGCGACAGTGGCTTTGGACCAAGCCGGAATTGGAGCGCTATATTTCGTCTCTGCTTGGAACACTGTTACTTTCCTGGCTTGGTCAGTCGGCGCCATCCAGGAACTCGTCACCTTACGCATGCAGAGAGGATACGACCCAATAGAAGAGCACGATGAAGTGTCAGATCAGGCACCAGGGACTAACGAGCCTAACGAAGCCACACCTCTCATTCGTCGTGAACGAATTATATACGTGGGGGCGGATCATGAGCCGGCTTCGTTGTGGTGGATATTGCAGCTCGCCCTTGCCGTCCCTTTACCTGTGGTCCTTGTTGCCCACATTGCATTACTTGTCTTGGGCGCACTGCCACAAACGCTCGCCGATGGGAATTCTGCCTTATTTGGTGAGCGAACTTTCTATAACAAAATAAGATGTCTAATTCCTCGCGGCAGTATACGCGGCGGTGGCCATTCTATCAACGGTAATAATTACGCCACTAGCGCCGTTCTCCCTCAACATACACCGTTCGGTCACTTACGTGGTTGCGCTTACATTTGTCGTCTGCACTGCATATGCCTGGGTTGCGTTCCCATTCTCAGAGATGGCGCCGCTCAAGGTCTATTTCCAGCAGCGTATCTACATTGATTCGACTGGCAGCATTTACAATGCGACGACGATTCTGGCGGGCCATCCAAGGTATGTCCGCAGCCAAGTCCTGCCCGCGCTACCCTCTGCAACGGACACATCGGCTATCGACTGCTCCGACTATCCAGCCGTCCCAGGTGCGGTCTTATGCAGCTGGACAAGCGATCTTTTCCCCACGCCGAGCTTTGACGGCACAACGTGGTTCAATTACAGCGTCGAGCGGACGTCCCCGTCGAGCGTGCGTTTCAACATATCTGGTGAGAACACGCGGAATTGCAGGATTTATATCGGCAATCATGATATCGACCATTTTGCTGTTGAAGGTGGTGAAGGGAATACGGCGAAGGCGGAGGGTGTCCGAGAGCTGCGGCTATGGAGTAGGACATGGCCATTGAATTTCACGGTTGATGTTTCGCATGACGCCGCGAAGGACGGTCTATTGAGCGGGCAGATCGCGTGCCAGTGGGTCGAGTACGAAAGCGCGAGCACGGGGGTTAGCACCGGTGGTAAGATTCCCGCTATTGAGGAGGCGCTCGCCTTTCTGCCCAAGTGGAGCGTCCTTACGAAAGCGTCGGACGGCCTAGTGGAGGTTCTACTAGATTTCAGCGTCTGATGATTGACAATGTTTTATATAAATTATACTCGTGTGAGGTTTTTTTCTCATTTCCATGTCAGAACTTGGTTCTAATTCTTGAGCCTACAGACAGCATGTAAATTATCCATCTGGAATCGGGATGTAGATAATGGACTGTCGCCAAGGAATCTGTCGTTTTGCCATTTTCAGTTGAATGAACTTTCGAATATCATCCCTTGCAAATCTGTCTCTGCAAGTGTTCGATGCCACATGAAAAAGGCTTCTGCTGCCTCGGTTCTCCTGCCGAGGTCTGTTTACGTTTTGAAGCGCGGTTCGCGGCTACTAATTCCCTATTGCTTCTCTCTGAATTTAGCGCTTATTTTCCCAAGTGGGTGCAAGACTTGGGCGTCTGACCCTGCTGACATCTAGTCCTGCGAACTCGTAGAAGGCACAACAGGTGTGCAAAGATCCATTTAGTTGAAGAAGTACTACGTCGGGGTCGCACAGCGACCGATACCGAGTGCTGAAGTGCTGAACAACGGCTGCGCATGACTGATACAATTGTTCGGGCGTTTGGAGTGGCGAAGCACCGCGTTGCCTTATCTGCACTGACTAGTGTTTGCGCGCATCCAAGCTCCAGTACTCACCAGCGTTACCTGAATCCCTTTTAAACCCAGGTAATGTGGTCTTCGAAAAAGCACCCTTCCGCTTAACATGGCCTGTAGTAGACCTTACACCGGCTCTCAGGAAAATATCATTCTTTCCTTTGACATAGGCGGTACTTGTAGTCGTGTATCTTATAGGTAGGTTGTTTTCTTCTCGTTGGTCGCGACAGGCCGGCATTGTTCTGTTTAGTATTGTCGTGCCCCATCTGCGACCTGAGGTTAAGAACGTCGAGCGGTAAGACGACAGATTTTGATACCTGTCTATATGTCTTTAACTTCGAGCAGTTATCCAGGTCAGACGCGAGACTCCTCGGTAGTTCCAACCCGTCTGCTGTATGACATCGACGGGCGTCTGCAAGCAGCCGGCGCCCAAACTTCCAATCCAGATGTTATCAGACGAACTCGAAATGCAGCTTGGACCCCGGCTTATCGGTTTGTTCCAATTTCTTTATAAAACAGTTTCAACAAAAAAATCGATTAATAAGGTCGTGTTAGCTTCGTCGAGCATCTTTATACCCCATCCGAATTTTACTGGGCGACGATAACGAGAAATATCCCTCCGCTTCCAAACGGTAAGGACTTGAAGACCGTTTTGGCAGATTTACTACGCTATCTCGTTGACTGCACGTACCAATATATCTGCAATACCGAGAGAAATGGATATCGCGTTTGGGGACGATGCGCGCAACGCATGATCTACGTTTTCTCTTTTCCCGGCGTCTGGACCGACAAGCGTCGGGATACGTTCGCTTCCGCCGCCATCGCCGCCAATCTGGTTTCCAATAAAAGAGAGGACTCCAATCGTCTGTTCTTCTATACAGAAAGTGAGGCTGCGATATATTACTGTATGGACCATGGTCTGGCATCCCACGTCATCAAGGTTCGAGGTTCATGTTCGTTGTGTATTTTCTTCTCAATCGTCGGCCAGCCATGTAGGGCAATTGTCGTCCTTGATGTTGGTGGCAATACCACCAAGATCACGATTCACACAACGATGACTCCAAACAGAACGCTCAAAGAGGTTGTGCCAATGCAATGTAAGTTGAATTTACTTAAGATTCTCGAACCCCATGTTCAGCCGTCTTTATCCCAGACGTCCCCTACGGATCGAATGACGTCTCTACTCTAGCACACAAATACTTTGAAAACCTCTTGCGGCCCTCACAGTTCAGTTCGCGCATTGACAGGGCAGTACAGTTGTTCGATCAGCTGGTCAAGGGTTCGTTCGGTTCTAATGAAAGAGACTATGAGTTGCCCATTGGTGAAGCAAATGAGGAAGACGCCACCGTGGGCGTCCATGCGGGATGTCTTCGACTCGAAGGGTGTGTGTCTTCAAACGTTCAGATAACATGGCTAATGGTGTTGCCTCAGGCCTGTCGTGGAGAGCTTCTTCAAACCTGTCATCTCGCAGATAGTCCGCGCGTTACAGGATCAAGCAAGCAAGTGCATAGAACGAAACATGGTTCGGCCGCTTCTCGTCAACCTGGATATACTCGCACTTGACCAGACGCTTTCGTAGACTGTCTTTTTGGTCGGAGGTTTTGCAGTCGCGGATTATCTGTTACGGTCACTTCAAAAACATGAAGTGCGAACTCTTCTTGGTGCAGAGGTTTTTCGTCCTTACGATGCTCCGTGAGTGTTGCATCACATGACTAGAGTGTGTTCGATGTCAATTACTCCTTCTGGTAGTTGTGCCATAGCACACGGATCGCTTTTACGCCACCTTGATCCACGCTACTTCCTTAGTGTTGCTGAATACACGTATGGCATCGAGTACAACACGAGGTACAACTGTAACGACCCCGAACATCGAAAACGCGGGGCCTCCGTCTATAAGGAGGTGGATGGCGTACCTCGTCTCCCTCACGTGTTTGCACCTATCGTTCGTCAGGTCTGTAGTCATGATTTCAGGGCATTCACTCTAACCAATCCGATTCATACGCATCATCGCACCAGAACGAGGACATCTCTCAAGGACGCCAGTTTCGACGCCCTTTTACTAAAGCAGCCAAGGATAAAGTGGCGTTGAGAAGCTTATCGGTGGAGATCATGGTTTACAAGGGCACAGCATCAGTGGTGCCAAAATGGATGGACACCTGTCCTGGTCCGTACATTTTTCCGTTCTTTGAACAGTAAATTCTGAAAGAGAAACTCGTCCAGCTGCTATGTTCCCAATTGTTTGCACGGTGACCGCCAACACGTCAGGTCTCGCTTCGTCTCTTAGTCCTATTTATGGACGTGAAGGAAGATTGTACTATCGTATCGATGTTGAGGTCCTATTGTATCTCACACCTCACGGAGGGGCTGCTGAAATCTGCTGGAAAGAGCAGGTGAATTATCTGTTTGATAGGATGCCCTGTTAACTAATTCACTGTGGTATGTTCCTTAGGGTCATGAAAAGAGGTACATTTGTTGTATCGTCTTTTTTCTTCTCATACGGGCCTGACACATGAACTATACAGAAGTCGTGCTGTTCCGATTAAACTCGACGATCTATGTCTAGGGCAACGGCGGCTGTAAGGCCTGATTATCTGCTATACTAGTAAATGGAACTCAAATCCTGTACCGTTCTAAAAGAGCATTCATCTGGATTATCTGCTGATATTTGGGCAGCGTTCGGTTACAGACCTTCGGTCCACGCTCCTGAAGAGTATTGAAGTGATTAGAAGGCATCGCCACTGCACCTCTGCGTGCTGAGCGCCATGAAAAGATTCAAGTTTGAAGTGACAAGAAGAGAAAGACTTTTGCTGGATATGGTAAGTTTGGCTGAGAAACTTATGTGGTGAGATGTGTAGTTAGAGAGAAAACGCTAGTAGACAAGACCAATCAGGCAGTTAAGCACATGGACCGCTACCGTGTCCGCTCAAGTAAGTACCGGATATGGAGCGCTAGCAGGGCGCGTGAACGCCGAGTCGGTCTCTGCCATTGGCCAATATTCAATGCCCGATCTGATCGGTCAAGGTGATCGCCGTCTGTCGCTTTTATATACCCCGTTCTGTCATATCACCTATGTACACCGATTCCCCATCTTCGCTACTTACTTATGCATAATATCTGGCTTTCCCTAGTATTTTCAGCACCGTAATTCAACAAACAAACAAAGGTATTATCAACACCAGATTCTTCTACAATAATCACATCTGAATTCA
The DNA here is from genome assembly GCA_000934395.1 of Fistulina hepatica ATCC 64428. Lineage (NCBI taxonomy): Eukaryota > Fungi > Basidiomycota > Agaricomycetes > Agaricales > Fistulinaceae > Fistulina > Fistulina hepatica. Next base: position 381,526 of record KN882043.1, on the reverse strand, counting down.
CGAAAAGAACTCCAATGATTCCGCTTTCTGAGCTATCACTTGCGGAGCGCGTACATGAATCCGTCGTAGCCACGGCCGCTCGCGGTGCCTATGACAGTGCACTCGACGTCTGTGTCTGTCTGCAGCGCCTTTAGCATAGCACGTATGCCCTCCGTGGACGGGCTGGTTGTGGATAGATCAGCCACCAATCCATAGCGAATGACGTTGTCGACAATCTAGACATGCTCAAGGCACCGTGAACATTTTTGGATATGGTACAACGGGGAGGGAGTATAACTCAAGCAATTGCAGGGGTCAACGACGCTCCAGGAGAAACAGCGGCGCACGAAGCAAGCAAGAGCTCCCAAAAGGGGGAACAGGAGACAAGTGTGTGGATAAGAGCAAGCGAGACTCAAGTCATGTTGCAAATTTCAGCGGCGATCCATGTTCATGAGGGGCGACAGGGGCAAATGATGAGGGAGTTGGTAAAGCAAAACTGATCAACGCCCGTGGACGTGGCGAATAAGATATCACTCACGATGACACCACCAGAGCGGACGAGACGTTTGGCTTCGGTGAGATATGCAACGTTGGATTCTTTATCGGCGTCGATGAAGGCCAGGTCGAATTTTGGCTCATCGGAGAGCTTCTTCAGGCTGTCGATGGCAGGGCCGACGACGACCGTGACCTTCTTGGAAACACCGGCAACTTCGAGATTCTTGCGTGCGACCTGCGTGATGCCGAGTGGTGAGTCCCAAATTGCTATCATCCAAGCGCCTGTTTTAGCCTCTTACCTCGGCATGCTTGGGATTGACCTCAAATGTCAGGACTTCACCGTCTTCTGGGACGGCACGAGCAAACCAGATGGTCGAGAATCTTACTAGTGCATGAGCGAGAGCTATCGCATCTAAGGGAATTGAACCGATGCACCCACCCGCCAAGTGTACCGACCTCGAGGATCCTCTTCGCGCCCATGGTGCGCGCGATGAGATTGAACAGCCTGCCTTCCGCGGGCCCCACCGCAATGTCGGGCAGACCGTTCTCTTCTGCGTTCTTTGTCACCAACTCCAAAACCTCGTCTTTGGGAATGAGAAAGCTTTCGAAGTACTTGTCGGCTTGTTCCCAGTCATCGACGGTGACGGGGCGGTCTGCAAGGCCCTTTAAAAAGCTGTTCGGAGAAATGGGCATGGTGAGTTATCAACGTCGAGAGAAGCAGGATTATGTTTGGTTGATGCTGGTATAGAGCGGACCAGCGTTATATACGAGACTTCGGCCAGACATGTAGCCGTCACCGTAGGTCATCGATTCATCTTCCCTATCAGAGGAAGTTGCAGCTACGTAAGGCGTTACATTGGTCAGTCTCGTTCGACATGAATTGCACTGCTGGCCGTGTCTGATGATTCGTGTTTGCCGGTCCATCGCCGGATATTCAATTGTATACGGACCCTGTAGATGGTAGATTACAATGTAGACTTAGCCAATCTACACACAAACGTTTATCTGCACCCCGGCAGTTCCGAGAATGACTTACGACTTATGGGTGGGTAATTCAATTAGAGATTCTTGATGCTGCCGCACCCCTTCGTAATTATCGTCCGTACAATCTGGATTTCGTCCGACGGTCATGGGAGCACAAGTGAGCTATTTCTGTCTATTCGTGTACTTCACGGACAGCCGCAGGAATGAATACTAATGAATACTCAACCAGACTCAACCACGGCGCAGTGACAACACATACAAACTACTGTATATTGATCCATGAGAAAGATTGGCAAGCAAAAGATAAGCAAGACATGAGGCCATGAGGCGTGAGCACACACAGCTGCGAACTTTCCATCAGTGCTCTAACTGTATTTTCGGGTAAGTATACATATCACTTCTAAATTTGGATATTACATGAGTGAATTGTCAACCGTTTACAGTTAATTTTCCCCTCAGTTCGTGCAACACAGATGCTTTTTACCTTTTCAAGCTAAGTACTAGAGCGCAACTTGTACGTGGTCATTTTTCATTATCTTGTCAGAAAGACGACGCGGAAGAATCATTGTTTAGTGCTATCCTGGTCTCTGATTTGTCAACACGCGGGTGCTATTTCTACAAGCACCAATCAAACAGGTCGTTTTGTACAAGAGTTACATTTGGCAAACAGTACATTCGCAGAAACGTTCTGGCAATGATTCCGACTTCTGAAATACAGATATCACTTACGGATCGCGTACAAAAATCCGTCATAGCCGCGTGAAGTCGTGGTGCCTACAACGGTGCATTCGACCTCCGTGTCTGCAGGCAACGTCTCCAGCATATCCCGTACGCCCTCCACGCCACGCATCGCATGGGACAGACCAGCCACCGCCCCTCCCAGGACGACGTTATCGACGAACTGAACATTCTCAAGAGAAGGGGAAGCACGCGAGAGGGTGGACGGGCGACAAACACACAAAGAGAGGCCGGGAGGACTCGGTCATGTCGCAAATTTTAGCGGCACCCCGCATTTATGAGGGGCGGCATAAAGGGACAGTAAGGAAGTTGGAAGAAGAAAGCTGATGAGCGTCCAGATGTACAGCAGGCAAAATACCACTCACGATGACGCCGCCAGAGCGGACGAGTCGTTTGGCTTCAGTGAAGTACGCAACATCAGACTCTCTATCGGCGTCAATGAAGGCCATGTCGAACTTGGACTCGCTGCTGAGCTCCTTCAAATTGTCGATGGCAGGCCCGACGACGATGGTTACTTTCTTTGACAGACCAGCGATTTCAAAGTTCTTGCGCGCAACCTGTCAGTGTGTTACGCAGTATAGTCAGTGTCCGACTATTATCTTGCGTGCGTCCTTCGTAAGCTCACCTCAGCATGTTTGGGATTGATTTCGAAAGTCACAACTTCTCCGTCTTCAGGGAGGGCGCGGGCTAGCCAGATTGTCGAGTGCCTTGTTGGCGTATAAATGAAAGGCGACAAAGTCATGGAGATAAACTGATGCGCTCACCCGCCGAGTGTGCCGACCTCAAGGATCCTCTTCGCGCCAGCGGTGCGTGCAACGAGGTTGAGCAGCTTGCCATACATGGGCGACACTGAAATCGAGGGAAGACCGTTTTCCTTCGCGTTCTTCCTCGCTAATTCCAAAACTTCGTCCTTTTGGATGATCAAACCTTCGAAATACTCTTGTCCCTGAGCCCATTCCTCAACCTTGATCGTGTCCCTATGATGATGCGGAGGACCTTTGGGGTGATCCATGTCGGTTATCGATGCGAGAATTGTGCTTGGTTGATACGAGTGCAGTTGAGCACTAGATGGGTGTCCGAGCAAAAAGTGAAGGTGACTTTCATATTATCGACCTGTCTATCTATATATACTCCTCGAGGGTACATAGATTCATGCGGATGATGACCCCTGTCGCGGTGTGAACCGCAGCATCCAATCTGAACTTTAATCCGCGTCTGATATCGATATCGAGATTCGACTCGGATGTACTGGCCCATAGTAAGGCAAACAGTACTCAAGCAGTACACACGAGAAATAGACTGTAAATAGACTGTAATGAGAGCGAAGAAGTAGATAAGCGCATTCGAAAACTGGGGTGAAAAGAGATACGAACGCAAGGAGGTGGGAGATAAATAGACACATATGGAGAAAGATGCAAACCCCCCAAGTCCTGGGTTCGTATGCACTACCCTCTATTACTTACATATGTACTTGCCCAAGTCCTCGCGCGGGTATAAATGCTGGCTAATATATGTCGTCACTGGCTGTCTTCCTACCCAAGTCATGTCAACAGTGAATTGGTCAGTGTGGCTTAATGCATGAAATGCACCACAAGTCACGTCTTATCTGATACGCCGCGCATACACATACTTTATTATTGCGCATTCAGTTTTCAGTTGGTGAGGCGGTCATGAGAACCGCATACGGAAGTGAATATGGCTGTCGATTTGACGTGCCATTCCTGAGTGCGCTACAGGAGAAAATGCCAGATCGAAAGACGGCTGGAGCCGCTTCAGACCAGCAATTGCGGGACCAACGACCACAGTAGCCTTCGACGACAGACCCGGACCAGCAGCTTCCAAATTCTAACGCGCCACCTGCAAGCCTTGGATGTGAGCCATAAGCTAAATACTACTAGTACAGTTACTACTATCAAACACGTCGCTTTGTACAAGGGTTACATTTGGCAAACAGTAAATTCGCAGAAACGTTCTGGCAATGATTCCGATTTCTGAACTACAGATATCACTTACGGATCGCGTACAAAAATCCGTCATAGTAACCGTGCGGAGTCGTGGTGCCTACAACAGTGCATTCGACCTCCGGGTCTGTAGGCAACGTCTTCAGCATATCCCGCACGCCCTCCACGCCACGCCACACATCCGAGGACACACCAGCCACCGCCCCGCTCAGGACGACGTTATCGACGAGCTGAAGAGAAAGAGAAGCACGCGAGAGGGTGGACAGGCGACAAACACATAAAGAGAGGCCCAGAGGATTCGACCATGTCGCAAATTTTAGCGGCACCCCGCATTCACAAGGGACGACATAAAGGGACAATGAGCATTGAGGTGGGAAAAAGAAAGCTGATGAGCGTCCAATTATTCAGCAAGCAAAATACCACTTACAATGACGCCGCCAGAGCGGACGAGTCGTTTAGCTTCAGTGAAGTACGCAGCAAAGGACTCTCTATCGGCGTCAATGAAGGCCATGTCGAACTTGGACTCGCTGCTGAGCTCCTTCAAATTGTCGATGGCAGGCCCGACGACGACGGTGACTTTCTTTGACAGACCAGCGATTTCTAAATTCTTGCGCGCAACCTGTGTTACATGGCATAGTCAGTGACCGGCTATTATCTTGCGTGCATGCATCGTAACTCACCTCGGCATGTTTGGGATTGATGTCGAAAGTCACAACTTCTCCGTCTTCAGGGAGGGCGCGGGCTAGCCAGATTGCCGAGTGCCTTGTTGGCGTATTAGCAAAGTCCTGGAGTCAAAATGATGCGCTCACCCGCCAAGTGTGCCGACCTCAAGGATCCTCTTCGCGCCCGCGGTGCGCGCAATGAGGTTAAGCAGTTTGCCATACATGGGCGACACTGAAATCGAGGGAAGACCGTTTTCTTTTGCGTTCTTCCTCGCCAACTCCAAAACTTCGTCCTTTTGAATGACGAAACCTTCGAAATATTCATTTCCCTGAGCCCATTCCTCAACTTTGATCGTGTCCCTGTAATGGTGCGGAGGGCCTTTGGGGTGGTCCATGTCGGTTATCGATGTGAAAATTGTCCTTAGTTGATACGAGTGCAGTTGAGCACTAGATGAGTGTCCGGGCAAAAAGTGAAGGTGACTTTTATATGGACGATCTAACTGTCTATTTATACTCCTTGAGAGTAGATTCATGCGGATGATGACCGCTGTTACGCTGTGAACCCCAGGCTTCAGCGTCCAATCTGAATCCTGTCCAGGTCCTGTCAACAGTGAATTGGTCAGTGTCGCTTATTTAATGCATGAAACGCACTACAAGTCTTATCTGATAAGCCATGTTGGATACCGCATGGGTACCCGTACAACATGTCGGCATGCTGCACATGAGAACCGCATGCGAGGGTGGATATCGTTGTCGGATTCACGTTCCATTCAGTGAGTCACGGAAGAACGCAATCTAACAGCATGCGCAGTATGACCTATAATACAATTGACCGGAACAACTGATGTGGCACACAGAAACAATGTAAATTGGTTCTTAGTTGCGAATGGCGTATAGGAAACCATCGTATCCCTTGCAGCCTGCAGTGCCCATTACCGTGCAATCGACTTCGCTGTCGTTCTGTAAGGCATTGATAAGTCTGCGTACTCCTTCGACCCGTCCCTCCGTGATCGAGAGGTCCGCCACTTGCCCTCGACGAACAACGTTGTCCACGATCTGAATAGCATCACAAAATTCAAGCATCGGTCAAGAGGGCTGTCGTGTTTTGCCGAAGAGTGAAAAATATGAACGTACAATGACTCCTCCAGACCGCACGAGCCGTTTGGCCTCGATGAAGTATTCGAGGTTGGATTGTTTGTCTGCGTCGATGAATGCCAGATCGAAAGACGGCTGGAGCCGCTTCAGACCATCGATTGCAGGACCAACGACCACAGTAGCCTTCGACGACAGACCAGCAGCTTCCAAATTCTTACGCGCCACCTGTGACAAGCCTTGGACGTGAGCCATCCAAATAAGTGACAGCGGCGGACACCTGAGCGACCTAATCGTACGCACTTCAGCATGTAACTCTGAGAGTTCAAAAGTCATGAGTTTTCCATCCTCAGGAAGAGCGCGTGCGAGCCAGATGGTCGAGTACCTGCGGGAGATGATAGTTATGGAGCGCGGCTTCACAATGATATGACACAATAACGCACGCTCCGAGAGTACCAACTTCCACGATGCGCTTTGCATTAATCGATCGTGCCAGTAAGTGCAGGAACTTTCCTTGCGCTGGAGACACGGCCATGTCACGTATGCTCGCCTCGGTGGTTTTCGTCCGTGTTGCCTCAAGAACATTGTCCTTCGGAATTAGGAGGTTCTCGAAATACTTGTCGCTGCGCGTCCACTCTTCGCGTTGCGTTGCGGATGTGTTATGGGAAGACATTGTTGTAATCTTTGTGGAGTATGCTTGGACCGTGTTTTGCAACGAAATGGTTTTAATCAACTTAGCTGTGCTCTGAAGTGACCTGAGCATGTCATTGTCAGCAAGCACTTGCCCCTGTCGTTTATTGACATGAACGGCGATCAAATCGCACGGAGTCCGTTGAACATCAAATCGGTTGCCGCCGATGTGGCACTTCTCCGAGTCTTGCTTGTGACTAAATCAGGGACACAAACTGTCATATATTCATACTCTGTCAAAGCTGGAAAGTATTGTACCACGGCGGTCTATCAGCGCTATCAGCGCCAGCTTCTTCTAATAATAAATGTAAGTACTTGGCCTTGTTTAGGATTCTGCAAGCCCGAATTTTTCTCAATGCCCGTACTCTTCTGTTCCATATCTTTGGGCATACCGTACAGTCGGGTTAATCGGTCGGCCGGTTGCACCTGTGGGTACAAGACGTTGCAGTACGTGACATCCAACCTCCTTATCTAGGTTCCTTTTGCGTTAGAAAATCTCATCAATGAGTGTTTGTGCCGTAATTATCCAGCCTTTGTTAAGCGAAATTTGGCTATCGTGCCAGCGATACCAACTTCTAAATCAGCAAATATGCTTGGTAAAACGTGCCCTCCCCACCTGTTGGCCCCGTTGAAACCGGTTTTTCTTAGTTGTGGGATTGACTGGTGGCATAGCGACCGGCAAGTCGACCGTTTCGCAACGCTTGAAGGACCGCCATGTTCCCCTAGTCGATGCCGACGTGCTTGCCCGACAGGCTGTTGAACCCGGTACTCCTGCCCTTGCCCAAATAGTCCGGGAATTTGGTGGAGGAGTTCTACTTCCAGATGGTTCTCTGGATCGCAAGAAACTTGGCTCTATCATATTCAACGATGGTTCCAAGCGCCGCGCTTTGAACGCCATTGTCCATCCTGCGGTGCGGCGCGCGATGCTCTGGGCTGTCGTGAAGTGCTGGCTGAAGGGAGAAAAATATTGCGTACTTGACGTACCATTACTCATCGAGAGTAAGCTTGACAAGTACGTCGGCCTCGTCGTACTGGTGTGTTGGTTCGTCAGCCTCGTTCAGGTGAATTCTCCAACCACTAACAGTCCGTCTCAGTCGTCGGGATATGCAATTATCTCGTCTAATGCAACGAGACGGTTCCACTCGCGAGGACGCGCTTTCTAGGCTTAACGCCCAGACACCTATCGAGCAGAAGGTCACTTGTGCGGACGTGCTTATCGACAATTCTGGTTCTCTGGAGGAGGTCGATCATAAAGTGGACGCTTTGGTCACGCATCTTGATCGTCTTTCCGGATGGCACTGGCGATTGTATTGGCTTCTGCCACCGCTTGGCCTCGTCGTCGCCGTCGCGACCGTCGCGCGTCGTATTTTGCGTCCCAATAAATCTCGTAGGTGGTTATGAGCCATATTTTTCTATGTTACACATTGGTTTGTGAATAAAATTATGCATATCTGTACACGAGTCCACGTCTAACGGCTGGCATCTATGATGCTGAAGCGCAGACGTCACACCTATTTACGACTTACAAGACTGTTCATGAAGCTTGAAGATCTAGAGTGCTTATTCATGACTACGATTTATTGTGTGTGTAACTATCCGCATGCTCGGAGATGAAACCATAACATGAAGCTAGACGATATTTACTTGTGGATCAATTTACGCTTGTCTATTTGTTTATGATGCGATGTTACATTTTAATCTTATAGAATATTACACGTAAGTACTGTACGATTCGTCAAAAAAATCTTACATTATTATTGATCATGCATCAAGTTCACATCTGTTTTGCTATGTTCGACACAGATTTTGATGAACTGAAGCAAAGCTAAACTGTCGTGAATTACGGTCCATAGCCCATTTCCCAGAGATAAATATGACAATTACGACGACATCGCCTACGATCTGTCTCACAGGCTTATCATGGTTCTTCGTCCTCGCCATCCTCATCGTCGTCAGCCTCGTCTTCCGACACATCCAGACCCGCTTCTCTTAGCCGGAGTTTGTCGGCTTTCCTCTTGGTTGAAAGCTCATCGAGTAGCACCAAAAGATCTTCCTGCTCCTTCTCGTTGTCTTTTCGTTTGGCTTCGGCTTCAATACGTTTCTCTTCAGAACTTTGCAGTTCTAGGCGTAGAGACACAAGTTGTTGCCTGACATCCTCAAGCTTGAAAGGGTCGTGTGAGAGACGAATAGGGCGACACAAAGCATGACATACCTCTTGAGAACCATTCTGTTGTTTAACGAGCTCGGACTTCAGTTTCTCGATTTCACTAGCTTGATTCCGGATGACTTCCCGTAAGGACGCAGTCAGGGCCTCCGCTTCAGCATTCGGCCCTAAAATAGTCATCGTCAGGGGATGCTGCAAGAGGGAACGAGCACGTAACGTACCTGAGGAGACAGACAGTTGATTTGGCTCAGCAGAAAATCCCCGTTGAACAGCATCTGCAATACTGCTCAATTGCACGAAAGTAGACCTCAAAGCAAATGCTACAGACAGTAATTTGATTTCCAGAAATCAACGAATGCCCAGTCGAGCCAAATCTCCGACTCGCCCTCTTGCTGTGCTTTCAAACCGGGCTGAAAGTGCGCTGGGGTGGGGTAGGGCAACACGATGGACTCTGGTGTGATGGCTTTGAAGCGCTCGTCTTCGCGCAACCGGGTCATCCTCCCGACAAGATTGTCAACACCCAACCGCCCGATTATCGGGTACGTGGTACTTCTAAAAAAGAAATAAAATTTCACAATGTACTGGTTCATAAACCGCGATAACGAACCGTGTAATCTCACCGGGGTCACGGTTGAACTCATAACATATCCCAAGCAGGAAAGCACAGAGCCCCGGCACCGTCGAGTCCAGTTCTGACGTCTGATTGATAGGCTCGACCAACTATAGGGCACAATAAACAAAACGTAGCTTGCTTCAAAGAAGATCCTACCACACCCATGCCCCCTGCATCGAGGAAGTCTCGGACCGCCGCGGGGTCCTCCCAGAGCCATTGCGCTAGCAAGGAAAGATAAGCAACAACAAGATGGTCCCACTCCCGTGACTCCCGATCTGATGTGTCCGCGCGTGCGCGGGACAGTAACGCAAGTGACAAATGCTCTGAAAGCAAAGGAATGAGTGCCTGCGGCGGCTCGTCGGTGTCCTCGTGTGTTTCTTCGGGTGGTCCTGGTGGAGGACCACCATCGGCTGGTACAAAGAATTGTGAACCAGATGAGAGCCCTGGCGGAGGAGCGGCAGTCGGTGTGATTTTCCGAGCTATCGCCTTCGCTCGAGACGATGACCGGACAAGATGGGAAAACAGCAACATCGCCATCTGGATGGAATTCATGTTCGTCGGTGCAACGTCTGGTGGCAAAGTCAGGGCCTGGAGAAGGGGCGTGATAGGCGGATGGGCTTCCGACCCTGAATTGACAATGAATTTGAAGGTAATCTCTACAGCGGGTAAAGTCACCTTCAGGGGGCAACATAGCTTCTAAGATCGCCGTTTTGACCTCTTCTCGACGCACGAAGTTCTAAGCTAATATTGAGTCACATCACGAGTAGGTGACAACGAAAACGGGAGGAACTCACTTCGAAGACGGAAACAGCGGCGGAACGAAGCTCCAGACTGTCGCGATGCCTATGTGCGCTATTCAATCCGTTATACTCACCGGCGATGGCGAGCTCGACAAGCGCGTCCAGCGCTGTAGTGGGCTCAAGGCGGTCCCATTCTTCGCCGTTAGTCTCCGGCACAGGAATGTATGGTGTGAGCATCACTTGTGATAGAGGGAAGTTAAGATTCGTGGGAAGGAGACGCAGAGCCTACGACGGAGTGTGAGATTTGAACGGCAAGAAAAAAGACACGTGCAGCGCACTTGAGTCTTGAGTACAGTGGGCGCATTGGACGCGAGCGCGAGTTCTACCAGGCAACGCGTGTATGAGAAAGTCTCTTGCAGCTATCGCTGGCGTCACGGATTGGGCAACAGACGAGAATACTGGCAACGCTCACATTGCCGCCCTTGGACGCGACAAGCAGACCCATGATGGCGATGATCAGCGACGCGTTCATATACTTCATTTCATCCCAGAATTGTAACGCGAATTCTTGTGGCGCGGGCTCTTCAATTGCTAGTATGGATGGGTATTGTAACAGTGAACACAACACGTGTGGCAGCGGCGTCTCGCGGAAGTAGCTCTGCGGTACACGTCAGCGGAGCAGGCCAGGACAGAGAAATGTGGCACCGCGCGCCTGATTGGACGTGTTGAACTGCAGCAACATGTCGACGCACGTAAGCACCTGCTGAGCCACCACACCGCCCTCGATGCCGCCTTCGTTTGAAACGATCGCAAAGAGCTTCTCGAAAACGCCCTCGAAGGCGAGGATCTTCTGAATGTCGGGGCTGTTCGCAATCAGCGTCTGCAGCACTGCCAGTGCCTCTGTGCCCATCGTCAGCATTGCTCAATGTGGTACTCTCAGTGCGCCTGTACCATTGCGGATGATCTCGCGCTTGTCCTCGAGCACGGCCACGACGTTCGTCGGTGCGCCTGAGGCCTTCAAAAAGTACCCTTGCACGACCTGGCGTCTGTTGTGCAACAGGACGGCAAGAAACTGGAGACTCATGAACCGAGTGTAGAAGGTCGTATCTCCGAGAAGGGCAACGAGCGTGTGCGTCGTGCGCTCATTGGCGAGGACGTAGTCCGTATGTCTATATCCGAGCTCCTTATCGTCCTCCGTGTCACACAGAATACACAGAGTTTCGAGCACTGCCTTGCCAATATCTGCATCGATTTCCACATCGTTTGCAAGAACATTCAGCAGTCCAGGCAATGCTCTGTCGCCCACATCGCGTTTGCAGTCGCGAGAGAGACCCTTCAGTGACAGCACAGCTGCGCGTCGGTCCGCCAAAAGCGTCGCAGGCGACAGTCGGTCGCTGAGCTTGCCGATGGTATCTGCCGCCGTCTGAGGCGCGCCCGTCGGTCCCCGTAGTGCCACAAATGTCTGGTTGAGAAATTCCATGAGATCAAAAGCAATACTTTCTCAAAAAGGCAGTTTCGAGCTCGGTTACGGACACTCATGACTCATGGTGCAGTATCTAAATATGGCACTGGTGGACCAAGCTATAGAATACGCTTGGAGAAAAAATGTGTGCAATCGATTATGCAAGTACCGTGGTTCAACGGCGCTTTGCCTCGTGGGTAAACAACAGCGAGGCAAAGACTGAGGAGCATGTCGTCGATCCACCAACCATGCAGCCTTGTAGTTCGCCAACAGGTTATAAAGCATATGACCGACAGCCAAAATTTGACATTGAATAACAGTTCTATTATGGGCAGAAGATTACAGTCTACATGGAGAGATAGCAGGGCATTATGTGTATCAAAATTAGCATCTACATATCCGTGTGTTGCACGGCAAGTTTCCATTGTGAGATACCGAGTGTATATTACTCGCGTTTATGAGTCACGAAAAAGGCGTCGTTCCTTGTGATATTAGCTATGTCCGTGGCATAATTCAGACCTTCTCTATACCGGAAACACACTCCTTCTCTACCTCCGCCGGTTTGTCGGCGAGGAGAATGCCGGGGTGGAATATATTCAGCGTGTACATTGCGAGCACAATCATCATCCCATCGAGAATATCTACAGCGATTCCCATTCAAACGTGGAAACAACCAATATTGCACAGAACACTCACTGAAGTACAACTGCGTGTGGATGATTCTGCCGGCGAAGCCATTCGAAAGCTCGATGGTGCGGTAGATTGACCTGCCCGGATATTAGATTTGTAATGACTAACGAAGAAAGGCGCTCACCGAATAAAGAGACACAGGGTGCTGAAGACGACAGATCCGAGCATGGTCTTTATTTTTGGCGTCAGCGTGCGTGGCTCTGCGATCGCGGTCGTGTCATCTGGCATCAAGCTGTTTTGTGCCAACGAACGCACAGGCCGGTCCTTGAAGTACCGCCACAGGAACTCGGCACCGCAAACAACGAAGAGCGCCATAGAGACTGCACACAGTAAGCACATATGATCTTGCATGCAAAACAAATGAAAGACCTACACATCTGGAAGACGATGCCTGAGGAAGACGAATTGAGTGAATAGTACTTACGAGGAGTCGTGTAAATGCCTACCTCCAAGCATAATGTTGCCGCCCTGCAAGGAATGAATAAATACATGTCATGTCACTGCAACACCCGCTACGTACCTTTTCAGGGCTATTGTACTTGCTTACAGCAACTGCAGCGGTGCCCCCACCAACTGCTTGTATGACAAGCGAGACGATATCCTGTTCTGACGTTAACCCAACTTGAGGCAACTCAAAACAAAACACGAAGACTGACACAGCTACAAAATATGACGATATCTAGACCATATTTTCAACACGACGTTCAGCTGTGAAACTCGAAAGCACTCACACCACTTTGGATCTAAACGGCTGTATTGCATTCCGATAATGTGGATGAGTTTGTCTAAAATAACAAAACTGGCTGCGAGCAGCGGTGTCGGCCCTACGAAGGCCGCGTGAGAACGTGAGTCCGAGTTTCAGAGGCAAAAGACACAAGGCGATCACCTATGATAGTGAGGGTCATTCTTGAAAAGGATAAGAAAGCCGTTGTTGTAAAGAGCTAAGGATAGAAAGCCACGGACTGCATCTCATAGGGTCCAAGATTGGACGCATTCACGCTGCTCCAGACACGTCCCGCCCATCCCATGATCTCGATAAGGCCACTGAAGACGGCAGTCGGCAGGAGCCACCAGATGCGATAGTATATTGACTGTCCGAGATGGAGAGCTATGGCAGCTAAGGAGACGGCGATTCAAAGGTTCCATGGAACATACCACACGACACAGAGAAAAGGACTACGAAGATAATGGTGGCTGATAAAGTGGGCACATAACCGTATGGCCGAGACAAATCAGATTCGGAGAGCATGTTGAGTCGATAGAAAGCTTTCGCCAGTCCGAGTGGGTGCGCTTCACGACTTCGCCAATGAGCAAGAGAGGTCGAGGGAAATGCATGGCAAAGTGAAGCAGCCGATTCTTATATTCACGCATAAAAGTTGAGCTCAGAGCGGCTTATTAGTAAATTACAAGTTGAAGCAGGACGCGCCGAAAACCATCGTAAGCTCTCGATCGTAGTCCGCAGTCCGATTTACATCGGTATACCGTCACGAACGACGTCACTGGCTTCCTGGTGGCCGTGTTGCTGGATGCCAGATATGGAAGTGATGTCTTTTTTTCAACTCGACTTCGGTCGAAAAATATTTTTAGGATGTCCCGGTTGCAAAATTGCAGGGGTCAAATTGCCTGCGTACGTAATGCGACTTACTACCGCGTTTTGGCACGTGCTATTGCTCCGATATGGTAGTTATACCTAAATCTGGCTAACTGTCAATGACTCATCCAGCATTCTCTGATCCCAAGTTCCTCTTCCTCCACCTTTCTTTTCTTCTTGTTTTTGATTGTGTAAAAATCCAAGGATATTTGATGACATCTATAACTCCACTGCCTCCAACTTTCAGAAGTTTGTATCGCATCTTCCTACGTGCTGCATCTGCGTCCGTGTTGCACCACAACGCTGGGAAGAAGTATCTTCGTAAACTGTGGCGGGCATCTTTCGACGACGCTGTGAAAGTCATTCGTCTCTTGGAGAGCCCTTTATCTGATGCCGAACGCTTACGGTGGGGAACGTGGTGGGAAGCCTGGAATGCTCGAGGTGAGCGTCGTGTAATTCTGGTGTGTTTTGTACGTATTGACGACGCCAGCTGATCGAACATTACAACTGTTGTACACATCCAGCCAATCTCGTGGTTTGGAGCATCGTTTGACGCGAAACCTTGGTTTGCTGTCCCACTCAGAGCAGTTGTGGTTGAACTCGCGCCGATTCCCAGTGTGGAAGCCCCAAGCGCCACCACGTTTACAGCTGGGGCGTGTACCAGCCAAAGAACTAGCTCGAGAGGCGCGCCAAGCGCGTTGGCTTGATTTGAACCTGACGTCCTGGGGTGGTATACAAGAAGTTGTTCGAATGGCGGAGGGAAAGGACGGTCTTCTCCTTGGCAAAATTACAGTCAAGCGGACAAAGTGGCGCACCAAGTAATAATCTCTTCTTGCAGTAAGTAGCCTTACCATATCATAATAATACTCGGTGACTGTCTGGGAAGCCCGCTCATTAACCCGTTTGTAGAACCGGTGGTCATCTACACGTTTCTAACTGCGAGTCTTCTATATTTGTTTTGCAAAAGCACTGCTTCAGGCTGCAGACAAATATTGCATCTGTTTGCTGGGAAGTCCAATTCCTGTCCGCGAGATCCTGTGAGTAGCTTTCATTTTTTTTTTGTGTTCCCGACACGCACATTCTAGTCTGAATGTACCTTTCACGTTTGGTGTCCCTTCGCGAATTCGTGGCGGTTTATAGTCTCGACAATCTGTGGGTATCAGGTTAGATTACCTGCCTGCCTGACTCTGTCATCAGGTTTCCTCATTTGTTAAAGAGTGGTCATAATCTGTCTTAGTTCTTGGCTATCCCGCATATTTCTTCGGTGTCTCACTAATTATCATTGGACCGGCCTGTATTGATAAATCCCATTTAGGACCAATGCAGTTCCATACCAAAAAACATCTGCATCATCACCAACATGAAACGAAGGTCTGATTTTGATGTGCTTGATCATGCTTGTGGAGGCTATTCCCTACTTATCTTTGCGTCTTGCACGTTTTTACTGATTGGGCTGGTCCTCCCATACCACCAACTTCGATTAATCAGTGGCATGCAGTTCTCTGGAACCTTTCCTGCGTGCGTGTCTTCACACGGGCTTGTATGAACCGAGAAGGGGAATCCTGCACCAATTCTGCACAGGGATGCACCTTCGGCTGCATTGATATACGCAGTATTGACTGTGTGATATTTTTTGTGAGTCCATCTATATTGGTTCTATCTTTTACTACTGTCGACGCGTCGCAAACATCACGAAACAGGAGCGACAATCGTGTCGCGTCACTCGTCATCGCCTTTCCCATCACCTTCCATCACGTGATGGGTCCTGTGCTCGCAGTGCTCGTACCTCTATATAATGTGCATGCTGCCTCCCACTGTTGCCCAGACCAAGCCCCGTGTCTCAAATCCGCACCCCCTCTCTACCATCTCCATAAATCAACTCGATTAAACATGATGCCTAGCCCTCCTCGTACTCCTGCGAGCCCGCGGCGCTCACCAAAGATTACGCATTCGAGGAGGCCATCGTTACTCTCCATCGGTGTCGCGAAGGCCATTCCAGTATGCATTTCGTCTAATCAAAGTTGTTGGCTTGGCTGACATAGCTTCGTAAAGTCGGAGCAGCGCTCTGTCATCATCGACAACGGTGTCCAGATCGTAGTCGTTCCTGCTGGCGATCCGTTCTACCGCACATCAGTTAGGACGAGTGCGTCGGCACTACGCTCTACGCCGCGCCGTCCGGGATATGTGCGGCCACTTCCCTTCTCCTGTGAGGCGCTGGCGTCGCCCACGTCATCGCTTCGTTCGTCCGACATCCAGTCCACGTCCACATGCCCGATATCGCCGTTGTCTTTGCCCCCGCCTCGGACACTGCTCCTTACACCGCCAAGTTCCACGCTTAGCATCGCATCGTCGCCTAAGTTAAGGGTCATTTCGCCGCCAGTCGCTCTCAAAAAGCGCGGAACGCCCCTTTCTCCCGTCTCGCCTCTCAAGGATTCGGCAAACCTCTTCAATATGCAGCCGAAGACATCAGTTAGGTCGGCTCCGTTACAGGTTTCATGAAGCGATGCGTTCACATTCATATTCGTATTTATCCACCATCATGCGTCCGAGCATGTATTTTTAATTTATACGCCGGATTGGGTCTAATTATCTATTCCCGACAATCCTTCTGTATTTTCGCGGTTTAATTAATGGGTATATCCTACGGTTCAAATATGGTTTTTGCCTTAAGTAGGGGACGTTTTCTTCGATTCGTATGCATTCATGTATAGTTATGTACAAGTGGACACAGACTACCAAGAAGGGAGAAAAATGAAACGATTAGATCTACGTACTTGAAACAGCAGCCGCACGGCGGTGCCCGCGTCCCCACCAATCCGTCTGACGCGGAGACTGAGCTACTTTTGCCCAGCCGCCGTCCGAACCTGTAACAACCGTCCAACGTCGGCTGCTTTCAGCGCCCACTTGCGCGCTTTGTTCTCGTCTTTCGCCACCAGTGCTAACTTGCAGAGGAAGGAGTATTGGAAGGCGCAGATCACGTCGTCCACGAGCCGCTCTTGTTCCAAAAGATCCAACAGGTGCAACGCGTCGTTCTCCTGTTTTTGTTTTTCGCCTTCTCTCTTCGGATCGTCGATCATTTTCTGGAACTCCCGATGCACTTTCTCTTCTTGTTCTGTCAGCCGGATACGGTTGAACATGAGGAGTTTGCGGTTGGTGTCGCTCTGGCGTGGACGGTGGCCGGGCCCTACGTCGGTGCAGGAAGGGCATTTACACTTGAAGTTGTAACGCTCCAGGAGCTCAGCGCGTTGTGCGCAGGGGAAGAACAGACTACTACGGTGGAGGTAGGAATTTGTGAGCTCTTCGCCCGCCGAGATATCTCGCCTAGCGCGCACGCTGTAGCTGAAGGATTGCACGTTCCAACTGCCATAGACGTTGGGGCTGCAGCTGAAAAAAAAAAACGCTTGTAAGAGAGACAGATAGGTCAGCGTGTGAAAAATGAAATGAACCTATGGTTGAGACGAGATGTCAGATTGAAAACAGCACAGTAGAACATGTCAAGGTCTCCGGGAAGAATATCGACGCCGAAGGAATTTGTGTTTAGTATGCCCACCATGGGATCCTTAACGAAGCCGCCCCCATTCCGTCGACAATCGTCAAGGGCGCGAAATTGGGCAGCCCTGTCCGGAGGCATTTGCATTAAGACCTCCTGCACCAATTGCTCAAGACTCTTCCCGGGCTCGATGCACATGTCCTAGCGGCAGACGAAGATATATGAGATCAGAGACGCTACAGAGTATGATGATGCATAGCGCACCTCGGGAATGGTCAGCAAAGGACGTTCTACGATAATAAGCTCCCCCATTTTGATGTTGCGGGCAGCGAACACGCCCAAGCCGCCGAGAGACGAACCGTCAATACGGTAGCAGTTTTGAGCTGCCTTTGGGACAGGCGATGGCCAAGATGGGCGGGCTAACAAACGTTCTTTCACCCCGGTGAAGAATAGACAACCTGTTTCCATTGTGTTCGGAGGAAGACTGCAGCAAAATCAGATTTTTTTTTTGCTTGATCAGGGACAATTTTATTACCAGGTTATTGTTCGTTTGACGACACCTCGACTCATTTTTAGGTATAATTCCTCTGTTGTGCACTCATTCCCCCCAGTATGGGGAATGACTATTGATTTGGGTGAGGGCACTTTGACCGAACCTTTCTCCGGAAAGGCTTCAACCGTTGGCACATTGTACGACTTGGCAGCCAAGGAAGCGGCTGGCTTCGTGACGGCAACCGACGGCTCCACAGCAGGGGAAGGAACGGTGGTGACCTTGTGCTTAGCACTGGCGTCTTTGTTGAGAAAGCCACGCCTCATCGTAGAATGGACGGACAAGGCTGTCCAGAGGCACAAATGATGGTCGCAGCCTTGAGGAAAACCACGCTGAAGGTCGCACGGACCAGGTTTTATAGATATTGATCATAATATTGAATGGTACTGCTTAACATAAAACGGGAGCGAGAAACGACAGCAGACCTGTTATACGATAGTAAGTACCAATGATACTTAGAGAGAGGAGAGATGAATGAATGACTCATCGATCATTGCTAAGTCTAAAGGAAGCGCATGACGTCACGAGGTCGAGAATTGACAGTGTGGTCACATTACCTGATTGTCTTGTCATTCAGTTAAAAGTAATTAACCATCCTGTTCTCATCCCACAGCATTGCACTGAATCGGGATTCTCCATATTAACTGGAGTTACTTCGCGGGGTCGTTTAGTAGTCTTTCCAAGCGCCAGAAATGTCCTACGGTGGTGTAAGTTAAAAAAAGGCTTTGGCGGACACGTATTAATCCCCACATGCAGTATTACGCTCCTCCCCCCGGTGGTCCTGTTGGTGGAGGTGCGTCAGACGGCGGTTTCAAGATCGAAAAGTGACTATGTATTCTTCAGGCTACAATCCTGGACCTGGAGGTTATAACAATCCTGGAGGATTTAACATGGCTCCTGGCCCGCCGCCGGGGGCCGATCCCAGGTGATTAGACTTTTATGCACAAATGTCCAGTTTCTCATCCTTCCTAAGACTCTGGGAATGGTTCAGCTCTGTCGACACCGACAGATCGGGCCAAATCACCGCGACTGAGCTTCGTGAGCTATGATGTTCTGAAAAAGTTGCGTGACATGTTGACGCCCGGCGGCAGAGCGCGCTCTCATCAATGGAGACTGGACGCCCTTCGATCTTGATACTGTAAAAATGCTTTTGAACATTTTCGACACGGATCGTAGTGGCTCTATTGGTTTCAACGAGGTGAGCACTAGGAACACAAATTATGACGTGTCCTGACCACGGTTGTCAGTTCGCTGGTCTGTGGAAGTACATCAAGGACTGGCAGAACGTCTTCCGCGCGGTCGACCGCGATGGCTCCGGCTCTATCGATTCCCGCGAGCTCGCGAACGCGTTGAAGGGCTTCGGCTACGACCTCACAAACAACCCTTACCTGATCGACCTCATCCAGCGTAAATACGGTGGGCATCTACTTTCTCAGTCGACGTTTGTTATTTAGTGATTTATTCCCTCCTTCTGGGAGACATCCAAAAAGGCTCCATTGATACCGGTAGGTACGGGGCGCCTCCGGGTATCACGTTTGACCGCTTTGTGCGCGCCTGTGTCGTCGTCAAGCAGCTCAGCGAGGCATTCACCCACTTCCCCAAGGCTAACCCGTACGGTGGCCCCACCGGCCCAGCAACGATCAGCTATGAGCAGTTTATGGAGACCGTGCTCCGCCTTCCTTAAAGTTGAGCCCTTCTGCCAGAGGTCCGGAATTGTTGATCCACAAAGACGACTTCCAATTAGCGTCACAATGTTACTTTATGTCTCTGAATCGTACTTCGCAAAAATCCTTGAGCGACAAAATTGATGATGGTTGTTAATGTTGCAGTGACCTCTGGTATCTCAGATTCTCATGAATATACCATATATATATATAAGGCAAGACTTGAAAAGGATGCAACACACGCCAGGACAGGATATTATGGCGAGGCGCCGATATCACTTTAACCAACAGCCTATTTGGGTTGCATTAAGGTCTCGAGAAGCTAGTCGCAAGGCTCGGGAAAGCCTGTCAGGACTCAGGACTCAGGGCCCTAATTATTGCGATTGAAGGTTGGTTCAAGAACACACACAAAAATGATTTTGACCCCGTCGCATAGCCAGGTGAGGTAAACAACATCATAGTACAAGACAAGTACATAGTTCAGGTATGTATACATAACGTGTCTGATCGATAAGATCTAGAAACCTGCACAGTAATGGGATGCACGGAGGCCTGCGGTTGTGGGAGTAGACAATGACCGTTCCGAGTGTTGTTGCGATTTTCAAGTGTTTTTATGTCGAATTAGACCGGTAAACGAACCTTGCAATGTAGCAAACTGACGATGTAAGGTTCTATGTGGTAAGGGTTCGTGCCTTCAAATCGATCACGAGGAGTCATCAACTGAATGCCGAATATAGCAACCGAGATACCATAATAAAACGAAGTTGTCTGAGTGCCTTCTTCCAAATTCTTTCTCTCCTCCGCGTTGAAAAGTAAACATCATGGTCATGAAATGCCCTCGTAAATCTTCAAATATTGGAATATTGAACGATGAAATCGCTGAACAACCTTCGCTCATGTTCACGTCCAGATCAAAGCTGGTCCAAGCGATCATGACATTGGCCAGGACCGTGACGAAATCGCATCCAAGCAAATTGAAGACCAGCTGGCCAGTAATTCGACCGCATTGTTTCTAAGGCTTCAAAGCGTGATGCACAAGAAACAGACTTATGGACCGGGCTTCTCCAATCGAACGACGCTGCGAGTTGTTCAAATAAATAAACCATTGTTCCGGTTGGTGTAGCTAGTGTGGCTTCCGGTCAGGCCCGCCTCTTATCGATCTATGGAGGCGTGACAAAGCTGTGCTTTGAATGGACCTGGTGGCTTGAACAACAACATTCGCATTGACAAGTGGACAATGGGCCACTTCGTCAGGACAACGCTTTGTCGAAGTGCCGTTCAGTATAAAAGACAGGCCTGAGGGTTGTCATGCCTTTCTTAGTGCCACTCATCTCGCCGCTGCACCATCCTCTGCTCGTTTACCAGCGAACATAATAAACGTTCTACCTGTCTTAGCAACCTCCCGGTATCAGTGCAAAGGTAAGTGTGACGGGTCTCCGCCTCTTCATCCATATTGATCATGGCGATGCGCAGATGTTCGTGTTCCCTGGTGCATTCTCGACAGTTCCCCTCACGGCGGAGAACCTGCTCAAGCACACCACTGCTATACACCCTACATACGATGAGCAGGAGGCTGATGACACTTCGTCTTCGACCTCCACAAGCTGCTGGCTTGGCTTGGCCACCTCGACGGCACCCTCCTCGCCTCTTCTGGCGACCCCCGAACTGTCCCCTCTTTGTCCCTCCACAGTCCTGGACATCAATGACGACGTGCTCAACGGCAAGTGCACATCCAAAGCGGATCTGGCCTCTGCCGATAAATGTGGCGCCAACCACCTCGAGCCGTCGTTTGCGAACGAGGATGCGCAACCATTTGCGCAGATGGCCGCGTTGATGGGCGAGTTCTACTCGCTGTATCAGACCATCCTTGACGACACCAAGTTGGTGTTCGACCCCTTCCGTGACGAGAAGCCAACTGGCTTTACCGCAGGGCTCCGTTCCGATGACGACGAGATCTTCGTCCCGTCTTTTGATCATACGTTTGCTGACAATGGTCCTATTGGCTCTGCCGTCTTCTCTGGAGACGGCGCATTCGTCTACGCGCGACGTGCCGCTACCGACCGCATGCTTTCAGACTTTCCCGAGCAAGCCTCTCACGGTCCTGCTCCTTCTCTCAATCTTTCGGTCTTGGAACGCGTTCATCTCAGGCAGGCAGCCATGGTGTGGGAGGCGCAGCACCCGAAGATTGACACCACCGCTCCGCCGACATATGGTGGACTGCCTAATACCTGGTTCGGCGCGTTCTCCCCGGCGAAGCGCGCCGCCCCTGCCCCTGCCCCCACCGCTCCCACTCGGCCCGCCCTTGCTCGAGCGGCTCCTCGCGGATGCCGCTTGAAGCGTATTCTTTGTGAAAACGCCGGACACGTCGCACAGAAGATGCAAGGTGTCGCGGCCGGTGGCTATCGCCGCACCCCCCGCGTATGTGCCGCTCCTTCCGTAGCGTGGACGCACAGCATCTGGGCCTGATTGATGTGCGCCATTGTTGGGGTACGTCTACTTGTATAACCGTCTGTTTATCGTTTGAATGCTTACAAGAAGCCTCATTAGCGCTAGCGGAGTATACGCAGGCAAGATACGAAGGCAAGGACTACCATCTCATGGAATGAAACAGTGGCGAATCCCCGAATTTCTCAGCTATAGGTCACGGCTTGACCTGAAGTGTATAGTACTCAAGCCGGTGATGGTCACGGGTAGATTTATTTTTTCCCTCGGGCCCGGAGATGACCTCCCGACTTTGAATTTCCCATCAGGAACTCCCCTTCTTCCCCGATCCATCCTCATCGTTTTAAACACTTTTCTGCGTCTTTTACCTACTCGTAGTCTGTACAAGGAACATTGTGGAATGGCAAGGGCCTGTACGCATCGGAATTGTACCAACAACACCATACGTAGCTGTTGTGTCCCCCTTCTGTATACATGCGGTCTGACATCGATCAGAGACGTTACGGTTCGGTACAGTCACAGTACCTCCCCTGTACGACTACGGAGTCGTCACGTCTCCGATCGATGTCAGACCGACCTACCGAACGTTTATCACGGTGTTATAGAAACTCACACCTTACAAACAGCCTTACTGAATAACACTGACACTGTCTTACAGTAAGCCTTACACCGGAAAGTGCCGCTAGTCTTAGTGACAAAGGCGGCGAACGCCTTAACAACCAGCCTTACACCATAAGGCTAGTTGGAAGGTGTTCGTCGCCTTTGTTCATACCTTAAGGGTAAAGGCAGGTTGTGAGGGACCACACGTCTATGTTAGTAAGGTAGGTAGTTAGGACTAGCTAGATTTAGTTTGTAAGGCGTGTCTGTAAGGTGCCTGGGGCCTTACAGCAAAAGGCACGTCGTAAGGCTAGTGGAGTCTTACAACCTGCCTTACATTGTAGCCTTACAATGTAAAGCGTACGTGGGCGTCCAGTGGTTCCTGCTTCACACACAGTGCGCAAGTACACACGTCCGACAATCGCCTGCGAGTACCAGGTATAATATAGTATATACCACCGACCGGTTATACATTACAAAAAAAAAAGCTTTCTCGTGTAGACTGCTCCCGGAAGCCGAAACATAGTTGAACTACCTACGAGACATGCAGTTCAGTTACACGTTAGGGTACGGTAATAGATCTTTAAACGATAGATTGGGCTGTCATAGATAATGACCAGCCGGCTTTTTTTTTTTTTTTTTTTTTTTTTACCGTCCCCTCGGTCTACGCACCTCGCAATCTTTCGTCGACGAGCACGAGCACGAGCACGAGCACAATCGGCAGTGCGTCTGCGACTAGCTCAACAGGAGGTAGCAACGCTTCCAATGGTGCTGCCGTCGCATTGCTTGCTTCTAACCCTCTTGTTTTTATTACCTTTTTCTCCCTGTGGCTCTTCCGCCTCTGGCGGAATTGAAATAAATACCCAGCCCTGTGAATATTTGTGTGATGTGTACTAATCGCTGTGGGTGGATGCTAAACGGTGCATAGTATGCGAGTGTTCAAAACCGCATCGATAAATTTTCATTCCCCATCGTAGCCTAATTGAATGTCAATAAATCACCCATCAAACACCCTGGAATGTAACACAGACGGACATTTGACTGCATCTCGGCGTTGACTTGTCACTTCGTCCTTGGTGACCTGCGGGTGCATGCGAAATGTAACATTCCGATGTTACATTCCGTCCAACATCTCTTAGGTGATCGGAGTGTTGCAAATACTGCCAGCAATATCTTCTGAGTGTGGAATGTTTGTCGGAATGACTTATTGTGACTGTGACAGAATGTCATTCGGAATGTGGCCTTTCACGGCGATCAGAATCACTGTTTCCGCCGCTTGCGGAATTGTTGGTCGGAATGTGGTATTCCGATCAACCTTCCACAAGCAGCGGAAACAAGTATGGAATTCCCATTTCCGTCCAACACTCCCTGGTGTGCAGATACAATCATTCCATCCATCAATCCTGATCGATCTAAATCAAACATTCCGCACAGACATTCCACGGACCCCGGAATGTCGTCTTCCGTGCAGCATTCCGATCACCTCAGAATGTTGGACGGAATGTAACATCGGAATGTTACATTTCGCATGCACCCGCAGGTCACCAAGGACGAAGTGACATGTCAACGCCGAGATGAGTCAAATGTCCGTCTGTGTTACATTCCAGGGTGTTTGATGGGTGATTTATTGACATTCAATTAGGCTACGATGGGGAATGAAAATTTATCGATGCGGTTTTGAACACTCGCATACTATGCACCGTTTAGCATCCACCCACAGCGATTAGTACACATCACACAAATATTCACAGGGCTGGGTATTCATTTCAATTCCGCCAGAAGCGGAAGAGCCACAGGGAGAAAAGAGCGATAAAAACAACAGGGTTAGAAGCAAGCAATGCGGCGGCAGCACCGTTGGAAGCGTTGCCACCTCCTGTTGAGCTAGTCGCAGACGCACTGCCGATTGTGCTCGTGCTCGTGCTCGTACTCGTCGACGAAAGATTGCGAGGTGCATAGACCGAGGGTATGGTCAAAACAATGCTATCCAGGTCTTTCCCATGTTACTTGATTAATTCTTTCACTAGAGCAAGTCCAGTTGAATGACGCACCAAAGTAGGAACCATTCACACCAGCGTCGTTGACAAGCTTGAGATGGTACGAGATATTGTCCAAATTTGATGCAAAATAAGCCAGAGTAGGATGCTGCTGTTCGCAAGTCTGTCCGTAAGCCCCGCCGCAACCAGATATACCGTCATAGGTTTCTACAGTGCTGCCATCTGTGGACGATAGCGTCACGTTATATAACCCGTGATCGTTCTTCTTGTCTCCAAAAATGTAGATAGCGGAAGCTGAGCTCCAGTTGTCATATGGCTGAAGTTTGAGTCATGTGAAGGCATCCATACCGTGGAAATCCAACCCAAAGCTTGCGCCGTCTTCGTTCGTGTAGGCAGAGCCGCCACCACTGAAATTGGCCGACGTATTATTATCCCA
Source organism: Fistulina hepatica ATCC 64428 (assembly GCA_000934395.1). NCBI lineage: Eukaryota > Fungi > Basidiomycota > Agaricomycetes > Agaricales > Fistulinaceae > Fistulina > Fistulina hepatica. Next base: position 356,492 of record KN882043.1, on the reverse strand, counting down.
GGTACCAGTGTATGTGATGGAGGAATCATCCTCCTGCAGGGTGGTGTTGGAAACTGTTGCACTGAGGTATTCATTAAATTTTGACATGTACGGTAAATGCATCGAGACGTATGCACATACCCACTGGGAGCCAGCTGAACCGTGAAACGTAGGAAATCAAACAAGAAGTTTCCACCGCTAGAGCTATTTGCGGCACCCAAATTGCGGAGTTGCAACGTGTGGTTGTCATAGCTCAACTCGGATGAGCCGTAGAGTAGGTACGGTGAGGACGCATTCTGCGTGGCGTACGCGCTGAACTTGGAGGACACGCTATCTACTACAACTTCATATGAGCCATAATCGGGGCCAGATGCACCAAAAATATAGAGAGCAGGTGCTGGGGATATTAAATGAGGGACCAGAACAACCCATGAAACTTGCCAACTAACCTGTAAAGTTGAAACTCAGTGTCGTGTTGACTACGCTGGTTTTGTGGTAAGTTCCCATAAGCCATTGACTATTTGCAGCATCGAAGTCCGAGCTAGAAGGATCTGGTGTTTCCCAGGCGGAGTGAGTTTCGTATGAGAGCACCGAGTCGAAGTCGTCGACTGTAATATTGATGTTGACGGCTGAGGTATCCATTTTATGGTTGTGAAACAAGTGTAGAGTTCAGAAAACAAATAAAGAACAATAAAAATAGAAGGGTATGAGAGAAATGAAGGACACCGTGTGACACAGAAAGCCAAATAATTGGTGCCAACAACAGTTCAGAAACGGCCCGGGCCGACGTCGGATGAGCGAAAGCCACGTGATATGGCTGATCCGATACCCAATTCGGGAAATGGCGCATTGATTGGCGGCCCCGGCGAAAGGGTATTTATTTTCTATTTTCACTTTGTGTCTTCCATCTTGTCTCTATGCGCTGGATCTCCATGGACTGTTTTCTTGCTTTTATTTAACAATAATGTCTGGTTTCAGCAACACTACGTTCGGCAAACGCTTACGCACAGCCAACGTATCTGACGAAAACCGTGCTCCGTCGCGACTGCGAAAGCGTGTGAATGTCGGCGCTGGTGGCGTACAGGAGCCTTCACGCTCATCGATGAGCCTAGCGTCGATAAAGACGAACGTGATTGCGAAGGCGGCGCCTACGAAGCAGACGTCTGAGGAATCTCTATTACCGGCTGGGCTTAGCTGGGATGATCGATTTCTGCCTTCGCGCGACGCAGGCGACCTTCGGACATCATACAATATCGATAAAGATACTGACAGGCTGCCTTTGACCATGATCCCATCCAACTTCAATGCTCGCAGAGGTATGCACCCGTGTTCTTTCAATGGCGCATGTATAAAGTCGTCGGTTCTGCTTGACGTAGCGCTGATATGATATGATAGAAGAAGCCAACGAGGCCTTCAGTGATGTGCTCCGCGAAGAGGTGATTCCTTCGCACCCCAGCTCACCAACCCTGGCCGAAGGCATGCCTTATGTTCGGAAACGCAAATCTTCTCTCTTTTCTTTCAAGACGCCTAACAAGGCGCATCCCATTGGATCTCCGAAAGTCCAGCTCGACAAACCTACGGATGAAACATACAGTCTGAGCCCTGTCCGTAACGCAACTCGTATTCGTCTTGAGCGGCCTCGGTGCCAAAGCTATGACTTGCCCACAACGCCATTCCGCGTCCTAGACGCACCGTCTCTCATGGAGGATTTCTATCTCAATATTTTAGATTGGTCGGCCACCAATGTGCTAGCTGTTGGTCTTGAGGACGCTGTCTATCTCTGGCGCGGAGACGATGCTTCTGTCACTAAACTTTGCGATTTCACAGCATGTGCTGACTCCATTGCTTCGGTGTCGTGGGTGCAGAAAGTATGTAAATATGTATATTCGTAATTTTTTTTTTTGGTTGATTGCAAAATTAGGGTTCTACGCTTGCCGTCGGCACCCTCTCCGGGAGACTGCACCTATACGACGGTGACACGCTGAGGATTGTCAGGACTTATGACAGTGCACACGACGAGCGGATCGGTGTTCTGGCGTGGAACGACAATGTTCTAAGCTCCGGCTCACGCGATCATTTGGTGTATTACCGCGATGTGCGCGAACAGGGCGTGCAACCGTTTCGGCGTTCCACGGGCCACCGTATGGAGGTCTGTGGGCTGCGCTGGAATGATGCCGGACTGCTCGCAAGTGGCGGTAACGACAATCGCGTGTGCATCTGGGATGTGCGTGGCAGCAGCCGGAGCTACGACGACCGACCGTTGTGGAAGTTTGAGGAGCACACTGGTGCAGTGAAGGCACTCGCATGGGCGCCCCACGTGCGCGGCCTGCTCGCATCGGGCGGCGGTACAAACGACCGTCATATACGTTTCTGGAATACGGGCAATGGTCGAATGCTTGAAGAGATAGACACCGGCAGCCAGGTGCGTCGAGTCGTGCATTCATATCTGCCCGTGTTGATATTCCTTATCGTAGATATGCAACCTTGGCTGGTCGCAAGTCTCACACGAACTGGTGTCTACGCATGGTTATGCGAGCACGAGCATCTCCAATCAAATTTGTGTTTGGAAGTATGCCGGCACCAATCTCCCCGGCAAGTCGGAGATAGTACGGTCGTTCTGCGGTCATCTTTCCCGCGTGTTGTACCTCGCAATGTCCCCAGATGGTCAGTCTATTGTGACTGGCGCCGGCGGGATGTTTGATTCGACGCTTCGCTTCTGGCACGCCTTCCACAAGGGGGACGACGACCACAGGAAAGGGAAGGAGAGTAAATTGGATTATTCGCGTTTAATTCGTTGATGGATGAAGATTTCGCATTTGCAACCCTGGCAAAGGCCGTTGGGTATCTAATCGAGCGCGCGTTGGCACGTTTCATAATTTCACTGCTTTCCATTTCCAAGATCCACTTCTTCATTCCGCGCATGCTCCCATCAACAGCATCCATCCATCCACCATTCATAGCTGTCACCTTGCATTGTACATCTGCTTTCCTTTTCATGTTGCATATCATTCGGCTCATGTGTGTTGTTCGCTCACTCTGCTCGCTCTCCAACATCGTTCTTCGACAAGTTCACTATGGATATCTCTCATGTTCACCACAGATCCTTTCCCGACATGTTTTCCACTCAATACGTATTGCACCGTTTCAATAACGCCACAGCATCTCTTTCTTCCCTAATCTGACATTCGTACATCATTTACAATATGCTCCATCTCTTTCGTCTTATGCAGAAAGGCTACAACATTTTCTTCAATTGCCGGATATATGAGTACTATAATGTCTGTTATAAATACATGAACTGATCTTCGGGTTGAATCTATGTCTTTTGGAATAGCAATGTCGTTGTGAATTGATGAGAGCGGTTGAGAACATGAAAAACGGTGTGCTAGGAGATTCAACGACTGTATTCAGGCATTTTTTCTACATGTGCCGACATTTTTCTCTTGTTGGTGTCATCAAATACAAATACATGGTAATCAGCTTCTGCAACACATAGACACGCCCCGATCAGATGGCGATGATCGGCTCCTGCAGAATAATACCTTGTCTTCGGACAAAACCACCCTCCACACCACTCGACCTCTGCCTTCGAGTGTATCAGCTCGTACGTTTATCGTGTTTGTTGGCTTTGCAATCTGTAGTGGATTGACTAGCGAACAGCTCTGCAAGTCTACGTGACGATTCCCACAGCATCCTGCAAGCTGAATAGCGACCTTACAAAGTGATATTACGTGGGGCGGTGATCAGAGGCGGACAACTGCGCTTGCTCGCGGGGATTTCAACATTCATTTTGTTCCTCCTCGTTCTCTCCGCCTGTGAATGGCTCAAGCCGTGTACGATGACCATCCCCTCCAGGAATACTTGACAGGTGCACGATTATGTCTGCGTCAGTGGTTTGCATGTTCTCACAGTCCGGTTCGTCTAGAACAACTCGGCGAAGTCGCTGGTGAACTCATGCCAGGTGGCTTGCGCGACCTCGCTCACGATGACGTGCAGCAGCCCACGGAACTCTTGCCTCTAGTTCAGGTGACCCGTCGGGTACGTCTTTCTCGTCCGCAGTTGTCGCACTTGAGTTGACCAGCCAGAATAGATCATCGCACTATTGTCCTCTGTCAGAAGGCAGTCGCGTCCATCGTCCTTTGTCGAGAGATTCAAATACCAGATCATCTCTTCCCCTCTGCTCGACACGTCATTAGCCTTTTTATCCGCGCCGCACTATTCTCCATCACATTCTCCTCCGCCACCAGAAGTCGACGCTAACCACTCGGTGCCACTAAATACATGGGTGGTCTTTGCAATCATTGCCCTCCCTCCCACCATTATTGGTTCTGTATCTTTTTCTCTTGGGATTATTACGTTTGTTGTTTGCTTGGTAACATTCGCCGCCAACCGCAACGCGCCGTCGGAAGTTACGGTACAACCTGTAATGCTGCTCATTCGTTGTTACTGCTCCATGCTTCTGTGACTGACGATGCCATGTTTTAGATTTGGGACGCTGTCACGCAACTTATAACTGCTAACGACAAGTGGCAGTCGACTGTACGAGAGGCCATCGAGACCCTGGAAGGTGAGGCAACGTGGTACGTCATGTTCGCCCGTGAAATTTCCAAGCACGTTCCGACGTCTTCAGTGGTCCCAGTCCTTCTTCTCCACTTCGCGTGACGCTGCATTCATCGCTACAGTCCACGCAGAGCCAATGCGACAATGTGCGGCATTTACTATCGGCACTCGCATCTCCTTCTCAGGTCCCGCAAATATCAGAGATGTATGCGCCCCCTTCACCTGCGTCTGCCTTATCCAATTCGTATCATATGTTGCCCAATCTCCGGCGGCCACTCTCGTTGCCGACGCACGGGTTGACTCCCTCGCGCAGCAAGCGTTCCACCTGGAGTGGGCTGCCACCTCGACAACAGAGACACCATTCGGATCTGACACATCTTGCGCCTCAATATCCTTCCAGTGCTCCTGTATCGCCCTCGAAGTCACTCCCTGTGCGTAGACAACCGAACGACGAGGACGATCTCGAGTTGGGCGACGATAACGGTCCTCAAGCACGTTTTAGTTCGTTTGCGCTTGACCTTCAACGCAAGCGGAGGAGTGCTGGGTTTGAGGCACTCGGGATATCGCTTCATGGCACACCGGAGGGATTCCAATCGTCGCGGTTCACTACGAACGCATCCCCGCGGCATCCCTTGTCCACGTCCGCCATCAACCTTGCGTTGCAAGGCGCTCTAGCTGCGCGACGGCATGCTTGCTCCTACCTATTAGCATTGCGATTTACCCCAGAAGATGACGGTGGGGACAATGATTATTGGGATGACGTGTGCTCAATAGTTGGTTTATTGACCGGTGCGTTTGTGGAGATTACGGATGGACTAAGAACGGCTCTCGCACAGGCGGAGCAACAACGCTTGCGGGAAGGTACGCCGACACCCGCGCTTGAGGGCACGAAGCCTGAACTGCCGTCTCGACGGCTTTTGGCTTCCAGCTCGTTCGCGCCCATGCCTGATGCCTTGGCACGTTTTGCACGACATGTCGATGCTATATCGACGGCCCTGGACGATGCAAAGGACAACTTGACCCAGACGGTCTCTTCTCTCCGTGATCACGAGGATGATACATCGACAGCTGACCTTCCTTTGACATCGTCCTCTGTTGCTCTGCAGGCCTATGATAGGCTACGGCATGAGCTCGGCATCGCCCTTCGTGAATGCGAGCGCGGGCGTGCAGATCTCGTCGATGTGTTACGGCCTCCGTCACCTCCAGTAGAAGATGAGACGCTGGAGGACTTACCACCCCTCGGGCACGACGTCGGGAGCGACGACTCCGACAAAGCGGAGCCCGCAGAGGACGACGACATTCCACAGTCGTCGACTGGTCCTCGTCATCATTACTCAGGCGTGGTCGCAGAGAGTGAAGGGGGTGGTGCGATACGTCCCGTGGACGCGTCAATACCCTCGGACTTCTTGCCGCCGCCCGGTGCAGATATGGTGTTTGAGGGCATGTCGGGTCCGCCGTCCGTCATCCGGGAACGCTCGAAGTTGTCGCGCGAAGAGCGCATAAAACTCATGAAGGCCCGTAGGGAGAGTGCGGTAGCGTGGGCGCCGCCGCCACCGACTTGGGGTCCTGGTGGTGAGATCGTTCAGGAGCTCAAGGATGTCATATGGCAAGTGGGCGAGAGGAAGAGGAGGATGATGAAAAAATCTCCTCTTGACGATAGTTTGGTATGATCTCTCCTCTGTGATGGTACATTGTGATGGTACATATACTTAAGTATATTATATTATATCTTTCTTGCTTAGTTTGTCTCATGTTTTTTTTTGCGCCATGCCATGATACTTGGATACATACACACGCCCACGGTCGTTACAGTTACATACTTGGATTATGTTTTGCTCGTTTCCTGCATCGTTCGTCAATTGCACATTTTTTTTTCTGGTTGACGCTCACGCCGAAATGTTGGCAACACGGAAATAGTGCGTACGACTAAAAGGTACCTTGTATCTCTCGATTACTTATCTGAGTTCCCAGCCGCTGACTGCGAGGTACAGACCGGTGGGATGCCACTTGACTTGCCGGATGCCGTATCCAGGTAATTGCCACACATAAAGTATGCATTGCTATGTACGGGCTTGTGTTCTACAATTTGTGTGGCTTGATGGCCATCACTGCCTTTTTTTTTACATAAATTATTTTCTGGAAACTACGCCTGCAACGGAGCATGGTGCACCCGCGCAGTAGTAGTACTTAACTCCTTCAGCAACGTCAGAAAACTCTTCATGGCAACACGCAATCAAGACTGACTTTTTGACTTGCCGTTGAAAAGCTTATTGCCTAAATAGGTATTTACATGTGCAACGTTTTGATTGCCGCATCACGGCAACTGAGTTGACCCGATCAAGATCTGCACGTCGATCCATGCCGATCTATCATTGAGACGAACAAAAGTATGAAATCCCCTCCTCCTCCCGCCCACCTGCCATATGACATCTTTGAGCTCCTGCACGATGTTGCCACCAGGTTCCAGGTTGGTGGACACAATACTGGCATCTGTTTTCCCAACCGGCTCGCTTGGCGGCCGCTGGTGCGCCTGGACAGTTCTTATTGCATGCGCAGGCTGGGTTCTCTGCCAGCAATGCGGGGCATGGTTGATCACGCAACCACCCATGAAAGGAAGTACTTACGTACGTCCTGTGGGGCACTAGACAGAACGCTAAAGCTGCTCGTTAATTTCATTGTTCTGGCCTACGAGAGATCTTACATCAATGTCATTAATGTTGTGGTAGCAGCAGCAGGATGTCGGATATGCATGGATTTGGACGGTAGATCGGATGATTTACGTGGATTTGCGCCTGGTGGCGCTCTCCGCGGTACGGGACGACAGTTGCCTATCAATATTATAGATCCGCGCAGAATATGAGCCGGGAGCTCGAACCCTCGATCCCACCACCGAAGGTCACTAAACTGTGCATGAAAAGGTAAACGAGTCCAGAGCTTGACCTTTAGGGACATGCCACCTGCCTTTCGCCGTATAAAGGCCATGCTCAGAGCGGCTGACCTACCGCTTCGTGCCGTGTCCACCCCGTCAATCGATAACCATGCCTTTCACTGTGTACAACCCGTACGCAATCGCAGCCACTGCGGTGCTCGGTGGCTTCCTCTTCGGCTCAGGTGGGCACCGCTTTTGCATTCCTCCACCCATATCTTCTCGCTGACGGGTTGCACCGCCAGATATGACCTCTGTGTCGGCGTTTCTGGATGTGGATTCATACCTAGATTATTTCCATCATCCGGATGACACCACTCAAGGTGGCATCACCGCGTCCATGCCTGCTGGGGCGTTCATCGGCGCACTCGTGGCTGGACCCATATCCAATCGCCTTGGTCGCAAGAAATCGATTTCTTTTTCCACGATTTTTTGGATCGTCGGCTGCGCTCTCAGCTCCGCCTCCCAAGATGTGGCCATGCTTGTTGTTTCACGTGTAATTAAAGGCATTTGCGTCGGCTGGACGTCGAGCCAGGTTCCGGTCTACCTCGCTGAGCAGTCCCCCAAGGTGGGAATGACTTGTCGTATTTCCGTTTGCACAATCTAATGTCCGAGCTGTCAGGCTATCCGTGGTCGTCTCGTGGGCGCACAACAGCTTGCAATCACTGTCGGTCTCCTTGGTGCGTAACTTGGCGCGGTTCGCAAATTGTATCACATTTACCTGCTTGTTGCAGTCATGTTCTATGTCAGCTACGGCTGTAGCTTCCTCGACGGCGTTGGTGCTTTCCGTCTCGCTTGGGGCTTGCAGATCATCCCAGGAGCAATTCTGGGCTTGATGATGCAGTTTTTGCCCGAGTCCTCGCGTTGGCTGGCCGGTCATGATCGTTTTGAGGAAGCGGAAGAGGTCATCGCCCGTATTCACAACCTTCCTATGGACTCTCCCGAGGTTCAGGAAGAAATGGAAGAGATTCGCGAGGCCATTCGCATTGAGAGAGAATCCGCTGAGATTGGTTACATGGATCTTTTCAGATGGAAACTTCTTTCCCGCACAATCGCAGGTATTTCTGTTCAGGTCTGGAGGTGCGTCGGAGCTTTCACTTGCGATTCATTTGAACACACGTTGAGAATGCGGCGTTAGTCAATTGTGTGGTATGAACGTTATGATGGTACGCATGTTCGCACAAAAAGTATTCTAACTCCGCCGCTGACCCCCGATATGTCAGTACTACATTGTCTATGTCTTCCAAATGGCCGGTCTATCGGGCAATACGAACCTCATTTCCTCTTCTATCGTATGTTTTCCCTTGTGCCCATTTTCTGGCGGTTCTGTTGATACAGCAATGCGTAGGAATACGTGATCACCTTCGTAATGACTATTCCTGCGGTCATCTGGGTCGACAAATGGGGTCGCCGCCCAACACTGCTTGTTGGCTCTGCGTTTATGGCGATTTTCCTGTTCGCCACCGCGGGTCTTTTGGCGTCTGACGGGTACTATGTTCCAGACGGCGTCGCTGACAACGCTGACATCCGCTGGACAATCAATGGAGCACCTTCGAAGGGTGTGATCGCGTGCAGTTATCTCTTTGTCGCGTCATTCGCGATCACTTGGGTAAGCCCGTCTCTCAAGCGACACACACTCTCCCACATGTTACTTAATGTTTCTCTGATACGTAGGGGCCTGTTTCTTGGATTTACATTTCTGAGATTTTCCCTCGGTCTATACGTGCTCAAGGCTCCGGTGTCGCGACGTCAACGAACTGGATCTTCAACTGTGAGCTTTCGAACATCGGTTTGTAGGAACTTTGTATGTCAGTAAACTGACCTCGGTGGTGGTAGTCGCCCTCGCGTTCTTTGTGCCGCCCGCTTTCAAGAACATCCAGTGGAAGACGTACATTATATTTGCCGTCTTCTGTGTCGCTTCCTTTATCCAGGTGTTCTTCACCTTCCACGAAACCAAGGTGAGCCCTTCTATCTACTTGACTAAGTCTTGAGAGACGGATTAGTTGACCACGTCGCATTGTAGGGACGCTCGCTCGAAGAGATTAGCGATCTTTTCGAGGCGTCGATCATTGCCTTCGGAGCCGAAAAGAAGATCGTACACAAGCAAGCGCACGAGACGAAGCACGACGACTCTATGTCGGTTCACAAGGAGACCATCGAGAAAGCTACACCTTAATGAGAGAGATGCACCCTGTAGTTGGTCATTTTTTTCGCTATGTTTTTTTTTTCCATCGGCCGGAAAAACATTGTCAAAAATTTATCCCCCGGATACTTTCCCCTCAACTCCACTTCCATTTGTTGTTTGTTCTCTCTCTCTCTCTCTCTCTCTCTCTCTCTCTCTCTCTCTCTCTCTCTCTCTCTCATGTCAGTCGATCACGGACGAGGATCCGGGTTGGGTGACATGGTACGATAGGCAAATACCACTTGCTGGAAATTTTCATAACGACATATGTATTACATTGGTATCACACTACCATTTTTCCCGCACGCGCTTGATGACTAGTCAGACTACTATCGCTATCTTGTTTCATCATTTTTTGGAAAGTAATCGATAATCTGCAGCAGAGCATGGTGGACCTGTGTAATAATAACACGTAATAAGTTATTCATTGGTGTCGGCGCTTGCAATTAAGTGTTTTTTTTTTCACTGCAGTATAGCTTTGGACATGCAACCACGCCAAATTTAGGAATTGAATTATCTAGCCATGTAATGGAGTAGAAAATGGCTTCAAACTAGATTAGAACGTGTGGTGTCCCAGGCTTAGTCTCTAGTATAAGCAAACGAAAATGAAAGTGAGCCGTTCCACTTTGACTCGTAGGCCCTGACCTCCACATTCCATATATTACTACTGACGGATACTTATCCACACAATTCACTTGTCGATTTGGGCAACTCAGACGCCACGACTCGGATACGAGAACCAAAACGCTACACAATTAAAATTGCGAGGAGTTACACACACTACAATTGACTGCAATAAAAAAAGCACTTGATTGAGGCCATGTTAGGTATTACACAGGTCCACATTTCGTGAGAGGTTTCCAGCGAGAATAGGTAAGAAAAGACCGCCATGGTCGGTCATCAAGCCATAAAAATCGTAGTATGCAATACACATATCATTATGAAGAGGTATTTGCCTATCGTACTATGTCACCCAATCGTGCCCATGACTGATGGCGCGTGAGCCCGTAGGAGCGTACAGCTAGATAGAATTAACAACCTTAAAACAGGAGATCAAAGAACAAATGGAAATGGAGTTGGGGAAGTGAGGGAGAAGTTTATCCAAGATAAGAATTTGGCGACACTTTAGCCGATCATAGAGGGGAAAACAGTCTCTCTCATCATTAAGGTGTGGCCTTCTCAGTGGTCCCCTTGTGATCGGACATAGAATCGTCCTGCTTCTTGTCGTCGATCGCGTGCTTGCGTGCAATCTTCTTTTGGGCTCCGAAGGCAATGATCGACGCCTCGAAAAGATCGCCAATCTCTTCGAGCGATCGTCCCTACATTGCGACGTGGTCAACTAACCACCCCAAGACTTAGTCAAGAACATAGAAACACGCACCTTGGTCTCGTGGAAAGTGAGGAACACCTGGATGAAGGAAGCGACACAAAAGACGGCGAATATAATGTACGTCTTCCACTGGATGTTCCTGAAAGCGGGGGGCACAAAGAACGCCAAGGCGACTAACCGACAAAGTCAGCTATCCAACCCCTACAATGACTATTTACTACTCAAAAAACTCACAGTTGAAGATCCAGTTTGTTGCCGTCGCGAGACCGCAACCTTGAGCACGTACAGACCGTGGGAAAATCTCAGAAATGTAAATCCAACCGACAGGGCCCTATGTATCACAAAAACATTAAGTAATATGTAGAGCCGCTTAAAAGTAACGTCCTTACCCAAGTGATGGCGTATGAGGCGACAAACAGATAACTGCACGCGATCACACCCTTCGAGGGTGCTCCATTGATTGTCCAGCGGATGTCAGCGTTGCCATCCACGCCTCCTGCAACATAGTACCCGTCGGACGCCAAAAGACCTGCGGTGGCGAACAGGAAAATTGCCATAAGCGCAGACCCAACAAGCAACGTCGGGCGACGACCCCATTTGTCGACCCACATCACCGCAGGGATAGTCATTGCGAAGTTGATCACGTATTGCTACCCATCGCGGTGTCAGTGCAACCACTAGATGACAGGTATAAAGAGACATACAATAGAAGAAGAAATGAGATTCGTATTGCCCGTTAGTCCAGCCATTTGGAAGACATAGACAATGTAGTACTAAGATACGGGGTCAGCGGCGGCGATAGGATTACTTTGTACGACCATACATACCATCATGACGTTCATACCACACATTTGACTAACGCCGCATTCTCAGCTTATGTTCAACTAGATCACGAGGAAACTCCGACGCACCTCCACATCTGAATACAAACGCCTGCGATTGTGCGGGAAAGAAGTTGAGGTCTGAAAAGATCCATGTAACCGATCTCAGCTGACTCTCTCTCAAGGCGAACGGCCTCGCGAATCTCTTCCATTTCTTCCTGAACCTCGGGAGAGTCCACTGGAAGGCTGTGAATCCGAGCAATAATCTCCTCCGCTTCTTCGAAACGATCACGACCAGCCAGCCAACGCGTAGACTCTGGTAAGAAAGGCATCATCAAGCCCAGAATTGCTCCTGGGATGATCTGCAAGCCCCAAGCGAGACGGAAAGCGCCAACGCCGTCGAGGAAGCTACAACCGTAACTAACATAGAACATAACTGCAACAAGCGGGTAAATGTGATATGAACTGCGGACATACACCAAGTTACCCACCAAGAATACCGATAGTGATTGCAAATTGTTGTGCGCCCACGAGACGACCACGGATAGCCTGACAACTCGGACGTTAGATTGTGCAAATGGAAATACGACAAGTCATTCCTACCTTGGGGGACTGCTCAGCGAGGTAGACCGGAACCTGGCTGGACGTCCAACCGACACAAACGCCTTTGATGATACGTGAAACGATAAGCATAGCGACATCTTGAGAGGCGCAGCTGAGAACACAGCCGACGATCCAGAACGCCGTGGACATAATAATCGACTTCTTACGACCGACACGATTGGAAACGGGACCAGCTATGAGTGCGCCGATGAACGCCCCAGCCGGCATGGACGCGGTGATGCCACCTTGAGTGGTGTCATCCGGATGGTGGAAATAATCTAGGTATGAATCCACATCCAGAAATGCCGACACCGAAGTGATATCTAACAGGGCACTCGTTAGCAGGAGGATATGGATGGACTAGTACCAAGACGGTGCCTACCTGTGCCGAAGAGGAAGCCACCGAGCACGGAAGTGGTTGCGATGGCATACGGATTGTAGAAAGTGAGGGGCATGACTACTGATTGACGAGGTGGACACGGCACGAAGCGGTAGGTTAACCGCCCCGCGCATGGCTTTTATACGGGGCGGAGCAGGTGAGGCATGTCCGTAAAGATCAGGCTCTGGACTCGTTTACCTGCATCAATGTTCAGTTGGTGATCTTAGGTGGTGGAATCGAGGGTTCGCGCCCCCGGCTCACATGCTACAGGTTCCGGAGAGTGCGGAAAACGAAATTTAACTGCCATATTAGGCAGCCGCGCCACCAGCCCGCAAATCCACGTAAATCATCCGATCTGCCGCGCAGATCCCTGCCGATCCGACGCCCTACTGGTGCTGCTGCAACAACAAGAACAACAAGAACAATAATAGTATTAACAATATCACCAACCCTTCTATGTTGTTCAGTGAACACCTCAATTCAGCTGCCCCGCAGAACGTACTTACAAGTGTCCCCTCATTGGTGGTTACGTGAGTTGCCTTTCCCCGCATTCCAGAGAACCCAGCTATGCACATGCAACGACTGTCCAGACGCGCCAGTCGGCCGCCCGCGAACCGGTCGGGATATCCGATGGCCATCTTGTGCACCAAGATCATTGGATCATCCAGTTCGAGAACTCTATCTGCGCATCCCAGCGCTCCCCGGCCCTGCGTTCCGTACCCGAAACTCAGCAGACATGCCATTTCCCGGCTCAACCTGCCAGTTTGCGTGTGTCCAGCTGATGGGAGATTTGGCACTTCCTCTCATTCTTCCAAGTCTGCACACGAAGTCCACAATCCAGACTTCGCCGCTGCTTTGGGTCATCATGGAACACATAACTGGCGTGGCACATCGATATCGCTAGCACTGCTCCCTCCATGTCGGGTGTCGCATGTAGCCCCGCAAAAGAACAACCCCATGCGGAGAATCAATTGCAGTGCACGCTTTAGAGTTGTACAAGCATCTAGCATCTACTAGACCTATGCTAAGCATTCAGAGCGACTACTAGACCTACAGTAAGCTCATGGCGCAACCTCCAAGTCCCGCGAAGTTCCCTACACCTCCGCGAAGGAACATCGCAGTGTATAAGCCGTCTAATCTATCTGGCACCGGCCGAACTCCAGATTCTGCAGGAATGGTCGCGTTGGATCAACATCAAAACACGCGGCTTTCTGCTTGCTCCCGGTGAAGAGCGCGCGACAATACTTGCATCCAGTGTTGGCCATGGGCGCGAACAGGCGCGAATATGAATTAATAATAACTCTACTGTTTATGCGACCACGCATTGCTACACAGGTGATCTCAGTTGTGTCTTTTACCCGAGGTTCTGCCGAGGCCCCAAGTCTGGCCGATAAACTAGAACCTCAGTAGAAACTAGAGGTACATCAGTAAGCATCCTCTGGGCTTGTGTTCATCTTCGAGTCGCAATCTTGAAGGCGCCCAGTGCTGCGTTTACTTGCGGTCCTTCCGAAGGTGCCGTCGGTTTTCCACTCCGCGCAACCTTTGGCCGCCCAATCTCAGCCTTGTCTGTAGCAGCACCAATAGTGGACAAGGTAAACGCTGTTGGGTCTTTCCAATCGATTACATATAGCCAGTACAACGCATATAGGTATGGTACATGATTGGGACATCCTGGATCGTCTTACGAGAAAATCTGCAGCTTGGCCTCAAAGGCTGGAGTTGAATTCATAACAAATAGACCTAGGAAAAGGGCGCTTGCCAATACTAGTGAACCGGGGTCGTCCTCGATGCCTATATCGATGCCTATAGAATTGCGAAGCGTCCAACTGCGGTGTATGTGATTAAATGACCCCGACCGATGACAATAAGCACAAAACAAGGCTTGCCATGGGGGCCTCGGGACTGGATTAAAGCCGGTCTCGAAGTCGCCTTCAGAAAGCGAGATTAAAGGAGTCGTTGCCATATGACGTGCCGTTCGGATACGAAAACCAAGAAGCAAGGCCCACATTCGTGACAGTAGCACAGGGGCCGACATCGTTTATGATCGGCCCCAGAGCAGAGGAGAGTGCGCCAAACGATTCAGACTGAAAATTTTGTTGTTGTTCCGCGGGGTAACAATGATGTAATAAGTGCCAAGTTGAAGAGTGGTGGTCATTGGGCGACAACATTTGGGGTTGTTGATCAAGCGTGTTGAAAGTCCTGCGGTGGCACATCGAATGGAAAAATATGTGAGCTACAAATAAGCAAATAAATGACAAAAAAACGAACGTGTGATGACAGAAATCGTTGTCAAGGATTTGGCGAGTGTCCAGCAGGATGTCGAGTTGACCTGGGCTACGTGGAGGCGGCGCGCGGGAAGTCCGGTGTCCAGAGCGTGGAGGATGATATTCAAGGCGATATTTCGGGAGGTATGCTTCCCACTCATCCCGTTCCTGTTTGGGAAGCGCTTTCCATGCACGTAGGGCTATACCAAAGAGGGCCATTAGTAAAGTTCGCGTGTTATCTTCACGATATATCAAGTTTCAACTTGAACATACCACTGTGTCTGCCGCGCCCGGTGGCCTGCTGATAGTATTTCATGAATAGAGTATGGGATAAACGAGGCCCACGTTCGCGATGGCCTTGGAGTTGCGATCCGCGCCCCATGTTCAAGAAGTCAAACTTCGTGTTGTGTGGAAAACTCAGGTTAAGCGGAAATAAAACCTGCTGCTCTATGCGTGTAAAATCAACGACTTTCGAAGGTACGATATATATATATATATGCGCGACATACCTCTTCACAGCCCACCATTTCGTGGCGATGTACCAACGGAGCCTTAACAGGATTCTTCGGTTTCGCGAGCGCATGAAAAAAAAAAGCCTCGTGGCCTCTAACAGTTTTGTAGCCACATTAAATCTTCATTCTCTGTGGCTGCCGACAATACAAATAGCCGAAATCTGAATTTCAAAACACAGCATAGAACTGTCAACAACGTTGATTCAGGTGAATTCTGACTTACTAGATGCCAGTTCGTGATGTGTATGCAAGCTTCGAGGGGGATGGTGAGAAGATTCTGAGCCCAAATTACAGCTTATGGACGGAGGGAAGGATGAACTAAAATGTCCGAGTCGCGTGGAATTCAATGAGGGAGAGCAGCAGTAGACAAAGGTTACCAAAAACGATTGAACAACTAGTAAACTGTCAATGTCAATGTCATCCCGACGCGTCGCTACACCAGAAACGGACGAATCACTGGCGACACTCGAACACACTAGTTTTTATATGTTTTCATTCTTTTCAGCAGATAAAGAAATAGAAACAGGCCGTCTTCGCAGCAGGCAACGGTGGCGCGCACAAAAGTGAGAAGACGGGGAAGGCGGGGAGCTCGTGCGGGCCGTGCGCAGCCCGCCTTGATGGCCGCCCAGAACGCCGTGTCAGAATCACGTGAATCTATCCAGTACATAGCCAATCGACGGTCAGGTGCAACACTTAATCACCTAAAGGCAACTTTTTCCTGAAATAAAAGTACCAAGTCGCAGCACTATGTGTATGATTCGCTATACAGCCGATTTTCATCTTTTGCGTGACATTAAACCCGAATAGGCAGATACGAATTGGTCTGAACCACATTGGCACCACTGCTTTCAAATCCACTCACCCAGGCTCCCCGTCGCCACAAATTTATCGTTCTGATGTCGTAGTCACTTCTCTGTATTTCATTTCGGGTATATCTAGATATGCTATTGTATATGCAGGAAAGAATTAACAATAAGTATGTGGATGGATAAATACGATATGCGAAGATCGGATATGTCCAACGTAGGTTAAGATGATGGTGCTTGTCTATATTATAAAGGTAGCGTACAGTCATGAGCTCATAGAAGAAGGCAGATATATCCAAGTTGAAAAAATGCATTGAAGCGAAAACACTGAAAACGCAAATGCCAGAACACAAAAGAAATATAACCATAGGCGAGATCAAGTATAAATTGCTGTACCATCACCTTCGACTTGCTGTTTTTGCCTGCGGAGAAGCGTCGCTGCGTGCGCAGAGTAGACAGTCATTTCGTCCGGCTGGAGACCTGATTGTTCCATGTTTCTGCACGAACCGGCCACCACGCGTACTCTCACGCCACTAGGCTCTTGTGCAACGATGATGGCCGGAAGCCATATCTTGACGTTATACGCATCGTGGTGTATGTACGCATACACAACGTTCTGAGGCCAAGGCATTAGGGGCCTTGGGACACAAGCTATGCAACGTACTGGACTACGCACCAGGTTCATTTCGGGCAAGCGTGCCGAACCACATTTCGAGTACTCGATTTCTTTGCGGGAAGGGAAGTAGTCGTTCTCGATGACGGCACCCGTGCGGGGATCTACGTGAGCAATGCGATACACACGTCGACCACTCTCTGACTATTTTCAACGGAAGTCAATCAAGTAGAACACGGTAACTGCAGAAGTGAGTTGCACTCACAACGACAGGACGCACAACGCGCCCGCCCTCAATCCAATCTGTCCATGAGCAGGCATTCGGACTGTACCTGCGGACTCTAACTGCGTCACCGATCTTGTTACATGGTATCAGCATGGTATACTAGCGTTGGTCAGGCAGGCTAACCTTGAAGTAGGTAATGCCGTCAATGAGCGCTATGTTGTCCTCGTCTCTCACGGAGTCCGAGGAGGAAGAAGTGCCAGTGTTGTCATGTCTGCTGGCGTTGAATACCCAGGCATTGAGTTCATTACAGCGCCTCGGGTCAACGAGAAGTGGCGGACTAGGGGAGATAGGGAGGACAAACATATGTCGATGCCGTCTGCGTGCGCGTTCAAGTTTGCGTGAGGAACAATGCCCACCGTTGGACATTCTTATAACGGACGGACATACAGACATGGCCTCAAAGAGAACAATAGCAGGACAATAGACTGAAGGAGAAGGACGAGCACCAATTGCATGTTTATATGACATTGACAAATGAACGCGATCTTGAACAAAAGCGAAGTGGCCTGATACCGAAAATTCAGTATCAGCTGTCGACAAATGCAGTCTGTCCACTTCCACCACCCAGCCTATGCGCCCATCTGTTCGAGTCCATGAACTTGCAGTCTATCATGCTTATTATAGGAATGGGTTATTCGACCAACCTGACCGTCGACGTTGTATCCTCATGTTTGTGGCTAGCGTGGTTTGACATGATCGTTGAGAGTCATAGTGAGTCATGACAGCTGCAAACTTTGACATAAGTGGACCCTAAAAACTTATCCACTAACATGATGCAACAATTTTCAAGGCAATTGAAAAGGGCAGCCCGTTTTGTAAGCGCATAGGGCCGTGGTTGAAATTTGAAAGAGAAAAGGAAATTGTTGGTACTACTATGCACTGAGTAAGTACTACATATAGTAGTATGTAGTATGTACTTAGTCCTAAGTCGACAGCTTGTCGTGTTGGTATTATGTCTCCCATTATAGACAACGTTACAGTTGACGCAAGATTAAACCGCAGAACCCTGTATGAATGTCGTCGGTTTGACTCACGTAACTGGTCGTCAGACTCAGAGACGGTACCAAGTTTTGTCCCTATGACGTGCACAAAACAATTTATTTCGAGAAAGCGGTCTTAGCAGACAAGTAGCGCTTTCAAATTCTTAACTTACCTTCTTGCCGGTGAATAAAGGATGATAAAGTCGGTCAATGATAGTCTCTCGATCAGTTTTCAGTCCCATCTTTCCTCTCCGCATGCCGTGCGCAGGGTACGGCACAGAGACAATGTAAGGGTTTAATTTTTTTTCCCTTGATGTGTGGAGGACACGTGATCATGATCAGCACCAAGAAGACATATCCGTAGCCTGAGAGGGACCGTTGGGCAAGAGGGACACCGAGCAACATGTCGGCGACAATAGCCCCGGGGACGGTGTGCACACGTCTACCAAATTATGAGCAGAAATTTTTCTCAGCGCCATTTACGGCTACAGAATTTAAGGCGCACCAATAATATTGTCTGCCGTCAAGCCTTTGCAAGCGGCTTGCCAGGAAGTACTCGAGATTTCTGGTGCAGAATCCAGATTCCGAATGTGAGTAGTTTCGTGGTTAAAATGAGTCTTAGCTTTTAGCGGCCTCCTTTAGGTGGCCTTGACCTAACGATAGCTATTGTTTTCGGTGTCGCAGATTGTCCCCCAGCCGTCGACTTCCATTACAGCAGCCGTTCTAGCTGTATGTGTAGCAAAGCATAGCGACTACCGTCAAGCCAGCGAACGCGCACGAGAGAAAAAAGAGACAAAACTTTGAACGCGCCTGGAGTGGACTGATTAGGAGATACGTGTTTCTTTTTCGAGAGGGAATGTTGGCAAATTTCTGAGATCTGGAAAATTGGTAGAGTCAGATCGGGTGAGTTTGGGTATTTTTAACGAATTAGCGTGAGGCTCGTACAAATTGTAAGCATAATGTCTGAGGTTGTCCCTGCAGCCAGTTGTATCAAAGTAACGAAAAGTTTCCGGCACTGGAAAGGTGGAGGCACAGAGCGTGTAAAAGAGTCGCCGTGTCAAAACCGCTCAACTAGTCTATGTACTCGGAGGACAAGGCCATATTGGAGCAAAAGAGAAGAACAAGCCTGGCAGCGCTTCCCGGCGTGCGGACTTGTCCACGTGGATCGACACGAAGAAATGAGAAGCGAGAAGGATGAGGCCGTTCATCGATCGGGTGGTAAAGATGAGATGGATCAAATCATGGCGACGACACAGAATATCAGGGGGTAACAAGAGCACAGGAACTCCACGTAACCGCAGACGAAGCTGAAGCATAGACGCGTCCGATTGACCTCTGGGAGAGGAGATGCCAAAGTGCCAGACTAATGCTCGGCGCACACAAGTAGAAAACCGTCGCCGTGCCAGTCGCAATTGATCATGCTCCGCCGCTACGGATACTGCGCATGAACTTAGCAGATCTTTTAATCCATCGAAAGCTCGGACAACGACGAATTCTCGCACCCGGTTGTGAGCGATGCAAAAAGTCTGACTTCTTGGTCGGTCCCTGCCCCCGTGTTTGAGATCGCCAATGTGCGAGACACAGATGCTATGAGATGTTGCGTGGCCGGCGGCGATGCCTCGAAATGAACCGACCTAACCCATGGGGACACCCGGACAGCATATTGCAGGGGACAGGGTATGCCCATTTGCTGGAGCTGGGAATGTTGCGCCTTCGTCGCGCAACTTGTCTGCTTCCAAGTTATTCGCATCAAAGTGAGGCTACATCTTACTGGAATAGTCCCGAGGATGTCTTCTCTATTTCGCAGACGTAGATGTCCTGGGAAAAGTCGATCGCCAGAAAACTTGTGCCGCTCATTCAGCTCAAGACAGTGTGATGCGGGACATATGCGACCAGCTGACTGAAGTCTTTTGAAATTACTAAAAACGAAATTTACAGATTGAGAATTACCGACCATATGTATTTTCCTCACTAGATGCGCCGCGAGCTTCGGAAAATATATAAGATCATCGATGCACTAGTTCACGAGAAAGTCAGTGAACTTCAAGGAGAAAGATGATGAAGACAAACCTGTCGCTTACGTATGGTGATCGAGAGTCTCCAAACGAACCAAACAGAGAGAAAAGGTCTGATGCAGCGATTTTCAAAATCGGAGTACTCTGAGCGATGCCACCGATAGGCACTGGACGCAATAACCTGGCAGTTGGCGGTGACTGGTGAAGAATTAGCAACTTCCCTTTTCTGTATGAAATCTATGATCTCGTCCTATCTTTGGTGGAAACAAATAGATAATTGCCGCTCCTTGCAGGCTGGATATCTGCGCTCGTATTCGAAATAAAGTGCATTCGGTGTAATAAACTCGCCGTTATCGTCGCAGCTCGCAAGTGAACGGTAACGACGCCCGTTTCCGTGTCTTCGAAGCAGCAGGAAGCTCGAGCCCGAGGACATCGCTCAGCTGCATGTTCAGATGATCGAATTTCGTTATCCAGGCCGCCGTCCGCTTCTGACCATCTGTTGTGCATTGCGGGAAAAGAATAGTAAAGCGGAAGGCTGGGTAAAGAAACCCGAAGCACCCCAGGACCAGCTCCGTTGCGGCGTTGCCAGGCACGAAGTCACAATGTACCTCTTCAAACACATGTTTATCTGTTTCGTCATAAGCACATAGCGTTAGTGCGATTTCAGGGCCAGCTCTGCAGGCGAAAGGACACCTGAAGCGGCGTAGAAAAGCCCGCGTGCTTTGGGGTGTCAGACAAAGTCAAAGGTTCTCGGGATTGACACTGACAGGACCATGCGAGGCAGCGAAGTCGTGGCACTCCTGCTCCTTGGAGAAAGCACCACTTGGCTCTCGTAGTCCCAAGATCCGGCTCCACGGCGGTTCACGACAGTCCATCGCACCTGGATAAGGTACGTTAGGACCCCGCACTATGCACAACGCAAAGGGCAGATCCAACATGTCAGACAAAGTTTGAAATTTCGCGGGACAGAATCGATTTATTTTTGGACGAATGATGCATGTTTAACAAGTTTTCCGAGTAGAAATGGACGATTTTTTCCGGTCAAAACGACCATTTCGAGGATCTACCCTTTCTGAGTATAGTCCGGGGCCCTGATACGTCTCAGTCCCGAAACTTCTCATTCTGGATCATGAGCACCAGAAGCAGCCAGAAGCACACTCCGCAGACTATAGGTAAAATCAATTCAGGCTTTTCAGAAGCCGAAACTCACGAAATACACGAAATAGGAACAAGATGAACTGGAAGCCGCGATGACTTGATATCGTGGACGGGACTTGCCGTTACGCGCCACACGTTACTCCGGAATATCCCCTACGAATCAAAAGTGCAATGGTTGTTTATTCTTCTTCGACCGAATATCGTACACACATAGAGTTTTGGCGAATCCACCCGCGAAACATTTGAAACTGCTCGATTAGCCGAGAAGGAATCTCCTTGAATCCCGGGCCATGACTTGCCGTGCTTTACTCGACCCACTTCCCCGTTTTCTTGTGCCAGCTCTCCAGACTTTCAGGGCCGTACTTGTCATAAAGAACCTTCGGTCCATCCGGAAGGCGTACATACGCGGGCTTGGATTCGAGTTGGATGCATGTCTGATTTATCGCTCCGTCAGCAAACATGTACAAGAAAGGTAGGCTTAAGCCTCTGCGGCAGCGTGGGAAAGGTGGGGCAAGAATGGTAGCAAATATAGCAAAATGCACGCACCATCTCCTCAGGCGGTTCGAGCTCAGGACTGTCAATGGCTGAAGCAAAAGGATGAACCAATTCCGGCCTTGAATCACGGTCTGAAAAAATGGCTGCAAGCGATTGAGGGTAAGTACGAACCAAGTGGGATCGTAAAGCCACAGCATGGTCGAACATTTCTTGCAGAAATTGCGCTCAGAGCTCGCAATTCTCTTATGTTCCTTCGATCCAGAGCTGTCACGTAGAACAGCCTTATAAACACTATTGAGAAAATAATAAATAAGACGGTCATAACAAGTGTGTGTGTATATATATTATTGTATACGTACCTGATGTTCTCGCCACCTTGAACGTTCAGAGTTTCGGAGTATCCGCCCAAGTTGATTGAGCCCCCGACGCCACCAACTTTGCGACAGATAGAACAAAGACACAACTTGTATGCATTGGAATAAGGCAATGGTCGTTGGATATAGATTTCTGACAACATTTAGATAATTTACCTGGTATGGGACAGCGCTGCTGCTGTCGACCGAGAACTTTACGGCTCCGCAGTGGCAACTACCATGCAGAGTAATTCCAGGCATGATATTCGCAGACGTTTAGAAACGCGATATATTTCGGTCGTTGTCCAATGGCCTGAGAGGAAGGTCAGACGTGTGCACCCACGACGGATGATATAATAAACCATGTTGTGAACTATTTTGGTTGGAAATATATTTCTTTTTTACAATATAGGGACAAAACTGCCTGATTTTCCTCAGAATATTTCCAGAATTTGATCTAAACTATTTCGTCCCTATTTTATGAAAAAATAAGAAAGAAAAACATCTTCCACCAAAATAGTTTACAATGTGCATGTTGTGTCTACATTATTCGGGCAATAGTCCCGTCGACGGCAAAGATTTCTACATCCACAACGAACGATGTGTCCACACCTACAACTAGGAAAATAAAACGAACTCAACTTTTGGTATAGACGTAGATAGGAGGTATTGAGAGATACAAGAACGAGAGAGTACCAATGACACTGCGCGACGACGACGATATGGACATAAACATGATAGAAAGGAAACGTAGGTATTATCGTATAATATATCGAAGCATAAGAGTAGCTGATGCGTCGTGTGATATGGGAGCATGGGAAAGTGACCGTGGGCGCGGGAGGCAGTGTGGGTAGGAAGGGAAAATCAGATGCAGCACTTCTGTCAACGAATGAGGCGGCCATAGTCTAGTCTACTGTCCCGTCCAGCGTCGTCGACTTCTCGTTTAGGAAAAGCATTCCAGAAGCGGAGAGTCTCATCTCCAGCACCAGTCACGATTGTCTCGCCGTCAGGGCTCATGGCGAGGTACAGTACGCGGCTGCCGTGCCCAGTCAGGGACGCGACCATCTCGAGCGTGGGGTACTTCCAGATGCAGATCTGATTCTGTGCTGTGGAGCACGAGTACCCGTGCGTCGACACAAGTTCGTGAGACGTGATAGACCATACAAGGTTGCAGACCTGGATCCAATGGTTGGGTTAACAACAAACCACCAAAAGATGCGTGTACACAAACCTGACTGCCTGTGTTGAGCTGCGACATCAGTTTGCCGTTTATTGTATTCCAGAAACGAATGTGCGTGTCATTCGTACCGCCACCGGTCGCGAGCACACCGCTAATGTGCGGGTCCCAGGCGAGCGCCTTGACCGCCGCTGTATGCTCGTGGAATTTCCACAGCGGCGCATCATCGATAACGTCCTCGCTGCTGCCGTTAGTCAGCCGGGACTGCCGTGGGCCGATGCCAAGGGACCCACCCGGGCGCACCGAGGAGCGGATGTCCCACACGCAGACCTTGTTGTCGTTGCCTCCGCTGGCAAGAAGCGCCTGCTGTGGGCCGCCCTCGACGCTCCACTTCAACCCACACACCTCCTGCCGATGGCCACTGCACCGTCGGAAGGGCTGGATGGTCGGCTCGCGCACATCGCGATGGTGCACGAACCGATCGCGAGAGCCAGATGTGAGCACGTGGGCGTTCCACGCGAGAGAGCCAATGCGTAGAGTATGTGCCTGCTCGTACGTGCGCTGCAGCTGCAGGGTGCTGGCGTCGTATAAATGTAAACGCCCCGAGAGGGTGCCCACAGCTAGCGTGGAACCCTGTGGACCCTGAGTACATGGTGAGATAAAATAGATATGCTGGAGCGCACCTTTTGAACCCATGATACGGAGCTGATCGTGTCGTTCTGTGGTCCAACATCACATAGCTTACTAACTGTCGCATTCTCGGCCGTCCAAAGATAAACACATGCGCCAAGCCCGACACCAAGGACATTCGTACTTGACCAGTCAACCAGGTTGAGGTAGAAGTCCTCAGTGAGATCTGGCGCGTCGAGTACGCGATACGGTGTCTTACAAACACTGCGCAGTTGCCGCCTTGGACTTTCTAGACGTGATCGATTCTCATGACGGATAGGGCTAAGACAGTAGGTCTCGTCCGTGGGCTTGTCCAATCGTGGTTTCGAAGGTGTGCCGGGCCTTTTCTTCGACGGCGACTTGAATGAGAATATATGCTTGTGTGTTGGCGTGGACGGCGCCGTCAACGGAGCAGGCGCGACTTCAGTTGGCGACTCGGGGCGCGGTGGTGTGACCTCGCCGTGCAGGATGTCCCCAAACACTTCATTTGATTCCTCTTCACGAGATTTAGCCTTTCTGATCCCCGTGCCGAGCGACAAATACCCATACCCACCTTTGAGCGCATCTGATTCAGTGGGGATGACCTTTGAGGGCGTTGGTGGCCGTTCATCTTTGAGATGATACGACGTCCGCATATCACCCGCGTCGCGCGACGGTACGAATCGGTCGCCGTAATCTGTCACGGGCCGCGTGGGCGACTCTGACCGCGACGCGCTAGCACTAGTCGAAGGCGAATCGACAAGTGGGGGCGTGTCCGACGGCTGACTGAAGATGGAGTCGTAGCGCGGTCTGTTTCTGCGCGGTGTCTCCTCTTCATCATCGCGGGTGGCACGCAGTCGCTTGCCGTAAGGCGAATTCTTCAGTCCAGACATCCGAAAGTGGTCCAAATCGCAGCAACAAATAGATTCAGAGTCAAGGAAATCAAAAAGATGGTGCACGTCGATAGTCGCGTTCAACGTGAATGAGAGTTCAGGTCAAGTTCACACGACAGGCATTCGGGCTCAGTCAGCCTCAAAAACCCAAGCACTCAACCCTCGCTTCCGCAATGAATAATATACCAACTCTATCATTTAAATTTTACTACAGTGCAGTGGCAATAAACATAAACAGCGTGGACCATCTGACGGCCCAAAACCACGACTTAAACCATGTCAACGCATTCTAATGGCGAGACGATTCAGTCGGGCAAGGCACACCATAGCGAACTGTAGCGCCAAATCTTTTCCTCTGGGCTTCAACCTTGCGAAGCCCGGTCTCAGGGGCTGTAAAAATTTGACGATATTGAGAGCTACCGCGCTGATTAAACAAAGCCACGTGACATTTTGGACTTATTTGGCAAATTCGGCTTTGTAGCTACTCGAAAAAAAAAAACTTGTTTCCAGGCTTGTTTTTTTAGGCCAAACTTGGGGAAAAAAACAAATATGAAGCGAACTCACAAGATGTGCAAAGGACAACATCGATAGCGAGGAAGGTATACAGCACGAGATGAGAACGAGTTATGAGAAACGGAAAGAAGACGGACGTCCGAACGTAGGTGGTGTTGTGGCTGATGTTGATGAAGAAAATAGCGACGGTACAGTACTAGTAGGTGCAGGCGTAGGTAGCACTGGAGCCGGACGCACTGTGCCTAAGATCTGCGCGGAAGTCATTTCTCGACCGGTTTTCATCCAAAGCACACGCAATTCCTGTCATGGAATTGAGGCTCAAAATAAAAGAAGACCAAGAAATGCTTCATACCTCTGGGCTATGATGAATGAAGTCATTCTGTGCGACTTGACTCTGCATGATCTCCTTCGTCGAAGACGATGCCGATGCCGACACGCTCAAGGATGGCAGTGAGAAGCTTTTCGGGAGAGATGATGTAGATGAAGAAAGATTCCCGAAAAGCACGCTAGTCCCAGGCGACTTCGGCGAAGTCTCTGGCACCTTGAACTCACTCTTCGCAATCGACACAGGCGAATATTTGTTACCTAGCCCGTAGGCGTAGTACCGCAGCTCCTAAAGTATAAGACACACCGTATCTCAGCATCGCTGAACGGGTAGATAATGCGAACTCAACACACCTCGAAAGAGAAGTAACTGTACTCCAGCTGCATGACGATGGAATGGAATGCCTCAGAGTCTATCCGAGTGACAGAAAACTCCTGCCCGCGGGGCAGTTCGAGAGGATCGTGTAAGCGTCTTTCCAGTGGCTTGCGTAAGTAAAAATCGGGAGAGACTGAGAAATATCCTCCCCACTCGTCGTAAACATAAGGCTCAAACAACGGTGGCAGGTTGAGGGACAAACGCGCTTTGGGATCGGCGGGCTCCTGTGGAACGGGTGGTGGTGGTCGGCCAGTGGCTCTGTACGACGCTATATAATCGTCTACTCGTTGCTCCTGCACTCCTCGTCGTCAATATAATGCAGAGGCCGGGATAAATGGTATGTGCCAACCTCGAATGACTTTTCCGTCGGTAGTGCACGACCAACGTGAATACTCATGAAGAATGTCTTGTGGGATTGCATGGTATCGATGTGACAATGTAAAAAATACACTTAAGGCTCGTGTTTCTCAGTGCTCTTGCGGGCGCAATTCCGACTTGCGAGCCGTATGAAAGTGCAGAAAACAAAGGTTGGTAAATACAGCAACCTGCGCGAGAACGCACAACCCTTTCAATTCAACCGCACGACATATTTTGAGGGCTAAGCCATTCATCACTATGACTCATACAGCCAAATCAAGAAATTGCAATTTTTCAACCAAGCAAGCATATCAAAACAGTGTAACCTGCTAGCCATAAACTTCACCAACTGAACAGTAACATACATGCACAAAGACACAATCAAACATATTTGAGAGGAGAATCTGGAGGCACATATCGTGTATGAATGCCACCAACATATAGCACAAAGAAAGGACACAAAGCAGAACCATTTACTATGAACTGTACAACAAGTCAAATCACTGCTTTTCCCAGAAAAACAGATGTCAGAAGTCATTCAGAACCACTTACTATGAACTGTACAACAAGTCAAATCATTGCTTTCCCCAGAAAAACAAACGTCAGAAATCATTCAACATTCAGCGACTCTTCACGGACGAGTCAGACGGCGAAGGCGGCGTCCTATTAAGGAAACGCTCCACGACCGTCGTCACAATATCGTCTTCGTATTCGCGCGACATTGGGCCTGACGGAAGCAGATCACGTACATTGTCTTCAAGCGCAGGATAGTGCTCGATTGTAATTCCCATCTAAAAAAAAAAACTGACTTAGTTCCCAAACCAAATACACAACCGGCAGAGACACACGCAGCCAATAAAAATAAACTCAAAGGAGAGGATTACGAACCTCAGCGAGACGCCGAGTAACACGTTCAAATGAGGGCGGAATAGTGGATGGCCCGGCGATGGGCGATTGAGCGGTTTGAACGTTTATCGTGTCTAGAGGTAGTACAGGAGCAGACACAGCTGCTGGCGTAGGAGCATGAACGGATGGCGTTTGTGGAGGAGGTATGTAAGGGAATGCCTGTGGCGGTTGAACGGACGGCAAAACTGGCGGTTCATAAACGGGCGATTGTACCGACGGTGCACCACGCCCAGCACGAGTAGGCATCGTATTGGCACGGCGCGGGGGCCGCCAATGCGGCGGAACACTATACATTTCCATCTCTGGGAAATCGCCACGCGCGTTGCTTACCATGACACGAGCGCTTGGGCTGGCGGGTCTGATAAGGAGACAGTTGACGTCAGTAAAGCATGCCCCGGTTAGAAGCGAGCAACTGACGATTCATCTAGTGCCGATTGGGGTAGAGCCTCCACATGCTGAATATGATTACCCTGACGTTGCTGACGTCGACGCTCTCGAGCTTCGCGATAGCGTCCCTTCTCTGCCTTGTACAAAAGCTTCGCAGCTTCGACCTGAGCACGTAATTCATGAGGATTCGACTGCGAAACTGGCTGGGAATAAATAACAGGCTGTTCCTCAGTTTGACGGGGCGGCAATGGCACACGTGCAGGAAAATCTGTTCTACCAGGGAAAGTGGACTCAAAAGGGGGATGTGATGGCATGCTCTGAGGCGGTGGCGGCGGTCCAAACATGTTCGGAATGAAGTGACCAGGGTGTCCGGGAGGAGGAGGCGGCCGGGCAAAAGGCGGAAGACCACCAGGACTACCGAATGGTGGCGGAGGACCGCCAGGACCGCCGAATGATGGCGGAGGACCACCTGGGCCACCGAATGGTGGCGGAGGGTGATTAAAGATAGAATTGATTGTGCCCTGACGGCGGAGCGGAAGACGGCCAGGTGGGACATGCGGAGGCGGACCGGGCGGGGCACCAGTGTTATCGATGCTCAGAATCCGAAAAAGGTTGCCGAGCAATTCAGCAACACGTCTTCCCGCTTCTTCTTCCGCCTGAGCAGTGGCTGTCTGAGCGAACTCGCTGGCGGCGCGCGACACTGCCTCGCGGTGTGTCGCCCAGTACGAACCATTAGTAGCGTTCTGGATGATATTTTGGAATGCGCCTGCAACTTCTGGATGAGCACCGAACACACTAGCCACAGACTGCAGAAGTGACGCCACGTCCGCCGTCAAAGAGGGTGCGGGATGCGACTCGATATCTGGGAGCGGCGGATCGTCTACAGTGGTAGTAGGCAGGGTGCTGAAGGAAGCAGCTTGGGGAGTAACTTCGCAAGCCGAATCAACAACCCGTGCACCCTGCACACTCTCCGTTCGACTGGCCGTCCCAGACCCTGGGCGTTGCTCCGAGACTTCCTTGACCACACTCTTTGGGGTGCTTTCAGCATGGATAGCATCATCGTGGAAGCTGTGGATTGAGTGAGCATCATCAGACTGTTTGGTTTCAAGCTCTGCTGCCTTGGGCGACGGTGTAGCAAAGATGTGGACAGAAGGCTTGCGTGGCGCTTGTTCAGCTAGCAAAGACTCAGTCGATGGCGCGACAAGACTGGCCACACTTCCAGAAAGACTGGCGGCTCGACCTTTGCCTTTGTCAACCTTGGGTTGCTCGGAAGTATGGCTCTGCCCCGTGTGGTGGGAAGAAGGGCCATTGCTATTGATTTCGACGAAACGAACCTCGTCATCCTCAGGCACATCGAACGCAAAACTACGCATATCCTGAGGAATTGACGTCCATTCCCCTCCCAAATCGAAAGGTCCAGATCCCCCAAACGTGTTGCGTAGCGGAGGCTGTGTACTCTGCGCAGTCTCGGCACGTACGCTGGACGCAGCGGACCTTCGAGTGGAATTGGCGCCCAAATCGATGACAGTGAAACGCGCTGCTTGGGTAGGTTGATACATGGTGGAATAGTAGTCAATGAGCTCGAGTTGAGTGCTGATTGTTACGTTGTCGTTGTCGAGGTCGACGTATTGAACTGCAACTTGATCCTCTGGAATTTCGAAGAGGACCGAGACTCGAGCAGCCAGCTCAGGCCAGGAAACCGTCGGGAACACGGCCTTGCGTGTCGACCCTCCGGGACGTGTGAATTTGCAGTTGAAAGTCGCCACATTCGAGTTGGCGCTGGAAGACATCGTGGTCGAAAGAAGCTTTACAGCTTGAGATGATGAACGTAGGAGTCAAGTTTAGTTCTACAGCTCAACTTCACATCGTAAATGTCACATATGATCGTGATGGCGTGACATGGTTGTGATCGACCATAATAATGTTATTTGCCTGGTGAGGGCACTCAGAATTCGACTGCATGTTGCATTCAAGTCCGTGGTTCTGTCGACACTTTTGCTGTGAGTATTATTGCTGTGAAACCTTGCGCAATGTTTGGAGGTCCTTGCCAACCAAAATTCTTTAGAGCTATTACATACTATGATTTTATTGGTGCGTAGATTTATGGCCAGGTTACGTTGGTGCAGTTATGCTGATGTACTCTAGAATCCCGCGACTAATGTGGAAAGACGGGCCCAATGAAAGCAGCATCGTCCTCGCTTATAAAAAGTTAGAGGTCGGTATAGCCATCGAGGTGGCTCCGAGTTGCCCATCCTGTGCGCTCCCCAAGGTTGCAAAAACCCATCCTGTGCGGATCTACAGACGACGTGGGTAGGGCGGTGACGTGAACCTCAGCCTGCTCTCGGAATATTGCCAGACGTTGGAACAAGCGGTATTGACGCCACTGCACGGACGCTTTTGGTTAATATTACAGGCGCCCACTCGTATGCAGCCGTCAGAATGGACGTGCGAACACCTTCTTACAATGGGGAGAGTATGCGTGCTTTCGTCTACACGAAGTAAAGTTTTTCCAGCGAATTTCACAAGCTCTCATCCGACGTCGAGATGGCCCAGTAACCAGATGTACAAGGCTACTTATATGTGGATCAGGTGAGTTTGTACCATCGTGACCCTGCGGCGAAATGCGAACGCAACGCGTCAGTATGAATTCCTCAAGGCCGGTTTGAATGACCAGAAAGAGTAGCATGATTTCTCTAGGATGGGAGAAGGGAAGCCCTCCAGTCCGAAGCTCCTACTGACGATTGTTATGCAGTACGATCGTCCACGAGGACGTATGCTTCCCGAAGGTGGCCTGTGTCCTCCTTTTGGCTGGTGTTAACTTCATTGATGGTCATTGCCAGGTCTGAAGCAAGCTGCTTCTCTGCCATGAAGGTGAGATCTGGTCTATTCTTCTCGTTTTGCTTCCACACACTTCTGAATGTGCTTCGCACTTTCGACACCAATAACCGAGCGTGTGGTAAGCATTTATCCTCAGTCGAAGCCGGTCTTCGATTGTGGTGGAAGAGTGTCGTTTTGTTAAGAAGACACGCCAGTTCTTTTGTTTCTTCCAGAATCAATGCTAATCTCCTGACAACTTTTCGACCAGGTGATCAAACGCTCTTGAGACGACCAGCTTACTGTAAGTGCATGTAGACAATGTCAATTAGTCTTAATCATCGTCTCTTCTCAGCGTGTGGTCGTGTCCATCACCACCTGCGATGTAAGCAATGTGCTGATGGATACTCCAACGACGTGCAAAAACCACAGTTCTCTCTGCGTTCGCATCGATTCCCGCGCGTCAGGCCACGATCCACCGCTTCTTTGCCCATAGCGGAGTGGAAAAATTTATGAATACTATATCATGGCAATTGTAATCATTTCCCTTCTTTTTATTCCCTCTTTTTTGATTCATAAATTAATGCCTGGCGGAAGGATGAGCGCCAGTCACGTGTCAAGAGGATCGTTGGTCAAAAAGTGTTATTATAACAGCCTCAAAGATCCAACAAGGTTATTCATTATGTCTACGACCAGTTCGAATACTTTTTTTTTCTTGCCAAACAACATTTTGTGTCATACCGTCCGAGTGGCAAACCGGGCCGGTTTCAACTGCCGGGCCGGGAGAGAGTATATTAAGAAAATATTTTTTTGGGTCGCGGGATGCCAAAAAGGCTTATTCTATAGTCATCCATTGCCTAGCCCGCTCCTTGATCCCATAGATGTCGTTTGGAAAGATTCTCAAGCTTTCGACGTCTGCGGCGATCCCGCAGATTGGCCTTGGCACATGGCTCTCTAAGCCCCATGAAGTCGAGCATGCCGTGCGTGTCGCGTTTGAAGTGTCGTTCTTCGTATCTAATGCGCTTGGTTAGGTCGAGTATGCCGTCCGCGCGGGATATCGTCACCTCGATCTCGCGATCGTCTATGATAACCAGGACGAAGTTGGTGCTGCACTCAAAAAAGTCGTCCCTTCCGTCGCCAAGCGTGAAGATCTCTTCATGACGAGCAAGGCGAGTTGAATTGCTTATATCCGTCATGTTAGACACGTGTTGATAGGACTGATACTAATAAAATTTCAGGTTTGGAATACGGCACACCGTCCTGAAGAGGTTGAGAAGGAGCTCGATGAGACCCTGAAGCAGATTGGGACGGATTATCTCGACCTCTACCGTAAGCGATGTCTAGTCGTTGGTGTTCGATGTTGAACGTTTTCAGTGATTCATTGGCCGGTCGCCTTTTCTGCATGCAACCCTCCGGGCTCAAAAAAGTTCCCGGCGAATCCTTCCAAGGAGGGCGAGGTTGAACTTGACATGAGCGTCAGCCTGGTCGATACCTGGAAAGCCATGGTGGGTGATTTTATCTGTTCTTCGCGGTTGGTTTTTCGCTTTTTTATTTCTTTCACTCGATAGCTTGCTCTTCCGAAAGACAAGGTTCGTGCTGTCGGCGTCTCCAACTTCACTATCGAGCACATCGATGCCATCTACAAAGCTACTGGCTCTTATCCTGTCAGTAATGTCGTATCTGCCGCACCGATCACGTGCACCTAATTCAAATCAGGTCGTTAACCAAGTGGAAGCCCACCCTCTCTTGCCACAAGATGATCTCTTGGAGTACTGCAAGTCGAGGGGCATCCATGTGACCGCCTACTCTCCTCTTGGAAACAACTGTAAGCTTTACATCGACTGTGTCACTGTGTTGATGGTATTTAAATTCTAATACGTCGTTCTCATGCAGTGGTCGGCCGCCCCAAACTTACAGAGGAACCTACTGTGGTTTCTATCGCGGAGAAGCTGGGTGCAACCACTGCTCAAGTCCTCGTTGCATGGGGCGTCTATCGTGGATACAGTGTCATCCCGAAGAGCGTCCAGCCTGAACGTATCACTTCAAACTTCAAACAGGCGAATATCCATTTGTCCACCTGTTCGGAAGTCTCGCTCAACGTATTTTTCTCACATATTAGGTTCAACTCAGCAAGGAGGACTACGAGAGCATCTCCGCCATTGGTAAGGACAACCATACTCGCTTCAACATCCCTTACGCATACACGCCGAGATGGGACATCAACATTTTCGGCGAGACCGAGGAGAAAGCTGCCACTCACCACGTCAACCTCGGCGCATAAACTGCGGCAATGCATGGGTTGATTTTGTAGTAATATTCGAATAGCCACACGCATACTTACTAGAATGACCTCGTCATCATTGAGTCAAATGAATAGTTGTATCATGTATGACTATCGAACATCTTTTCCATTCCCATCCTGTAGCTGGAAATGTTCTTTGCTGTGCCCCTTGTCGCATATCGAGCAACTTTAGACATAAAACCCGAGTCATTGCCATGCCGTTTTGAGCCAGCTGGTGGCTCGCGACCGCCAACTTTAACTTAGCGATGGCCTTCGCGACGCCGCAGACGCGAACCGACCAGAAGCGGACAGAAGCGGACGGGGCGGAGAATGGGCGGCCACCGACAGGCAAGCATAGACACCGAGATCCCATCGAGATTGGATCGAGCATGGGTTGCCCTGTGCGGCAACTTGCGGGAGGTGACTCAATTTGTTGAACAACAGCCCATTGGCAGGCATTGCCGACCAAGCGCTACCAAGCGGCGGTCGCTGGAGATTGATTCAATGATTGGACTCGAGTCGTTGCGCAAACTATGATATTTCTTTCTAGTGTTGGCTCTGGCTTTCCCTTTTTAAATGTTCTGCCTGTAAGTTCGATCAACTATTGATCAAGCAGAGATGACACTTTTTCTCGATGTTGATTGCATATCGCAGTGCCATATTTCTCGCATTTTCTTTAGGTAACCGGTTTATATCGCAATTTCTTTGGTGTGATGTACAGGTCCAGACTAAATTGTACGTCGGGTTTTCCGTGAAATTGTTTCTATCATTGAGCGCTCACTGATCGGATTCGATGTAGCTTCTGCCCGGACAAAAGTTTTATAGGAATAAATGTATTCACCACGAAGCAATTGCATAAAGTACGCACGATATACTCTCTTCGGAATGCCGGGGGGACGTTCGCCATCCTTTGAATGCTGTCTACTTCTAGAAACGTAGCATAGCCATGTTACAGGCGCGCGCCATATGAAAGGCCATCCTGGAATCCTCGGCTTTGTAGGATGCGAAGACATTTTCCCGGTGGACAAAACCTCACTAACTCGGTGATGTCCTATACTCATCAATGTGCAGATAGAAGTCCTTCCGCGCTGTCATTGGAAGGCCTAGGCGAGCTCTGCCAGGACGCTTCGTGCCATGTAATCCCATGGCGAAACAGAAACTTTCAGTTGTATCTTGTAAGATGCGATGAATCTGTAGACGATGTCCTGGCCGCTCAACGATGCGATACTCTCAACCGGCGCATCTCTCGTTAACGCCGTACCGAAAACCTCACGACTCGAGTCGGCGGCCGTCAGACACATGGAATAACTTTCCACTGCGTAGTCAAGGCTTGTGGAATCCCGCACAGAATCCGACAGTAACGCAATATAATGTGGTCGTTTCAAGGTGATTGTGCGCTCGTTTAGCTACACTCCACGGGGAACGTCGGGTCGCAGATGGGAACCGGCTCAAGTCGAGTGCCGTCTACATCAGGAGCCTCGGGAAGTGGCGGACGAGCCCACGTCATTGAGCTTAGAGACAGTCTTGCTGAGCCATTTACAGCGAACTATTACGCTTTTGCCTAGACTGTCGGAGATGTACTATTCGCGTCGGCGTATTCCGCCGTTCAGGACTCGCCGAATTCCGACGCTCGTACTGCGCGTGGAGTTCATTGCATTCAAACGGTTCGAGAGATTCGTTGATGGTCTTAGGTTTTGACTTTTTTCCTCGTCCTTCTTGTCCTGCACTCCTCCAGAAGCATCTCCGGGAATTGCTTTTTTTTTTGACAGGCTATCGATTGCTCCACATGTTGACGCTGCGCCCCGTGCATCTGATTAGCTCCCATGACTTTTTCCTGTCTATGTCAGCTGTCCGCACTGACCTGCTGTGTTAAAGCAGCGATTTTTTTCTTCCACGATCCGGTCTGAATGTGGTGTTGTGACACCAAGCATATGATGCAGAGAGGATGCGCCCGTGCTGAGCGTTGAGTGTCTTGCACCACTTGTTGAATTCAAACAAAAGCTTACTGGTGGCCACAGGTCCTGATTGCTTACTCCGTTTCGTGTGCTTGTGTGATGAGATAATCACACAGTATCTCCCGACCTCCAACGACTGACAGCATTTAGAGATAGGCTTTTGGGTATGTCAGCGCGGAAAATCGCGGCACCGCGAACATGTACAGGCAATGAATCATGAGAGCGTCGTTGACATTGACAAATCACTCCAGTAGAATGGCGGCAATCCCTCCAGCTTAGATAGGGTCAACATGCCTCGAAAACGCTTGCTACACATCGGCCTTCAAATTGTGCCTCGTCCATAAAGGTTGATCAAACAGTGACATTCTCCAGGGAAATATTGATGACCCGTGCTTTTTTAATCGTTGACTCGTACGTCGGCGTATAGGTATTAATGATACTCTCATTCGTCTGTGTTGGGCAGACGTCGATCAAACCTTGAAGGCCGTTTATTGTGGTCGTGACAGTGGCCAGTGAGGTCCGTGCGTTCTTCGACCAGACGGACACGATTAGGTACAGCGGTCATCGGTCAAACAAGCGGTGACCCAATCAAAGGCTATCGATGAAAGTTGGGGTGGAATGCTGAGCGCCGCAATAATATCAGAACAAGTCGCGATTGGCACGTCTCGACGTGAGCGTCAGTTTTTCTTCTTCGGCCACGATGAACGTGTTCCAAATGACGGGTTTGACTTAGGCAAGAGAACAAGTATCTGTACGAACTGATCCGAGTGCTATCGCTATGAGCGCGGACACCCTCCATTCCACATGGCGTTACGCTGGTGAGTACGCCTGTTTATGATTGACGCTCGTGACCCCGGGTATTCACCAAATCCAAGGTGCAGATGTACCGGTATGTAGTCTCAACTAACCATCGGTTCCGCCTTTTTATTGAGAAGCATTTCTATGACACCGTAGGTCTCGATGGAATCCGCGGTCGTACTCGCCCGCTGAGCTTCTGTGCTATATAGTAGGCAGCATTCTTCAGTTCGCCATTATTGGTTGTTGATGAGCCCCAATGTCCACCTTGGGCGCGTGAAGGCTTTCCAGAGGGCCGAGATGCGGCCAGGTACAGGAAGTGTTACGAACTTTCTCAGGTGTGTAGAGTCTCACGGCCGCCGAACTTATCTCCTGACGCGGTCCATCGAGGGTGCCAGATCTCTATGTACATGTTTATACATGATTTTGAATCGCTGGCGCAATGCACCGTTGGATCACTGGGGATAGTCACCAATGTGAGTAAGCTGTGTCCTAGTACAACAAAGAATGCCCACCAAGGCGTGATTTTAATTTTCTCCTCGAGGTTTGCGTAGTAGTGACTTTGTTCATGACTCTTGATCAAGTCAGCACCTGACTGAAGCGTTCCCACGCAGGAGTGAAGATGCCACTACGGTCTCCACGGTCGACTACCCTCGACAGCTAAGGGCTCTCTGGTCTTTGTCCGGATGCCCTTAGATAGTTCTTGCACATCCTTGCCTGCGTCGCTGTTTCCGTTGGTCACGTCCCGACACTCGGGGTAATCGGTGAGTGGCCATAGGAAGTGCGCGGCCCAGACCTCCGCGAGGCTCCCTGGCCGTTCACTCGCAATGTAAGGAGACCGTTTATGGCTGTACATTCGTCCAAATCTCGGACATTGGAGCCTCCCGATGATGTTATAGTCGGAAAGCCAAATCTGCAATGGTCGAAGCTGAGCATCGGTTTCAGAATTTAATAACTTCTGGAGCATCCCGGTTGTGGAACACCGCGATAACAGTTCCTGGGTTTATCGAGTTGGTGTGCCGACCATGATACAACCTAGATTAATCATTGCAAGGAAAGGTGGTCCTTGGAATGGCCGGAGAGAGTTGTTTCCCGTCAATGCAATGCGAACGCACTGCATAGCTATACATGGAGCTAGTTGCAAAACATTGTCCAAACATCCAGTAAGTTTTTGTCAGTTTGCATTACATCCAGGCGATATGGTCTGATGGAATCTATTCGAAGTGACCTTTTATGGCCACAAGCATTGACTCCTGCGCTTTTGCAGCAGTGGACTCCGCCGTCTGCCTTCCGTTTCGGAGCTCCACGCACGCCTTGTAGGTCTAGCCATAAGCTCATTTTATGGCTCGAGCTCCCTTCATGGTAGCCCAATTGGTGGTGCAGTATGGAATAGGCATACCAGTATCGCACTGTCCCATGTGCGTCACTGACTAGTCTCCCGTAGTCAGACGTTTAATGAGACCTCGACGCACCCTACCCTCTCATTAATGTCACTGACCAGTTCTTAGTATTATATTTGTCCCTGGTTCCTCTGAGCCGACGGAGGGATTCAGCACGCCTTGTCTTGTGTGTGTATTCCGAACCTCTTCGAAAACTCAGCGGCGTTCATGACACATGCGCCAAGGTGACTTTCTCAAGGCTAAAAACATCTGAAGCGATTCGCAGCGGAGTCTAGAAAGGGCCAAACACATAAGTGGCCTGTGCTACCTATCTTGGAGCGGTTCGTGCGGTGGGCGGCGACGGTAAATCAATGCATACAATAGTCTACTGATCTGATGATGGATATCGCTAAGGCCACCATCGACGTCGATGATGGGAGATTAAATTACTTTCCCGTTCCTTCGGACCGTCAATATCTTTCTGATTTCATTTAAATGTGCAGTCTGGCTCAAAAAATTTTCAACAGCTCAGCATTCAAGCTAAGCTTCAAGGGCTGATAAATCCCCGATCTGACGATGGATTGATTCGAGATGGCAACCGGCGGTCAGCGGGAGCACGTTCTTCAGAAGGTTCAACAAACCAGTTGCGAGCTTCTAGCAGTACTTGCATCAACTGCAGTGATGGACCGGGGACCCCACAACGGGATGTATGCGTCTCCTTGCGTCTCGGGCGAACTTCACTAATGTCGGCGAAGCAGAAAACGGAACGCCGGTCCTCTCACTAACATGAGATGACCCGAAGCTCCGTCTTTCAAACCAATCGGCTGGGTTCATCTGTAAGTGACAAAACCTTACCCATGCTGTCAATGTTACGAGAAGGCTTCATGATCAGATTTTTCTTCGAATGGGTTGCCTATGGAAGTCGAACTCGCTTTGAAGAATACAGTGTCTCGAAGTTTGACTTAGTATTTAACAGATAGACGCTTCAAGCTCTGGGCCATTCGACGCCCCGTCCTCTCCTTTGTACCGGGAATCATATCTATTATCTATTTCGTCGCTCATGTCCGTTCATCGCTTTGGCGTCCAATCAGTGCCCTCGGACAACGCTCGGTCGTCTTACCTGGATGGATGCTCTCAGACCGCGGATAGCGAGAACGTGTTTGCGTCTGTTCTTTACGGTCGTAAATGTTGGAAGACCTGTAAGGGTGGCGAGACCGTGTGGCCACCTGAGCTTGAGGAAGCCCTGATTGAGGGTAGGTGGTGGTCGCGGACGTCGCGAGCTCCCTCCATTTACTTTTCTTCCAGGGCTTGAGAGGTATAGGCCGGATGACTCGCGAGAGACACGTCTGCTCGGGCGGTTTCCTATGCGCAATAAGTTTATATCGGAATATATCTATCAGAAGACTGGGAAACGACGGACAGCCAAACAAGTCGGCAGCCGTCTTCAACAGCTGAGAGACACCTGCGGTAGTGGAAAACGTTGTATGTCGACCTTTCTGGTTGGAGCGTCGTCTGACCTAGGTTTTTCAGTGCTTCATCTCTTGATTCCATGCCGCCCCCTTCCACGTTCAGCTGCACGCGAAAATGGCGTGTTCCTTCCATATTCCAAGCGGCGAGCTGACTCGGACGCATCTCCCACGTCTGAATTCTTTCCCCAGGCTACTCCGGTGACGTATCCCCTCCTTGACAGTGAGCGCTCGGGACCGCCCATAGTCTTCATCGATATTATGTCGGATGATGCGTCTGATTCGGAAGATGCATCAGCCACAGACCAGACGTCTTCTGAGCGTCCCGCGAGACGTATCCACGACATCGATCCTACGGTTACGTTCGTATCCCCGAATATCATCTCCGCACAGGCCTTCTATACAGTTTATGCGAATCACACCACCGTTAGCACAGGCCGGGCTCCCTTAAGACTTCGCGACACACCCGCCCCTACACAAGTCGACGGCGTCTTGTACAGCACGCCTCTCGCACCTGACTACTGGAAGACGATTGCGGAGGCGTCCGGTAAGCATCTCCTTGCGTACATGGCAGGATGGCGGATTGAATTTGGCGAATGCACTTGCAACGCAGATCCTACAGAGTACTCTATCCTCCAAGAAGTGGTCAAGGAGAATGATGAATTGCCGCCGTCCTTGGCCTTTTCCATGCTAGTCAAGTTTCGTTATTCGGGCCTACGTTCATTGGGCTCATCACCGAGCTCGTCTGAACCACCGTCTTCTCCGGGCTCGAACGGTTTTGAGGACATATTTTGCGCTGATGGCCTGGATTCTTCGCCCCAAATAACGAACACAATGTATACCGATATTTCCGCGCCGCTCGTCCAGCAACACGATGACTGGTCGTTCTCGTGCATGCCATCGGGTATCTTCCACGAGTCAGTGCCATGATATCCTTTAATCATTGATATGCCTGACTGCGCCGCTAGAGGTGACAACAATGACGCCGTAGATGTGAATTGGAAGACTGCAGCTTTAAACGACTTTTGTGAGTGCTCTTTCACGAACTTTGGAGTCTTGTCATCTGACCCTTCAATTGCAGGGAATTTTTGACAGGAGCGCGAGGTCCGAAGGCTCGCCACGAGCAAGTATACCCTTCAATTTAATAAATTCAAATGCTTTGTTGTTGTATTTGGATTTTCAGAAAGAGATGGACTTTTTGTACGTACTATTTTTTATTTTTCTCGACGTAATGCGCATCCTAGGATTCCTTTTCACGGACCACACTTTCGTTTGACACAGACCCCGCTATAACTATTGGATCTATCACTGTCGTTACGTGAGCATGGAATTGAATCTGTGGCGTCTGCCTTCCTCGCTTCACAGCAGACATCGCTGCATGTCAAGTACAACGAACCAACGATTATACAACTTAACGGATCCAAGCCCGTCTTTCTTCACTGCAGCAACTATCTGGATTTGGCCTGTTCAGCTCGACGACTCAGAGAGAGAGATTCATAACCTGGTAACGCCGCGCACGATGCCTGTGGCGTACATGGATCACCACTCTGCCTCCGCCCTGACGTAGCCCAATTGAACATTGATTGCGAGCCTGCAGAGTCGAGACGTCCACTTCATTGCCGAGCTCCATATTTCCCGCTCCGCTCACGATGCCTGAAATTTCGAAGCAGGTTATATTGGTGTAGGCATGTATCGGCCCAGGTAAAATCAGAAAGAGGCGCTTTTCATCTTCCCACATCCAAGGCTGCTTCGTGGTGACAAGCACGCTATACATGTCAACGGCGCAGAATTCAGATTCCGGGAACACACTGCGTCGCCGGTTGCCGCGGCGCTTCAGTTGCGCTGATCGACTTGTGAAACACCAATAGGAATTGGCTTCAAGAACAAAAGAGAGACAACGTAAGTGGATGAGCATCGATACAATGATATTTTATTGACTTGGACAGGACCGTGAGGAGACGTCAATCGTCTGGAGGCGCCACAGACAGCTGCAAGTCGTGTCATACTAGTACTGCGAGTTGATCAATACACTGGACTATGGTTGTGTACGTGGGTATGAAATGTCCGAGATGCTACTGGATATCATGATATATAGAAAATTTACAATAATATCTTCTGCGGCCCTCAGCCATAGGTCTGAAGTTATATGCTTTATCTGAGGGCTATCTATGTGTCCAATTATACCGACGGGACTGATAAAAACATTGATATCTCATTGACTTTTATTCCAAACCAGAAAACAGTAAGCAGTCCCGGCTACGAGCACTATTGTGTGTCCATAAGTACACGGCCACGCAGGCCGCATCGGAAATGAAAAAGCCGACCGTCTTGCAAATGAAGGAGCCCATGAAAGTGAACCCGACTACGTAGAAACTGAACCTGACCAGTATATGATCACGTATTTTTTTTTGTTTGGACGGGATGTGGTATGTGACCTGTGACACCTGTGTCTGAATTTTTATATTCGGACACAGTCCAGCAGCCGTGACATCATGCATATGATCTAGGATTTTCGAGTCCCAAAAAGGAAAATCTACGGTCGATTGACCCGCTGCGACCTGTGACCGTCCGAATTGAATCGAATCATACAGTAGTAATTTGTCCGCTGATTTCAACCATATTTACATATATTGTTCAAAAAATATAATGTCCCTTACATAAAAATCAGTGCATGACGCAGTTACTTATGTAAGTGACTGGAAAGACATACAACAGATCACTCCGATCGTTGGTTTCGATCGATTTAAGATTATGAATATTCGTTCGAATGTCGTCGAGGGCCATTCTCATTATACCATCTTGCTTTCTTCTTCCATACTATTTTTTCCGTTCTTTTTCGTTGTTTTGAGGCTGGCCCTCTGGTGTTGTCTCCACCGCGTGGTATGACATTTACCTGTTACACGGGCGTTGAAAAGGCTTATCGGGTAGCTCACCTCAAATTGACATCTTTCAATTCGGCCTCGTCGTTCATGTCTGCTACGCTCACCACTGCGCCCGATTCCACGAAAGGTGACAGTGTAGGGAGTCCGGGAAATGGGAAGCACGTCCAGCCCCACGTATCTAACTTACCTCGCCGACCGAGGCGAAATATCATCCAACGGCAGCTCAGCTCGTCGACGGAATCTGACTCCGAGATTCTGGTCGGGCAGACAGTCAAGGTAGTGCCACCACCTGTGCCTACGAAGCCTATTTCGCATGTGCGAATCTCCCAGACGACATCTGCGAAGTTGCAGTCGAAACGGCCCAACACAGTGGGTCGCCGATTTTTGCCTCCTCGCACGCCGATGCCAGACACCCAGGTTGTCGAGAAAGATCAGAGAGATTGCGCAAGAGCAACGGCAGCACGCCGTTGTGTGCAGGAAGTCGGCTGCGAAGACTATTACGGTGCAGATCGAATCTTCGTTGCGTTTGATGATGGCGATGGTGGTGCATGGTGGACTTCGGCGCCTACATGGCAAAGTGTCATCGTACTGGGGCGAGTCGAAGTTGGGAAACCCGTGAGCTCCGAAACGCTTGTTTACTATGTCCCTGTGCCGATGAAGACAGGCAACGATCGTGGGATACCTAATATCACGCACGCTCAGCTCTCGCGAGCATGTCGTTTCTTCAGTGCATCAAGATCCAATCCTGGTCAGTGTCGCAAACTTCTCATCGTTGCGCCAACTCGAGACCATGCCGTGGACGCGATCGCGATCGCTGCTTGTTACCTCACTGCCGCGCCGTGCATTGCTTTTACGACTGAGCGAGACGACGGCGACGATAACGACGACACGCCAGAACCGCCTTGTCAGATCGTTGTGCAGGAGGCGACTCCCACGCTCGATGATGCGGAGACTCGCGATTCACCCATCCATAGCCTGTGCATGCGCATGCAGGATCTGCCATCTCACCCTCGTGTGTTAAGAAGGCATGACACTGGCTTTCTTTACTTGCCCTCCGCCCCCTCCTCGCCTAACGGCACTTCGTCCAGCCCTTTGGTCGATGGCTTAACTCAACCTCCGTCGTTTTTTGCCCTCGTCGGGAACGACATTCTCAATCCAGACGACATCGAAAGTGGTAAGTAATAATACATAATTTTTATACCTCGTGATGTGAGTGTCAAGTTGAAACAGGCCATATAGACCTCGAGAAAAGCATCAGCCAGCGGCACGGCATGGAAGGTATCCTTGCCGCGGAACCTGCTGGGCCGCCGCCTTGGGCTGCCGGACATCTCGAGGTGTCATCCGCCATGCCAGAAGGCCCTGCCGCCGCCGACACAGCAGCAATGAGCACAAGCTCGTCATCTTCTGCCAGCCATCGTTCGACGGACGGCCTCGGTATATCTGGTGTTGACACGGCGCCCACGGGGCACACGGGCGAACGCCCGTGTAAGTCGGATTTCACCTCCAGTTCTCGCGCGGGTTCAGCTGGTCCAGGTCAGTCTGCACTGTCCCGACCGCAGCTTGCAGCGCCCCGTGCGCCATCACTTGGAGAGCGCATGGCTATTCGAACGCTCAAGGAGGAGTGGCGTGGTGTTTTGTCGCGAGAGGGGATGGACTACCTGTGGTTGTGCACACGATGGATAATGGCTGGCTCTCCGGATAAAGCACATCTGCTCCCAGCGAGGCCGTGTGGCGTGGACGAAGCGTTGCAGAGGAAAGTGACGTTTGGTTGAGTTGAGTTGTTGTATAGATGTTAGACATAGATGTATGCTTTGTGATAGACGGAGGACCGACATGTATTGTACTACTGTATCAAAATTCGAAAACAACAGATAATGGCAGATACACGATATACAGTATGCGGTTGAACTTGAGCACTGAATAGACCCGTTTTTCACTGGGCTTGAGTGTTTTCCGTACGACCTCTTCGTAACACATTCTCACTAAAAGGTCTCAAGGTCCTTTATTGCCCCACAGCCGATTCGAACGACTGACCTCATCATTACGAGTGATGCGCTCTACCAACTGAGCTAGCAGGGCTCACTTACTCTGTTTTGTTACGAGCATACGAAATGGGCCTTATCTGGGTTTTATGTCCTGCAAGGTAATGTCAAATTATTTAGAAATTGCACGAAGCTGAGTGCTGAGCGCTGAGCTGCCTGAGTGCTAGCGATCACTGATCTCTGAGCAATTCTGACCAATAAGTATCCAAACATAATTCTGACATAGGGAACTCTCTCAAAAGAATAAATCTGGAACGAAAAAAAAAAAAAAAGTATCCAAACTGCTTTACTGCTATGTATTTGCTGTTAGAGTAAGTATGAGAGAAATAGTATTATTTAATGTACCATTATAACTGAAAGCTCCGTCACGCATCACGCTCGGAAAATATGAACAAATTTCAGCATGATATCACCCGGAAGTTCAGCTAGTATGGTAGTGTGACTCACATTTTTCCATCCAAATTTCAAAAATTTGCTGCTTACATGTTTGAGCAACTTTTGAGTTTCACGGTAGTCCCCAGCTGTTGAACATTTGGACAATTGGATTCGACCACGGTTGATACCTCGCGAACGAAGTCTGGTCGAAATGGTACAGTACCCTCCGTTACTAACCAAATGAGGTTTGTAAAACTGCAACGCATGTTGTGGTGGTTCCATTGTTGCACTGGGACTGATCGGTGTTCATGACGGGGATCATGAAAAGGCGGCTACTTCTCCACAATATGTCAGGAATTAACGTT
The DNA here is from genome assembly GCA_000934395.1 of Fistulina hepatica ATCC 64428. Lineage (NCBI taxonomy): Eukaryota > Fungi > Basidiomycota > Agaricomycetes > Agaricales > Fistulinaceae > Fistulina > Fistulina hepatica. The sequence goes on along the minus strand of KN882043.1, from coordinate 312,295 downwards.
AACCACGACGATGAATCATGAATCCACCCAGTTTAGCAGTTCTGTCTCAATTTGTCCTCGAAGAAGTGCTTTCTGACGATCCAGATACATTGTCTGTGACGCTTCTGGGGACTTTGCCCGTCGGCTCGAATCTTGATAACCCGCGAGAGCGGGCAATTATTCGTCTAGCCAAAACGCACTTCGACTTGCCTTACATAAGTGATCCGAAGGTTCATCTCTTTGGAAACGCCTCGGACACGCAGAATCCACTAATACAAGCTCTTCTGCCGGAGGAAAGTAACGACATTGTGAGTGGATAAGACATCTTCTCTCAGTATCGTGTTGAAGTTCTGCTCCGATATCGATAATGAAGTATGCATGGATGTGGGCATGGTTCGCAGCAGTTAGGGAACGCGCCGATGTCAAAATCAACATTGTTTTCCCGGCAACAGAAGATCATGTTCGTAAGGTATGTCCCTGTATTCCTTCGTTAGCTATCTTTGTCGATCGATGCACCTGTATCATAATTAGTACAGGAAGCAACAATACGCTATGTTTCGGGAATCTCCAGAGTTGTATAAAAACATTGTTGAGCCCTATATAAGCTCACTGCCCAAATCGAGAACACAATGGTTTGTTGCTCTGATCTGGTCCTTTGCACCTGTTCACCTTTTATTTCCAGGGTCCAAGATATTCTCGACGGAAAATCGGAAGTCGAGAAAGTCCTGTTTTCGTCTTCAGACTTCATCTTACTGCCGGACATGAAATGGGATCTTAGGACTTTGTCTTCGTTGTATATTGTTGCAATAGCGCGAAATTCCTCCATCAAATGCCTGAGGGACCTTCGGGCGTGTCACTTGCCGTTGCTAAAGGGGATTGAGGCGGCCGCCCATTCCGTCGTTCAGGAAAGATGGGGTCTGGGTTTTAGCGACTTGCGCATGTTCGTTCATTATCAGCCAACGTACTGTGAGTCAGCTTATCTGGTTCATGTTGGATACGTCGTTAATAACATACATTCAGACCACTTCCATGTGCACATTGTCAATGCAAATGCTGGAGAGAGCGCCGCCCGGATGTCAGTCGGTGAGTGAATAACAATATGATGTTTGTAACAGCATGATATCTATTGATTACAGGTCAAGCACATCTTCTCGGCGACGTCATCTCCCTCCTAGAGGTTGACGGGCACGTATACGAGAGAATGACCCTCAGCTATCAGCTGGGTTTAGAAAGCAAGCTAGCGGAGTTGTATCGGCTTTTCTCGACGACGCGTGAAAGAGCGACGTCCTAGTTGTTGACATCCTCTATCCGTTAATATTTTAATGCTGACAGCAGGACTCAGTGGATGTAGAAGTGTTTATAGCGAACGACCCGAACCCGCTCTGTGGATTGATCACAATTTAGCCTCGCGATTAGGCATGATCTCGTCGAAGAACTCGATGGTCGATGCACCTTTCGTTTCGACGAACCAGTCAAGGTATGCAGTCATGGTCGAAACGAAGAGCCTCATGTAGTCCGCACCATCGACACCGCCGCCTGAGTTGAAGTGGATTCGCAGTTGTCCACGCACTTCATCTGCCATCCCAAGGAAAGAGCCGGCGCAATTGTTCCCGTGTCCCACTGAATCCTTCAGCACAACAGCCTGCCCCCGTGGTACCATGTGCTTCCGAAAAACCAGCTCATGGGAGTTGCCTAGAGATGTGAACAAAAAGAGTGAAGGGGTGTCCGCCATTTGGCGATAATACGCTATACGAGCAGCAGATCCACTGGTGACTTGCCGTTCAATGACGGCTGCGGGCGATATCTGAGCTAACGTCAGCTTCGCATTACTACAGCGATGGATGAAAGCAGTTTACATCGACTTTCAGTGCAGTTTTGACATGAGAAATGAAGTCGTGAAGAGCCCTCGTGTCGGCAGAACGCACGACAGTGCTGTTCTCAGTGTCAATTGAGACAATGCGGCGAATAGTTTCCATAGAAAACAGGGCAGAGGAGCTTTCCATCGCTAGTAGAGCCGTATCGCCGCCAAAAGCCATACTCATTCTCTGTGCATTCAAGTTGCACAACGAACTTTCAGAATTTATGGTTACAGATCACGTACCCTATCCGCTGCATTGGCAGCAAGGACGTAGTACTGCGACTTTGAATATTGCTTGGCTACTTCCGCCAAGTCACCTTTACGACGTGCGAGAGTAAGACAAGCTTCCACTTGTGCTAGGATAGCCAGCGCTGTGATCACGGTGGTGACAGTCGCCGAACAAGATAATTTTGCGACCTGCTTAAGTTGCGCTGTCGCAGGCGAACATACGTAGATAGTTGCTGCTATGCTCCCCTCGGCATTGCGCTCGGGAATCCAAGCCATCTGCGGGGAACGTGAAGGTCGAGAGCATACAACAAGACACGTATGCTCACCTGTTCTCGAAGGAATCGATAGTCTTGATACGGTTTCTCAACGCGTCGCATATCTTTCAGAACCTTTCCGCCCGCTACGATTGCTGCAGCAGCTGGAGGCAGCCTCTCGACCTCCCGACCCCATTGTGGCTCTGTGTACGTTCTGCCCTCAACCACATCTGAAAAGTGGTCCAGAAACCGAGCTGTGACGTAAGTGCTCCCTCGCCCGTCGAAGGCATGGTGAGCGTACTTGACACTGGGAGAAATCATAGAGTTACAGGCTTTCAGGAAAGACAACTAGAAGTCTGCATATACCTTATGAGCCATCCCTCAGCATTTGCAGCAGGACATATGAAGAGATCCACGAGGTATCGCGGTGGGTCAACGTAAGAAGCCAGAGTGGCCGATCTCCGGTGCTGGAGATTGGACTGAGTCTCAGGATTCTCGGAGAACGAGACGGTCGACTGCAGCCAAGTACCGACATCGGCTTGTGAACGAGGAACGGCATAGCGCAGGAAGTAATCATCATTGGCAAACAACGAACGGTGTGTGGTGCATGCCATTAAGGGCACGCTATAGCGCAGACGCACCCAAGCCTCTCGGGCCCACTTTTGCACATCGGCGAACATGTGTGGCTTCGCGATCGTCACGTGCAAGGTCCCCACCCCGTTCGATCCACTTTTCAGAGAGCGCTCGCTGCACAATGCATCAATATCGCGATATAAACATTGCGCCAGACGAGGTTAATATCCCACCTGCCACGCATGAATGACAATTCGAATCCTGCGAGTTTTCGAAGGTAGACCCCTTGGGAAGCTGCTTCCTGAAAAACAAAATCTTCATCTCCGGGAGATAAAAAACTATAGAAAGGTGAGATAATGTGTTGATGAGTGCGGGCTTCCGATGACAGAGCCAACCAGGGACGGGGGAGCGACACAAACCTTTTATTTGACATTGTCACCGGGAAGTTGTGTGTGTAGTGAATGACGATACCACAAGGGAACAAGAACCGTCTCCCTTTATAGTCTCGCGAGAGCTACTTATACCGGTGCACGGTAATGGCCTCCCAAATCTCAACGCCTAAGGTCATGTCATCTTTCATGCTAATGCAGTAGATGTCAGATTTAGACGATACCGGTGATTTATGCAAATGTAACCGTACTACATTGGCTGCCGGCCCCTGCCTCCCGTTTGCATAGAACTTGACTTCTACACCTTCTGTGGTGGCTTACTAGACTTTCAGGTGGCCAGAAACCGAAGACGGAAGCGAGCCCCCCGAGTTACATGTCACCGAACAAGCCTATGTTTTGGCAAGGTGTACCGTAGCTAAACGCATTAACCACGAGTTATATGATCACAGGTGTCACCAAGAACAAGCCTACGTACCACAGGACACACTGGAGGGCAGAACCACCTAGGGTTCCCACCCTTCCAGCCTAATTAGACGGACTCATCCCATGACTGATGTCCGTCTAGTAAGGCTTGATTTTTTTGTGATTTTTTTGATGACTCTGGGCCTTTGCACGTTGAGCGGGCACCCGACGCTGCCGACGTCGTGCACGACGACGTCGGAGCAATGGCGGCGTCGGCAGGTGTCAAAGTCTGACAGGTAGTGCCGTCGGAGGCCGCGGCCGATGACGTGTGTGTGGGTGATGGTGGTCTGGGCCATGCATGACGCAGCCCTCCCCAATGCGGTCGGCCCAGAGCACGATATTGGAGGGCGGTATTGGGGAGGACCCCTGAAAATAGGCTCAAATCCTTCATCCACATGTCGGACAAAATGGTTTACTTTTGTCGCCGCAGGCCGGATTTTTTGTCGGACAATGATCTAGCAGAGCTGAGAGCCCGGATGCAGATGTCGGACATGAGCGCTAGTCGACGCAAAACGACCGCATCAAAATGCGTCGAATTGCGTCGAATTGTGTCGTCCGTTTTTTTACTGGGCATGAGGGCCGCCTGCGCAGCGGCGGTAGACGTTACAAATTACAATCCGACTGATGTATGTATGACTGCCAGACGGGGGCGAAGACTCAAATTTTCGTCCTGTTCATTCCTCCATGTCGTTCATATGTAAATCTATGCTCTCGTGCGAAGCGCGAGCCCAAAAAATTTTTTTGGTGGGCCCCAATGCTTCATCTCGATGTCGGACAAAAATCCGGCACCGAGTGCAAGGTCTCATGAAATGTCGGACAATTTGGGTGATTTTGCCCAATTTTTGTCGGACAAAAAGAGGCCCGTTGGATGAAGGATTTGGGCCTATTTTCAGGGGTCCTTATTGGGGTTCGGAGTGGGCGATCCGAATCAAGCCTTACTAGACGGACATTAGTCATGGGATGAGTCCGTCTAATTAGGCTGGAAGGGTGGGAACCCTAGGTGGCAGAACGATGCTAACGCAGGTCAGGTGCCTATTACGGATGCGTGAACATGGGACCCATGAAAGAGCTCACTCTGGTCCGTCGGTGCAGAGCACAAAGTGGAATGTCAATTTGTTATTATTATTGACAGAACGTCTACGTGCTATGTCATCTAAACACGATTGTAAATATTGATGATTTCGTTTGCAATAATCACGACGTACCTAGGTTACAGAGAGTGTGGGGTGGGATCTCTTCAAACGTCTGACTACGGGAGAAGACGAGACACCAATATACACTTTTTCAGCTGCTCCGGCACGGTGAAAACCTGGAACCATCCAAAAATAACTTATATATGATATATGTTACATACTCCATTAAAATAATCTTTTAAACAACCTCCCGTAGTCGAAAGACCGGGCTGTCTTCCTCTATACCTGTTCTCCGCTCGTACTCTCGTCTTAGCTGGTGTATCGTGAAGCTCACGGCAGCAAGCAAGAATATCAGACCGATGTCGCGAAGCGGCAGCGCCTCTGTCTGGAATATACCCTGAAGGAGAGGCACGTATATAAACCCTATTAGGGTGAAAAAGGATATCGAGACGGATGCGACGAGCATTTTATTCTGCGTCAGCCCGCACGCTATGGAACGATTTTGAACGGCGGACACGAGGTCAAGGAACACGAACGCGGTGAATGTCTGAGAGCATAGAATCAACAAAAATGATCAGCGGAACAACGAAGGACGGCCATACCATAGTCTGTTCTCGACGACTCATCTTGTCATCGTCGAGAGCGAACACATAAACAAGGAGCACACCGACAACAATGATGGACCCTGAAAACAGGACGCGATACATCAATCGCATGGTGATAATGGCGGCGTCCTTTTTTCTTGGAGGCCGTTTCATGACCACCGGATCGACGGGATCCACCCCAAGCGATTGACTAGGTGGACCTGCAAGACATATCAACAGACTAGTTTTCTACTAAACAAATGGCAACATACCGTCCATAAGAATATTTATAAACAGGATTTGCATGGCATTTAACGGATTACTAAGACCGAACATAGTACTGAGTGTGATGAGGGTGAGAGCAGCGATGGATGTGCTGAGTTGGAACGACAGGAAGTTCTGAATATTATGGAATATAGATTTCCCTGCAACGCGCCCGTGAGCCCACTCGAATAAAGAAGAAAAAAATGGAACCGACGCACCTTCTTCAACGGCGGGTAGTATTGTGCTGAAGTTGTCATCTACCAAAATAACATCGGCAGCCTCTTTTGCGACGTCAGTGCCGCTTTTTCCCATTGACAAGCCGATATCGGCCATTTTGAGAGCCGGGGCATCGTTGACTAGAAGAAAAATGAAGCAAACTCGCCAGTTCAGAGCAAAAGCGAATACCTACCACCGTCACCTGTCATGGCCACCACATCACCACGGGACTGGAATGCCTCGACGATGGCCAACTTATGCCTCGGGGTCGTGCGCGCAAACACACACACGTTCGCGACACGCTCCTTCAGCTGCGCCTTTGACATCTGGTCAATCTCGCGGCCAGTCAAGACATAGCTACTATACGACGCGTGGCCGTTGCCTATGGCGTTGCCGTTCATCTGCTCGTGCTTCGGTGGCCGCGGGTCACGACCGTTCTTGCTCAGCTCAACGGAGAGTGTCCGTACATGACCGACGGCGCCGACGCGGAGCCCGAGATCCCGTGCGATCGCAACCGCTGTCTGCTCCGCATCACCGGTGATCATGACCACGTGTACCCCTCCCGCCTGCAGCAGACCGACGGAATCACCGACGCCCTTGCGCGGCGGGTCAAACATCGCCTGGAAGCCGACGAACACGAGGCTGTTGCGTTCGCCTTCAGCGTGAGCCCGCGAAGGTGCGCGTGATGAGGACGAGTACCCGTTGCCATCGTCATCGTCGTCTACGTTGCCGTAGCCGTAAGCGATTGCGATGATACGTAGTCCTCGCGCGGCAGTGCTAGCGGCCTTCATATCGATGATACTCCTTGTGTTCGGATCGAGTCCAGGCGTGGAGTTTTCATCAACGTAGTAAAATTTGCACCGCGGCAAAATGGCCTCGATACTTCCTTTGATGTAGTACATCTCCTTCGCAGAGGACGCGTCTGTGTGCGTGCCACTGACGGCCATGTACTTGCGTTCGGAGTTGAATGGTCGTTCTGAGAGACGCTTGAAGGCCTACTTGAGGTCAGAAACAACGGATTGAGCAAGTGCGTCCTGTCTCACATATCGTTTGTCTTGCAGTCCGACCGTCTTGAGCACATTGAGCAACGCCACGTCGGTCGAGTGACCAACATAGATGCCTTCTACATTGCGCTCCGCGTTGTTGCAAAGAGATCCAATCTCGAAGGCCTTGGTCAGAGCAGGGGACACAGAAGTAGCCTGCACAACGCCGTGGGGATCTACTTTGAGGACCTCATCGACAGCATACGCCTCTATGACTGCTTGCTCGTTCTTCGTGAGGGTACCCGTCTTGTCAGCACAGATGACAGACACGCAGCCAAGCGACTCTACAGAATGCAGCTTTTTCACGATCGCATTGCACTTTGCCATTCGAAGCACACCGAGAGCAAGCGTCACGGTTGTCACGATGGGCAGGCCTTCCGGAATGGCGGCCACCGCGAGCGAAACTACGGCGCTCATCAGTAAAGCCGAAAGAGTGTCTACATCGTATGCGTACCTCCGATCGTGAACATCTCCAGCCATGAGCGTTTTTGGAGCAGCCCAATGAGACAGATAAATCCGATGATGGTGAACGAGAAGATCGACAGCTTTGTAGCGAGCTCATCCATCTTTAACTGCAACGGCGTGCGCTTTTCCTCCACGTCCTGCATCATGGAGAATATGACACCGAACTCTGTATCAGTGCCGGTCGCAATGACGACACCAGTGCCACGTCCTGCACACGATGATCAACGAAAATTAGCGTGACTGTGCAACTTCGGGTGCTCACCGTTTCGGACAAGAGTACCCATGTAGGCAATGCAATTGCGGTCTGCTAGTGCTATAGGCCCGTGCGCACCGTCGCAAGGCGAGGTGTCCTTTCTCCGTGCCTCTGTCTCTCCAGTGAGACTGCTTTCATCGATGTCGAGGTCGATAGCTGTGATCATGCGCACATCGGCAGGTACGCGATCACCGGTAGAAAACACCACGATGTCGCCGGGAACGAGCTCATTCCCGAGTAGATGCATGGTATGGCCTTCACTACGCGTGACATCAGAGAAACTGTGACAATAACATGAGGAGTCGCGCACCGAATGACATGGCAATGGTGTGGGACAAGCTTATTGAGGGCCTCAAGACTCTTCTCCGACCGACGTTCCTGCACAAAACCGACCGTTAACACGATGAGGATGGCAATAGCGATGCTAACGGCATCGTCGATGTTGCCCATGATAGCGCTGATGGTCGCGCTGGCCATCAATAGCAGAATGAGTGGACTTTCGTAGATTGTCTTCGCGAACTTGAGAAGGACGTGCTCGGGAGTTGCAACTGTGAATTCGTTGTACCCATGAGTCTCACGTAGCGTCAGTACGTCGTTCGGCAGTAGGCCTGAAGAAGCGGACGTGCGGAAGTACGATATTGCATCCTATTTGAACGCGCTAGATCGTCAAAGGGAACGGTAGATATACACCAGCACACACCTCGACCGTGTAGTGCGCAAACTTGGAAGACAACGTGTCGAGGTGTTCGCGAGGCGCGGCATGGCCATCGTGGAGCGATGTAGTAGTAGGTAGAAGGTCGTGCGCCTCAACATCATCATAGTCGTGGCGTTTGCCAGTAAAATAACCAACAAATCGGGACCACAGCGACGACGCCTCCGCATTGACTGCATGCGCAAAGGCCGTCGGGGTCGTGGGTGGCCCGTCCAAGGTATGATGCCGTCGTAAAGTAGTGCTGTACGCGAAGTGTGATTCTGCGTCTGGTAGGGGGCGTAGTTCATCTGTATCGCCCGAGAAGTATGCTGAGGCTGGAGGCGAAGAGCTTCGCACTCCAGGGGGGTACATATAATTTGTCGGTGAAGTAGTAGACATGGGAGTCCGGGCGAGCGCACTGGCGTGCGCTGCGGAATTCGCACTGGCAGGCGCAGTGTCGTACGCTACCGCGTATCGCCTGCGTTCGTAGGTTTGTCCAGGTAAACGCGACATGGAAAGCAAATCAGGATCAACCCGAGCAGCCACTCTATAGCTGCAAAAATAAAAGATGGTCGTCGACAGCGACGACGACGAAAGATGGATGTCTGCAGTCAAGGCGCTAAGCTAGTAGTCTACTTTCAAAATACACGTCACGATCGAGGCCTGCGTTTCAAGCTCTTGTTCTATCATTTCATCTCGCGACGATACATGGAACGGCAGTGAGGCCGTCTGCGGTTTTGGTTTAATCGCGGAGCGCTGCTGGCACCGCCTGTTGCAGGCTATCGTTACATCACGATACATTTGCATTGCATCGGCTGCCGTGGCCGCCTGCGTAGTTAACGGTCTTGAGCTCAAATTCGCAAAGGATCCGACAAAAAAGACGTTTATATACTCCGGAAGCCCATGCTCGTGCGTATCGAGTTTGTCCGGGTCGACATCTCGATGTCCCCAGATCTCGTACAAGTACATATGACCAACAGTCCACGGTTGAAGAGTATACGACTCAAGCAGGCCAAACATGGTGACGCACAACGTGGAATTTGGGCAGGTGGACAGCCTGTGCAGTTGTGGCTCAACAGTTTAGATAGCTGCGAGTTTGCAAGTACTTCTCACCCAGGTACTGCGCGCAGATATGGCGAAATCGCCACCAATTTCCTGGCCAGACAGAGTATAGATGTCCGAATCCATGAAAAGCGACAAGCAGTGAGTTGCGTATCCAATCCGTGCGTACTCGAGCATCTATTGTCGACAGAACTCAAAGTCCCACATGTACGCAAACTCTCTCTTCTCTCTGAACCCCGTGTGGTCGATCTGTCGTTAGCGTGCAGGTTATTGTGAGCATTCAAACAGTTCTCGAGCGTAAACGAGCGTGAAAGACGAAAATCGCTATGCTCGGAGTATCGCGCTCAGCCTTGCTATTCCATGAACATATTATAAGACTTCTATCGTGAGCAAGGCTACTACCAGCGTTTGCTCTGCTTCTTGTTCGTCTGACCCGCCTCCAAATCCCCCAATCCTATTTCTTCTGGCTCTTCCTTATCGTTGTCCTGTCTCTTTTCAACGTTTTCTTGTTCGCGCCCATAGTCGCCGGTAATCCTGCCTATCTCCTTGCGCAACGCTTGTGCTTCTAGTAAGCGTTCGCGATAGAGCTCTATATCCAGTCTCCGCCCGTTGTACAACAACTCATGTCGAGCGGAGACGGAGTAGTTGAGTACTGACTAATACGACACTTCGCGTCCCCGGTACAGGAACCACAAGTATCCAAGGAGGACGGTAGAGAGACCCGAAAGGTACGTGAGGGGCTCCATGACGTCCCTTAGAGTAATATTGCAAAACAAACCAAAGTTGGCGAGGAAATGCCGAGGGACACCAAATACACACTCACCAACCGTAGTCCCAGAACGTCAATCTTGTGACGGCCCCCCAGTAGACTAATAGAAGACCGAAGCCACTGACGGCCATACGGCGGGCACCGCGATGGGCAAGACAGTCACATTCGCGCTTCAGTTCATTCATCCGCTGCAGCTGTATTTCCAGGGCTGCGAGACGTCTTCTAAGAAAACGCGTCCGTGTTGCAAATGTGGGTGTTCCAACATCGATCGTATCCGTGTCCTTTCTCAAACGCAGACAGTCAGCCTGCAACACAACAAGCGGAGTATGTTCACCTCATCTCTCTTTCCAGGGCAACATAAGTAGACGGTAAACTTGCTTGCTTGGGCTGCGTCACGCATGAAGTCGCTTGACAGAATAATGTTCGAAGCACGATTATACGACGACGATACAAGAAAATACACCCTAATGCTGTCCAATCCGACCATTGAAATTCAAATCCAGACACCGATCTACACCTGAACAACACTGTGGGTGCAAGCGGCGCAAGGGCACCGCCAATAAGGAGGCTGATATGAGAAAGCGGTTGTGACGGATGCAGTAAAAATGTGGTCGGAGTATCGGCTTCGGCGATTTCAGGCTTTTTCAGATATCCCAATGGTAAAATGAGCTTGAACAAGAGGTTGCCAGTTAGCCGTTGGCAACAATATGCCTAAAAATGTACCACTGCCTCAAGTGACAATAAATTTGAAGCTATGTATATGAAGCCTTACCCTTCCCTGTTGATATGGATTTGAATTCCTGAATAGATTGTTCTTGATTTTCGAGAGGGCCCTTGGTCGGCTTCCACGATTCTTGTGAAGAGGCGTTGGCTATGAACTCGCGTGGTCAATTTGTGCTGCTTTTTCTGTTCGTAAATTCGGTTCCAGCGAACGGGTTGCCGTGTGGATAAGTACGAGCATGACATATTGTCATCTTCATGAACTTATGAAAGGCAGCGTCCAATTCCCCAAACTGTCCTTGTTCAATGCCGCTAACCTAGTAGCCTGGGCGCAGCGAACTCGAAACCAAGATTGAACTTGAAGGAGAGCAATACGAAGGGCCGAAAACGGACGCTGCATTGGAAGAAGCAAAAAAAAAAAATTGGTTTTCATTTCGATTCGTAGTGAGGTTTTTATGTCAAATAAACCATTGTTGTAAATAAAGCCTGGTGTATGAGGTCGTGGTGGTAGCAAGTGGAAGCAGCGTTACACTTAAATACGTCATGCGTGGAACATGGCACCCACAAAGTAAGTTTGGATTGACGGAGACGGGGATCAAAAGGCGCATCAGGCGCATCAACTTGAGAGACCGTCACACGAGTCGAAGCCCCATGAGTCTAATCTGAACATCTATCCATCTTCACAACCGGGGTATCTGAGAATTATTATATGCCACATTTCTATGAACACTCATCCTTGACTTTTTCCCTGGCAAATTAAAATTTGTCTACCTTACACGTTGTCTCGTCCAAACCGGTGCTAACTTGAACGTTGACTGCAGGCAGATACCTAGGTCACGATGTCGGGGAATACCTCTGGTTTGTCATGTTACCTACGCGCATATCAATGTAGCATTTATACCGTACGCTAGGACCAAAAGGAATCGGCAGTCTTGCCAAAAAATCAAGTGACGTTACGAAGCAGGGCACGCAGAAACTGAAGTTCGTGCCGACACTACCTGCTCGCCGGAAGAAAGAGTACGTCCATCATTTCGTTTCGTTTCATGTGGCTGAGTTCATCATCAGAGAAGTTAAAAAGGTACTTTGACAGTTTTATCGCTTGTAAACATACACTAGAATTGCATTCAGGAACCTGCGCCAGCAGATGGGCCGTCTGCCCAAACCGCAGAAAGTTCGAGAGGGCGTGGTAGGGGTCGAGGAAGAGGCCGCGGGAGGGGTACGCATGGTCCTCCACCAGTCCTAACCATGACGGCCAGCGGCCCTTTTGCTTTGGGTCCCGCTGCGGCTGGCAGTAGCCAAGCCCGCCGTCCTCCACCACCCTCCAGTCTCGCTCCCACACCAGGCTCCGCTGCTGCAGCAGCGGCATTAGGCGCCCACCTCACAAAAACCGCCGCACCATCTCTGAAACCCGACCCCGACTCGAGACCCTCACATGCAGGGTTGCTCAAAGGCAAGGCTAAGCAAGGGGTCGACGATGATGTCGAAGAGTACTCTGAACCCGACGAGGGGGTTGACATCATCGACATCGAGAATGTTCATATGCTGGACTGGATGGCCCCTGAAGTGTTGAAGAAAGAACGGCTTCCACAGAAGAAGGTCAAGAAGGAAGAAAATCCACAGGCGATGGATGTCGACGATGAACCTGTTGTTGACGCTGCAAATGCATTAGATTTGGCTGTCAGCGATGATGAAGAGGAGTTAGAGGATATCATTGAGGATTTTGCTTTCCAAGCGGATGTCAATCGCACAGACGCCGATGTAAATATATCCTTCCGCTCACCCACTTCTATCCCGCTAACCCAGAAGGCAGGCCTTATCCTCAGACAGCCATCAGGACCAGCTTTATTTCTTCCAATTCCCACAACCATTCCCGGAGTTTATCATTGAGGCACCGACATCTGAAAACACAAAGAGAGTCACCTTTGCACCTGATGTCAAGACTGAGACGTCGTCGTCTAAGGCACCCATAGCCGTCGACTCCAACACTCCTGCACCGATAAGCGTCGTCGATGGCATCATCGGGCAATTAGAGATTCGGCGTAGTGGGGCTGTGAAAATGCGTCTCAACAACGGAGCGCTCTTAGATGTGCGTATCTTGCCGCCTTATTTTTGCTCTATTCTCTGGCTTCCCATGCTCAAACCGTTTTCTCGTAGGTTACAGCAGCAACACAATCGTCGTTTTTACAGCAGGCTGTTTACGTAGACCTGGGATCCATTGACACCAATGGTAACAGTAGCCAGTCTTGGACGCGGCCGCGCCCGAGGGTAACCGTCTTGGGTGAAGTCAAAAAGAGATTTGTTGTTTCGCCAGATGTTGATGCGCTACTCCTGGCGATGGAGGAACAGGAACGCGCTGAGCGGCGCGCTAAAAGGGAAGAACAGGACAAGTTGATACGTATGGATGTGGATGACGAATAAAGCCTTGTTCTTCCTTCACCACAGAGGGAATGGTGTTGTTTGTGGTTGGCAATAGCCGCGCAACGCCCCTAGCCTGTGATGTTTACTGGGCTTCCCGAAGCATACACCCAGGGCATCGCTGGACGATGAATGGGTAAGTAGAGCCTTTCCTTGTCCGTTGACATCCGTTGCCCGAGATGGCCCCCCTCAGACGTCCGAACGCCGCCGACGAATGCAGCATCACTCCCGGGCTCATGAGATATCACGATGTTGCTATGTTCATACAAAAGATCGAACCTCTTCGCCGGGTGTGAAGTCAATATCACTTCAGTCCTTCGCATCCCGTGTTGAACATCGTCGTCGCACTGAGCAACACACCGTGTAATTCATTACTCCCCGTCATGGGCCGGTGCTGTATGCCGTTTCAGTCTCACTTACAGACTATTTGTGGGGCGCCGTGAACCTGTGCATTGCGTGCAGGCCGGTGCACCACATTTCGTGATACGCAGTCTGCTAACTTTGATTGTATCTATAGATACATCTGCATAATCTATCCTTTGGCTGTCCTTTTAACTCGTTTGTATCCTGCCGGCGTGCGATTCAATGACTACTGATATAAATGTTAGCAGGGCCAGAATTCAGGTCGATCTCTTGGAGCTGGTCTCTCACGGACTCGTCTAGTGTATCGACTATCTGGTATCGACTATCCAATGCGCCGTTTTCTTGTCTCCATTATCGCGTGCTCACTACTGCTTCTATGCGCCGGCTACACCATTGCAGCGCCCACCACCGGCGATATACGAGTTGAACTGTTGAAAAGATCAGGGTCTAGCGTGTGAGTCCTTACTTTCAACTGCACACTTTAGGGGACTTACATTGGATTTACCAACTTCGCAGTCAGCTTGAAGCCCGAGATCTCTGTGAGGGAAAGACTCTGGGCAGCATGACGCTCGAAGAGTGCTCCAAACTGCCCAGCGCGAGGGCCTTCAAGTACCAGCTGACATCGTGGGGATACTCGTGCACTGCCCAGTCTTCGTTCGCCGACGCGATGAAGAAAAACAAGTTAGGAATGTATATTTCCAGGATTGTCAACGGCAAGACAGTGGGGACATGCTACTAACCAAGCCCGTGCTTATATCCGGTCTCGCAATATACCAACAATCAAGAGCTGAATGTCGATGCGCAGGTGCAGACTAGTCACAAATTTTTAAGTACGAATATCTATAAAGAGCTTTAAAGTACGGTAAACTCAATCGTGATGTTAGTGTCCGTTGGTAACGTTCAAGTCAGTACGGGCTAATTTTACGCTCTGACACCGCAATGGAAAGCGAAAAGTGATTAGAGTAAAATATGCAGGGGAACCGTGTACGCGGCCACGTGAGGGATGTCGCGTCGCTCCTGTTGCTGATCGGATTGATGAATCGAGCATATAATCGATGCGGCGACGCAAGGTTTTTGCCTCCTGTTATCATCTCTGTCCGCGTCTCACTTTGCTTGGTCTGTATTTCCGCTCTCTTAGCGCTTAGCATCTGGCATCAATTCTAGCCTTCTTTTTCTTACGGCAAGCGATGTAATTGAGTTGCTCATCCTGGCCTCAAGAAAAGCTAGTAGACGTATCGCTGTCCGCCTTGCCTTGCCTGTTCACCCCCGCGGAAGTGCAGACCTCTGGTTCTAGTGCCCACTGTCATTTGAAGTGCTGGGACAAGTTCGACTTGGCGACTACATACTCACGACAGCTGCGTTTGAACTTACCAGAGACATGTTTAACCGACCACGCAGCACTGATCATAGCAGCGTGTCTGACTAATGCCTACTCTGGTAATTTGGTGCAAACCTAAGAGTCCACGCGCTGCTTCAACCTCGTTGTGACCGCCAGTTCTAACTCTGTCGCGGCATGAACGGAATGTTGAACTGTTGTTACTCTATTGCACATTGCACATTGCACGCTGGTACATTCAATTTCGTGGTACGACACTGCTGCCAACTTCAATTGTATTCGGGCGCCGTTTGATTATGATGGCGACTTGGTCGGCGTCGTTGTCGTCCTTTTCGCTGTGCTACTTCTGCATCAAGCAACTTGTGGACTAGGCGTTCATGGTAGTTAACTGGGAGAGGGATGGAAGAAGCCGACTCGTACCCGGGGCTAACATTTTGAAAATTCTTTTCTTTCACATCCTCGTCATCGTTTGTTCGTTCCTCACCCTGAGCGCTGAGCATTAGCCACACCTAGCACGGCGTCTGCAAATGTTCGTACAACAAACGACCTGTTGAAAAGATATCGCGCTCCCAGGTGAGATTTCATCCCGCATCGCCATAGCTCAGTGGTTTGGCCACTAACCTAATCCTATCAAACTGCATTAATTCGGAAATCTCTACGACAACAGATTGTCCCGGGGAACCATGACGTTTGAGGTCTGTCCCAAACTGCCCGGCTTACCTCGGATGGACGTTCACTATGGTTGCGGGTATATCGTTCGCTTTAAATGCTCGACCAACAATTTTATCCCTCCCGTCAGACATCCATGAACGAAACTTTTGCATCATGGAGATGCACCGAAAGCTAGAGGCAACTGCCTGAACCATGGTATTCGTTGTATTGCGGATGGATGTAGTATACACGGGGAGCTGGTTTTATTTTACTGATACATGTAAACTCTTGAGTGAACAATAATAACGCAATGAAGCGGGATGTGTATGGAAAAAGTAGTTGAAAAAAAAAAAAGAGGATAAGCAGCGAGTAGTAAAATGCCAATGCGAAAAAAAAAAGTAGAACGAAAAGAGTGGGAACTGGGTAAGTCGAAGTCAAACTGGGTGACTAGGAATCGAGCAGGATCGATGGGATCTAGGAGATCCTGTGCCAACCATCGTCTATGTTGGGGCGGTCGAAGTAGAAGTTGCTTCCGGGCGTGTCTGGCGGCCTGTCCCCATCGCCTGAGTCATCACGCCGCAGACCCGTGAACCGGTCACCAAAAGGCGACTCCTCGATGGGGCTGGGCGTCGTGCGCTGGCCGAACGGCGCGACATTATTTACGCCTAGCAGGCGATCCTCGTCCTGCCCAGCGCGGTCATGTCGTACAAACCCGCGGCGCGGCGCAATACCAGCCTCAGCTTTGAAACGAAGCTGCTGCATGATATCGGTCGCTTCAGGATTGAGACTAAGATTGGCGAGGTTCAGAGAGCCTTGGCGCAAATGGCGTGAGGCTCCGCTGGTCGACGACGAGAGCGACATATGACGCGACAGACCTGACGGCGACGACGAGTTCGAGTCGGCGTCGTCACTGGGCGTGGCGAACGATGATCCATCCAACGCGCCGCGCTGTCCGCCGAGCATTTGCATGCTCTCGGGACGGCGGCGTTCCGACCGCCATGCACTATCGTCGGTGAAGCGCGAGGAGAAACTTTGTGACCGCGCGGGTCGGTGTTCCGTCGGTGTGATGTCCTCATAAGCCGCGCGCCTGCCCGAAATGGGCGCAGTGGTCGGGGCCTTGCGCAGCGGATGCGTGGGCGGTGGATCCCGGCGCGTCGGGGAGGAGCTTGTGCTGCGGGAGTCGAGAACCCTGGACGAAGATGAAGATGATCTGGAGTTCAGCGCAACACGTGGTGGACGGCTTCCTGCGAGCGCGACTTCTTGCAAAGAAGACGCACTGGCTGGCGGACTTGGCAGCACCTGCCGCTTTTGTGGACGATATGGCAGTTTAGGCGGTTGATTAGAGCTACCCGACGTGCTGGCACTTGCGCCAGAGCTTACGGAGGATGTATACACGATTGGCTCCCTGTGAGGACTGACGCTGCGAGAGTCTTTGTTCGGACTCGTCTCCCGATGTTTGGATGATGACTTGAGCACGCTGAGAATACGTTCTTTCTCCAGCATCTCCTCCGCCCGTTTCATTGTCTGCCCCGTCTTCGACGCCTGCAGAGACTGCTTCATTAGCGTCGATATGGAACTTGGATCGGCAGCAGACGGATTGCCGCGCATGTTCGCCGGTTTACGTGGAGGTAACGGAGGGAGTTTCGTCTTCTTGGACGCCGTATAATGGTTATTGCTCTCTGACTGAGACGACGACATGTTTTTGGCGGGTACGGGAAGCGGAGCGGTCGGGGGGAAGAACGGATTGTGGCTGGAATGTGGTGGGCGTGGAGTCGTTTGAGTCGTTAGTGTTTCTGATGATGACGAGATGGACTTGGTAGTCGCAGTGCGAGCGAGAGGATGTAACGGCGGGGGACGATCTGTAGATGAAGACGTGAACGGATTCGTGCGCGATCGACTGAGCGGCACCGTCGCCGTCTTGGGCGACGACGACGGTGTCAGCGACGCCGTCTGTTGACCTGCCGTCACTGAACAAGGTCAGGACCGGAAACTGGCCATTGAAAGCAGGCACTCGCCTTGTACGAAGACCAGATTTCGGTCCGGCCCCTTGCCACACTCGCAGTGTCGCACCAGCCTCAAGGCCGCAAAGAACTCCCCCGCCGACATCGTGGCCGCGGGACCCAGATCAGGTGAGAAGAATTTAAGAATCTCGTCAATCTGAGAGCCCATGCCGGTGTATCGTCCGCGCATCCATGCACGCACTTCGCGCACACTGAGCACCTGCGTTTCGTCATAAGATGGCTGGACGGGCGTGCCCGTCAAATCGGTCAAGCACGACGTGAAGTCGTTGTACTCTTCGTTGGATAATGCGCTGACATGAAGACTTAGTTTGCGCATGATGGAGAGTCGAGAAGTCGAGAAGATGGCGGTTCAAGAACAACTGCAGGGCCAAAGATGCTGTGTGCCGTGGCCCGTCTCTCAGACAAATCGTGTATGACCAAGCTGCCGATGAACCAGTCCAAGCTTGGCGAAGAAAACAAGGCTGGAAGACAATGGAAAATCGACTTCTGCAATTGTGTGAATTTTGTACAGCTCTGCGTTGTAGACGAAGGCGCGTGGCGGCGCTTCCTTGCTTTAGAGATACGAATCTGTGCAAGGACAAATGGTGACTGTAACAGAAATAGACATGTTGCTCTTCGTGTGATGGCATGCGGAGACAGAAAGTCTATTAGTTGCACAAATCGGATAAATAGAGGACAGGATCGTGCTTGTATTTAAGAAGCATTCGACTTTATCATAAGAATGCTTGTAAGAAGCGCAGCGTGTAACGACGATAATGGATAATGGCAACGATCAGCATGGGGCAATGCCGCGAAAACAAGGCCAAGAAAAGGCAACTGTGTGCGATACCTTCACGCCAGTATCGCACAGCAGGTTTAGGAGGGATAAACATTACTCAAGTCATTGAATGATAGAGAGGGTCTTCGGTCTGACTACGGGAGACTAAGTACTCACTGGCAAATCGTGAGGCACAGGTGTGGCCCCTTGATTGCACGCCGTGGGATCGTCAGCACTACCTCACCTGTCCTTCGGTCTCCCAAAACAGCTTGTTTCGGATCACGAAAACGGCTCGAAGCTGCAGGGCAACTGCTTGACCAGAGCTTGGAGCCCACATACATAAACAGAGACGAAAGTCCTGAGATTGTAACGGGTATTTTCCGTACAAGCATGGTGTTAATGCACAAGCATCCCTTGGGATCCATGGCTTAGAAATTTAACATGCCGGATTTTAGAGAAAAGTAAACAATCACAATCATTCAATTGACGAATAAATTACTCACAGCGAAAGGCTCTGAACATATCGACTAGTAGGCGTCGCCTTCAGAACTGAAGAGAGAGAAATCCCACTTGCAATGATGCATGAAATGGGCAAAACTTGTTCAGGACAGACTGCATACCATGTTGTACGTGCACTGGCTGTGGTTCAAAGAGAACGGAAACCACAGGTAAGAGGATCTGGCAACAACACGCAGGCTCCATGCACCCGGGATGTTCATCCAAACCTCGATCCAGAAAACATGAATAGAATTGTCAGGAGAACTCGAGAGAAAGCCATACTATGCCGATTGTGCCGATCTCTGATCCGCCACATGGCCGATGCCGACATGCCGACAATCCGAACTTGGAACGAATTAGACAAGGCGACTCAAAGGAAGTGGAGTGCGGCATCCCCAGTGGTCTCCCTTAGCTCAATAGCCACGCAAGGGTCACCAGTTCAATCTGGTATGGGGTGGGTTTATAGTTTTTGGTGCTGTCGTTCAACGTTGATGGGATCCTATTGAAACCCAGGTTCGCCGGCGGTCGTCTAACGTTCCATCTCCCCCTCGAACATCATGGACTCTGAGGCAGTCTCAGTGCAGGATGATACACCCCCGGAATTTTGGAACAAGGTCGAGGACCTTTGGTTCGACGATGGCAGCATCGTCGTCCGTGCTGGATGCAGCATTTATCGTCTTTCCAAGTCGTTGCTGATGATGCGATCGCCTGTCTTACGCGATCTCTTAAGCGTACCCGACACCGAATCGAGCCAAACATACGAACAGTGTCCGGTCGTTACTTTCCCGGACGCGGCCCGCGAGGTTACGCCGTTTCTGAAGGCAATTTTTGACTCCAGGTATGGGCTTTATGCGAAGAACCACCGTTATCTCTCATGAGTCGCTTCTTTTTTTTCCAAGTTATTTTGACGGAAACACAGTTCCCGATGGATCGTTTGTAGCACTTGCCGGCATCCTGCGGCTCAGCCATAAATACGACGTCCAGTATCTGCGACGACGCGCGCTCTCGCTGCTCGCACGCAAGTATTACCCGACACAGCTCGCAGAATGGGACACGTGCGCAGCTCCAGCCACTGTCGGAGAGCACTACCTCATGGCCAACATAGCGCTCGAGACAGACGCGCAGTGGTTGCTGCCCGCCATTTTGGTCCGCTGCACGCAGAAGTCGAACGTTGATACCTGCTTCGATGGTGCGCCTGTCGAGGGTGTGGTCTACCGGCTACCCCCTGTGCATCAACGCATCTGCATCACCGCGATGAATCACTTCTTGCGGCACCGCTACGAGCGCGTGAAGCGCACGATCCTTTCAGACTACGCGACTCAGCATCCATGCGGCGATACACGCTGTGCGACACTGCGTTCCACGTACGCTGGCGCGGTGCTTACTGCCGTATCCAGTATTATCGACCGGCTCAGTGACACATGGTGGGAAGCTCTGGCAAACACAGAGGGGACATGCCAGTGTACTATGCGGTATAAGACGCTGCTTGAACATTGGCGCGCGCTCTTTTGGCAACGTATTCCTAAATTGTACAATCTTCCACCCTGGGCCGAGCTTGAGGTCCTCAAGGAGTCTGATCTTGGAGAGTCGAGCATTGAAAGCGTTTAAAACTACTTTACCTGTAAGTCTCTGATTCTTTGGACATACACACTCATTAACATTTTGTCATGCTTCACAGTAGGTTGTCTTGGAGAAATGGTCTGCTCCCGTGTATTATACAGTGGGGTTTGTCATGTCAGTTGTTTATATGCGTGTCGTGATAGCTGACCTTAGGCAACGTAGGTCGCCGACCCAAGAACTCGTCAATGTTTATGTACGATTGTATCACTTGTTCGTTCCATTTTGTTATGAAGGAAGTAGTAGGGGCCAGCGGGAGGGATGAAAACCCGGGTTTCGGGGAACCCTGCCACGCTGGAGGTCAGAAATAATAGGGACTGCTTGTAAGTGGGGCGGTGAAATGAAATGCTTGGGACTATGGTGCCGGCACGCCACACTTCATATTGAAGCGGCTGGATAGTTTGTCGCCGTTGATGCGAATATCTTGTCGAGTTGGGTGCGGTCCATTTTGCTGATATCGTAACCCCTCTTTTCGGCGGTCTTCAGTATTCCAGCCACTGACGGGTCTTCAATGTCATCTTCCAGGACTCCAAACCTGCCCGAGGACATGACTTGTGTGTTGCCCTGGCCTTGTGTGGCCGCCTTGGCCACCTTCCTTTTCTGTTGCTGCTCCTGTTGGTCCTGCTTCTTTCCTGTCCGCTCGTGGTCACGTACTGACCAATACATTGTGATCCTCGCCTGGAGTCGCACGCGTGGGCCCTCCCCTCTTCACCCTGGCAGTTGACGCGTTGACGCACCGAAGGTCATGTGTGCATGTTAGCTGACCCGTTACCACGTTGTAATCAACGTGCTGGGCACAGACCGTGCAGCCTTCCCTGTGCCCCGACTGACGTGATGGCGTTCTCAACTTGCATATAAGTAAGTACGTACGAAGTCCTAGGTGAACCTGGCTAGACCGCACGACAACAAAATTTTTTACAAGCGATGATAAGTATGTAGCTTCTAGGCTGTCGTTGCGCACCTTCATCTTTCCCTTTACAGAATACTAGTGTCGGCGGGTACTGGGGGTCACCTCAACGTTGGTACTGGGCTTTCATGCTTGGCTAATGTTTGATAAGGACTCAGCTCGGAGTCGGAAACATTACTTGACGACAAGCAGTGGACAAGGAACATTATCTCTCCGGCCTTCATCTTCACAGGTTTTGTACGCAGTGACCTACTTTTTCGTAATTCATATCCATATACGTATACGCTACAGGACAGGTCATAGCAATGCTGGTGAGTTGATCTCATGCGCATTTGTGACTACTTACGTTGATAAGGTGGCTGTTTCGCTCCTCTATGCCCTGACTATGTTACTCATAATGAACGGAAACTTTAGTTATGTGTCGACGGAATTGACAATTTTTTGTATAGTGTGGTCACTATAAAAGTACGTTCCACTCCACCGTAACGCGCTCCAGCATGATCGTTCAGGCGTCTGGAAGGACGTAACCAGCGCTATGTCTTTTGGACCTCGGCGCCTCGGCAGCTAGCTGACGAAAGATGTGCTTATATACGGTCTGAACGACACCTGCAGGGGCAAGTAGTTTTCTTCACCAAGGGTCTTCATGCCTCCAGATACCACTGAGCCCGTGTCTACACAAGGTCTCGATGTGGCCATCATCGGTGGTGGCATCTGTGGCCTTGTATGTGCTATAGCCTTGGCACAGGGTGATCGTCCGATACGAGCAGAAATCTTCGAAGCTGCAGTAAGTGCATATTCCCTTTATTAACGCGTGCTCAATGGTTCTATATATGATAGCCAAAATTCGCGGAGGTGGGCGCAGGTATTACTTTCGGTGAGCTTTCGACTACGTTAGGCATTCGCAGCGTGAATGTAGCTTATTAGTATATATATGTATGATTCGCAGGGCACAATTCTGTCCAGCTCCTCCGAAAATTGGGGCTTCTTCCCGTACTGCTGCCATATTTGGGCACATCGGAAGACACCCATCAGCGGCCTTTCCTTTTTCTCTCAGACGGTCCGACTCAGGAATGCCTGTACACCATGCAATGCCGAGAAAATGATGAAATGATAAAGATGTTCAGGCGAGTATACTCCATTCATCTGGTCATTCATATCCCTAGTTTTCCATCTAACCCCAGGAAACATAGACCGTCTTTTATCGAAGCTCTAGTTCCCCTCATAGACCCACGACGTGTGCATTTTCGTAAACGATGTGTGTCGGTGGATAAGTTGGCGAACAACAGAAGACTCGTCGTTCATTTTGCAGATGGAACGACACATGAAGCCGATCTCGTCATAGGTGCCGATGGCATCCACAGCGCCTGCCGTGGCTTCGTCACGGGTGGCGATAAAGACTACGTTACATTTTCCAGGACAGTGGCGTATCGTGCTTTAGTACCGACAGACGAGCTCGTCGAGGCCGGTCTGAAGATCGATTTGAAGAAATGGCCGGTCGCTTGGGACGGAGAGCATCGGTGCCAGTCAGGAGATGGTAAAGGAGGCGTGAGTCTGTGATGACGCTATATTTCTTTTCTGGCTTTCTCAATGCTGCATTATAGTCGGTCGTGGCCTATGCGATCGATGACAAGAAAATGGTGAGCTGTTTAGTTTGCTCGATTTTTTTCAACCCGACCAACGCATGACGGCCATATTACTTCAGACCAACATCGTTGTTTATTCCACGGATTACAGGGTGTCTCTGGGTTCAGTGAAAATCGAGGGACCGTGGGTCACCAAGGCGTCGCAGGCTGAAGTGATGCAGATTCTCGAGAAAAGCGGTCCGGACCCGAAGATCATAGCGGCACATCTGCGGGAATCGTCAAAATGGCACATCCATTGTTTGTACCCCAGTCTGGCCTCTTTCTCACGTGAGCATGTGGTTCTTGTTGGAGATGCTGTGCGTGTTTTTCCATTTTCAAATTTCTTCTGCACGCCTGTTAATTCCGCTGGGCACTTGTAGGCCCATGCCATGGTACCCTTCATGGGGGCCGGCGCCGGGCAAGGCATTGAAGACGTATACTTCTTGGCAAAACTTCTCACGCATCCAGCGGCTACTCCAGACAAAATTGAGGTGATATATCTTTCTTTTTTGTCTCAGTCAGACCGTAGTCCACATATTCCTAACTGTTAAGATGATCAGGATATCCTCGTCACCTTTAATCGCTTTCGAGCCCCCCGAGCGAGCGCAGTAAAAGACAGGTCTTTTATGGTTGGCAACTTTCTCCAAGGGTATGATCGAGATGGGAAGACCTTGGCTGAGTGCATGGATGGGCAGTTTGAATATCTTCATTATTATGACATGGACCAGGACGTGAAGGCAGCGATCGAATTGGTATATGGAAGCTCCTGAAGTTTGCATGCTTTCTAATTACTGCATTGATGTAGTGATAAGTACATAAATACTATTTGTTACTGACATTTGTTCCACAAGGGGCTATCCCCACCCTTTCTAAATTACAGTTCCGACATCTTATAGAGCAGAAGGCTTCATGAACATATTCTGCATTGCATCGTCGGCCAGAAGTCGAAACGTTCGCACTGCGTCACCGCATGGGGATCACATGGTACACGCACATGGATGACAGTGGCCGTCGGAGCTGCCACGGGATCCGAAGGTTCTGAGACGCCGAATTATTCCACGTGTTCTCCGTAAACTCGAAACCAAGGACAGATCTAGAGCACCTAAAGGTCGACCCGTTAAAAATCTGTCGATGTGTCGTATGAAACTACATCAAGCATCGGACGCACAACATCACTTCGAAATCCATCAATAGCAGACAGTATTCAGTAGAAGCGAATGGTTATGGGGGCTCTTCCATCAACGAGCCGCCTGTGCACGATGTTGCTGGTAAATGAAGACCACTGCGAATACACAAGAGATAAGAACATTGCACTGAAGCAGAACAGAATGATACACACCCCATTTCCAATGAAAACAACAGCTTTTCGCAGGATCTCCATGTCTACGGCCATATTGACGTCTAACTGCTCAGCATCTAGTTCTAGGTCCTTCGACGTCACGATCGTGTACCAGCCGTCTCTCCTTAACGCCATAGTAAGCTTTGCCAACCATTCGCCATCGTCGTTTGTCGCTAAATACAAAACGTCGAGGGTTTCACGATTATTGCCATCCGCCGCCAAGTACTCGTCGCGCGACTGCCGAATCTTTTTCAAGATCTCATCGAAATCAGGCAAGCAGCGCCGCAAATAATACTGCGTGCGCTCCTCGCTTTCTTCGGCTGCAAGCACCGCTGGCAGAAGGAACTTGTCTGGGAGGAACGGCAGCAGGTTCCAGCTGTAAAATGTGGAGCTGTATTTCGCAAAGTGGCGGCAGTGCGACTCGTAGTCGCCACGACGTAAATGAATCGCAAGCAAGCGCGCGTACGGATCGCGGCTCCCGTGCGGTACGCGTGGGCCTTTAGGCAAGAAGAGATACTCATTGCGGTCAACCGCCGCTGCAGCGATTGGTGAGGGTGCGAGGAGCCGCGATGTTGGAGAACGCGAGAACTCCTCCCACAGCGACAAGATGCGGTCGCTGCCCCATAGCCACAGATCAAACGTCTGTGGGACCCAATCGACGTCCAACGGCGCGGGCATAATTTCGATACAGGGCTCAGGTGCGTCGTGTAGAAGCCGCCGCCAATGCTCAAATATCTCCAGACCGTTGGCGCTGCGCACAGGCTCTTTCGCGTCGGCTGTATTGATAATTCGCCGTTGGTCACGCGGGCAGACAACGTCAAAGAATTCAGACGAGACGGAGCGCGGCGCGGGGTCTCCGGGCTCCCAGGGCCCACCCGCAGTTGGTCCCGCAAGCAAGGCCGGGATTGGTGTCCATGGATGATCACCTCGCCATTGATGACGCGGCCAGGGATAGTGATCGGGATTCCAACCGTAGTCATGAAATACATATGCTCGCCCTGAGGCGTATGCCAGGTGTGCGTTCATTAACCTGAACAAGAGCGCGTGAGTGATCGGGGGGAAGTTGAGTCAGGAGAGAGCACTTACAATTCGTTAAGTACATTGTTCCATCCCAGGCCGAAGACTTGCTCTGAAAACATCACGTAGCGTCCGTTCCGCCCCTCAGGGAACGGTAACTCGAGATTATGCTGCGGAAGCGTGTCCTCGTATAGACGAATACTATCCCACGAAGGGGGATCGAGTGCGAGATCATTGCTTGTAATAGTACTCTGGAGGACAGACTCGTAGTAATTTCGACCGATGCTCCTCGCTGAAGGGTGTACGAAAAGAGACAGGACAATGACAGCGAGTAGAACCGCAAAGAGTTGCCTGCGGGACCATCGCCACTGCTGCCTCCATGTGCCAGGGACGTGCATATTGTGCCACGGCGTCATCGTCGTGTCTAGAAGTGATGGAGAAGCCATTCACGGCTTCGGAATGAAGCTATAGACAGAAAGGAAGGCTTAAAAGTGGAGGGGGAAAGGCGAAAACGTTTACCGCCTTGGTCTGCGGGGACATGGGTCTGCGGGGACATGATGGGATCAAGTGCTCATGCTGCGCCACAGTCAAAATGGCTTCCGGTGGCCCCTTGTCGACTAGCGCGCAAGCCCACGCCATCGTGGTCTGTAGCGGCTTATACATCGATGGATACAAATGGATGACTGGAACGTTGGGTGTTCGGCGATTGTTGGAGGCGCATCAACCGCATCAATAAAGCTGTGGCCACAGCAATGGACTCAAATGTTCTAAGAGAAGGAAAGGGGCTTGATCAGCACCTACCGACAAGCTCTGCGCTGGGAAGATCGTTACAACGACGATGGGGCCATCGTGGGGCGATATACGGCGCCTGCAACCGAGTGAGAAGTCATTGGATAAAAGCATGCGTAGGTACATACTGCTTCTTGCATACGCCAATGTACCACACCAGGAATCCATACTCCAAAATTCGAAGTACTTCTTTAGACCGCTTGACTGAAAAAGACTTATAATTTCCTTGTCACAGCTGGGAAGAGTTCGAGCGAGAGCAGGATTTGAATTTCGGACCCGCCGTCGTTTCAATGTTGAGATCATTGTCCAACATAGGTTGACATGTCAGTCATAACATATTAGTAGTATGTATCTCCTGGACCTGACTTCCATGTCCGAGTCGTCTTCAAGAACGACAACGCCGCGTCACACCGTCCGCGATCCGTCGTTTCTACGTAGATAAACTGTCGCCTTGTTTATCTTCATATTTCCACCGTTTTCTGTTCGTTGCGAAGGTCGTCTTGCCGTTTGAACTTTAAAAGTTAAGCGTGCGGCCCGTCGGGACTGAGAAACCAGTATGTTTCTAAAAATTGTTGAAACCCGCGAATTATCCGGACGAGGTCCGTCTACCACATCGTTCCTGCTCTCGTTTCTCGGCCGTGCGCGTCCCTAGTCACGAGTCCTTTTGCAAGTGCGCTGCGGTCCGTTCCCTTGAGCGCGCCCCGGATACCGTAATCGCGTGTCGGGTTTGTTTGCTGATAAATACTGTGATCTCACCTGCGCCGTCTGTCCCTCGGCCTCTCTTCTGGTTGGTCTCAATATGGTATCGCCGTTGTTGTCATCTGTGTTGTTGTTTGGGGTGGTCGCCGCCGCGCACAGCGTACCCACAACCAGATGTACACTTACTAGCTCTGGTGGAGACGATGCGTCGGCCTTCGTTACTGCAGCTTCATCTTGCGCCACCGTCACGATTCCAGCAGATACGACACTGAAGATTAGCTCCAAGATGGATATGACTGGCCTAAAGGGCACTCATATTGTCGGTATACGTGTGGACACGCGCCGGCCAGTGCCATGTTTATTGACTGACGGTTTTGTGATTCTTTACAGGATCTGCAAGGCACGATTAAGTTTAACGACAATATCGACTACTGGGCCGGCGTGAGTTCATAAACGTGCTACCTTAACAACGGGTGGGCTTAGGGAAAGGAACCCAGAATTCTTTTTACTTCGAGTTTCAGGATTCATACACTTTCTGGCTACTTGGCGGTAAGGATATCACCCTGGACGGCGGAGGAACCATCGACGGTTCTGGTCAGGTGTGTCTTTCTATTTGGTCACTTTATAAATTCCATATCAAAACGCGTGTGTTGGAAGGCGTGGTATGATGCATTGTACGTTCGAAAATGCCCCTCGCTGTCATATTTTTGTTGACGTGGAATCCAGTTATACGAACAGTAGTCTCGTCCGCCCTATCACCTTGACCGTCTATCAAGCTCAGGGCGCCACAATTAAGGACATCAAGATGATCAACAGTCCCATGTGGTTTAACCTGGTAGGGTTGACAATTGATTATTGCCGAATTTGGAGCCGCTTTTTCATGTCTGACATAGGCATATGAAAGTTCTGATCTTCTCTACACCGATATTACGATCGACACCTGGACGACATCGAATGTCAGTATTTCGAACACCGACGGCTGGGATATATACCGATGCGACAATGTTGTGGTTCGCGACTCACACATCAACAACAACGACGACTGTGTTTCCTTCAAGCCCAGTGTGTATTGTTAGCATCGCCTTAGGCTCAACTTCTAAATATGTGATCTGTAGACTCGACGAACATTCTCGTTCAGAACCTCCATTGCAACGGATCACAGTCAGTTTGTCTCTAATTTTTTGGCTTTTGTGATGCTGATCAGAGTGGTGTAGCGGTGTTTCTGTTGGGTGCGTCTTCGAGTGGACAGAACAAGTGACAGGTCAAGCTGATGCTCGCCGGTTAGATCTCTTGGCGAGTACGCCGGAATTTACGACATCGTCGAGAATGTTACTGCCATGTACGTCGCTGTACATCTTAACTCGCGCTCCACATTCATGTAAAATGCTAGCGATATCACCATGTCAAACGCTCAAAACGGCGCGCGTATCAAGGCTTTCGCTGGCGAGGACGTCGGCTCTGGCATCGTCAAGAACATCGTTTTCAAGAATTGGGTGGAAAGCGCGGTAGAAAATCCTATTATCGTCGATCAGGCGAGTCCTATGATTTTCATCTTCAATTTTCATATTGAAGCGACTTTTTGCCAGTGTTATGAGACAAGTACCACGGCGTGCGAGGATTACCCGTCAAACGTCTACATTCAAGATGTCTGGTTCACCAAGTATGTACTTCTCTTTTCTTTCCTGCTTTCGCATAGAGTGCGTCGTTGCTGACGTATCGTTTTCTTTTTCAAGCATCGTTGGCACGGGCACGGAGAGTGCAGTTGCCAGCATCGACTGCTCGCCTGATGATCGCTGCAGTAATATCTATGTCAACGACCTGCATCTCAAGTAAGAATACAATATCATTGAACTCACGGTTTCTACCCCTTCGAACTGACGGAAATTTTCCCAGACTTACCGACGGCGAGGCAGGGGAATATGAATGCGAAAACGTCGTCCTCCAAGGCGATTCGGCCTCCTTATTCAATTGTACTGATACCTCATAGTAGTTTTTCATTATTGGTAAATTGTAAATCATCGCATAACTGTTGTCGGACAGTGTATAGCGAAATAGTCATGTTACCTAGCTGGAAGCTAGGTCTTTACCGTGAGGGTTAACACTGCCACTAGATACGACCAAAGCGATCGATCGATCACCTTCCTTCTCTGTTGCCGACTGTCCTTTGCAATACGAATCCGTTTTTTTGCGTGTATCATCAAACTCACCTCACCGACGGCATCATAATCCTCTAAACTACCATGTATCCTTACAGCGACGACAGCGCGAAACCATAATAACTGCTATGTTTCACAGAGACCACTTTTTGCCATCATTGCCATCATTCCACATCGATCAATCCTTGATGATGTCACCTTTCGTGACGTCAACTTCCCCTTGCCGTCTTTCGGTGTCATTTCCACTTCAGCTTCACTACCGCGAACCTTTCCTTGACGAGAACGGGATTTGGGGTCGTACACGTCCCAGCACCTACATGCGCTGTCTTTACATACGAACACCCTCATACGTTGCGGTCCTATTTCTATACTTATCGTTCTTCTCCAACCTCTGTTCTCCGACCTCTTCCATCGTTCATACAAATGTGCGGCGTTCGCAAGAAAGTATTATAATGTACCTACCTAATACAACATACTTTTCGCAACAGACACGCACCAAGTCCTCACCAAGAACTTACAATCGTTCATACAAATGTGCGGCGCTTGACGTCCACTGTCAGTTCCTTTACGACACGTACCCAGCTGCAACTCTTCCCGATGTCAGAGGGATTCCTTCCGTCTTGCGGAGAAGTAGTCCACCAATTACTTTCTCGTCACTGTCACCTTGCGCGGCTATCTGCCTCGACGTCAACGTCGACCACCTACCGACCTCCTCATCACCAATCGCTGAGTCCATGCTGTAATTTTACGCCGGCTACTTCAGGTGTCTTTTTGTTTGGCCTTCTCGTAAAATGCATCCTCTGCGTGTACATCAGAAGCGAAGAGGGCAAACGGCCTTTCAACTTACCACGCACACTCAACCGCGAATATGTTTCTTACAGAAAGAGCTCCATAGCACATTGTGAGCGCAGACTTATCAAAGTCGGAGCCGCGTTGTCACCCCGCTGATTGTGGTCGCTCGAACCCGTCAGCTATCTAAATTTGCAGTTGCAAAACTTCACGCACCCACGCGCGTCGCGCATCTCTCGCACAGCCTGCGTCCAATCGCTCTGAAGATTAAAGTTGTTGAAGGCGGTTCATTTCCGTCGTTAACTTCTCCGTCGTTCACACGAGCTCATCGTCTCTGTCGTTGACATCCACCAAAGACTGCGTCGAACCTTTGTGCTGCACAGTACGAAGGAGTGGAGGAGAAGTTGCTTTGCAAAGACTCCATGCAAACTGGGTTTGCGTACATCAAAAGCCGCTGCATCCCGTCAGCTATCTAAATTTGCAGTTGCAAAACTCCACGCACCCATTGCGCATCTCTCGCACAGCATGCGTCCAATCGCTCTGAAGGAACATCAACATTACCTTGAGGTGCGCACCAATGCGGGCCGTCTTGTGCATGCACGTCTCCTTGTTAGAGTCCCGCGCCCCGAGGGCGACACGAACATCGCGAATAAGATGGAATGCAAAGCCGTCCAGCAGAAGGAAAGAGCATGTTTAAAAAATACCTGCCACTTTTGTATACATGAAAATCCAGGAAATATAAGAAATATCAAAGACTGCTTTATGTAAATTGTATTCTCGCCCTACGAAAACTAATGTCACCTATGCTTGAACATGATCATCAAAAACGCGTATCCCCACTAAAAACGCCGCGCGCACTCAAGCGCTAAAGCGCTCACCTTTCAGCTAGGTCTACGTCGGCGAAGCCGACGATTCCAAGTGATTTCTGGTTATAAAAAGGGGCACTCTGATTTTGGTGACACCCCGTCACGGTGTCCGTCGCCATATCCGATCAAACACGGAGATCACGTCGATTCGGGACTTGCCTTCTCTGGCACTTTCACTAACTCATCCACAAATGGCCGCTTCCATGCAGTGGTTCACCGAATACACTAACGAATGATGCAAAATACAGATATCACAGCGCTATGCACAGCTATTGACGGAACATATAATAAATATATGCAAGACAGAAATTGCAATTAGCAAGCAAAGCAACATTTCATAACGATGCGAAAGAGAGTGAGAATCAACAACGCAGCGATGGATATATAAATATATAGACACACGGGCAGAACGCACGATCGATGGACAGCGGAGGGGGAGAGGTCAAATGTTGTACGTATGTGTAACGCTCCGAGGCAGATGGGAACTCGGTACAGATGCGCGCTAACTGTAACAGAACCTAATCAGTATATTGAGGGAAGGCGGGGGTGACGGACAGACAACTAAAAAGGATCCTACACTACATAGCAGGCCAATCCAATAGTCCTGAGACGGGAGGTACAGAGACAGGGTACGCAGCGATACGAGAAAGGTGAGAGGGGAGGAGACGCGTAAAAATAAATAACGTCGCGTGAAAAGGGTTACCGGGAAGGTAAAAATCAGCGGGAAACGCGAGACGAGGGCGTGGGTGTATCAGTATGGACTATTTGTTTGCAGAGCGACGAAAAGAAAAAGAAAGGTGATATAGAGCATAATGTTTAACAGATGATAGCAACTTGAAGGCTAAAAAGAGCGGACGCGGGGTAAACGACCCCACAAAAATAGAAAAAAGACTGAAGAGTAAAGGAGAAATCACAGAAAATTAGAATTTTCCCTCAAACAAGACCCAACAAACAGCCCAAGAAGGGAGTGCCCTGGCATCTCGACAGATATACGTGAGCATAAGAACGAACACCAGGAGGGTGTGGGCTAGAGGTGGAGAAGTAAGTGCAAAGAAACATTTGAATATCTACATCCTCGCTGAATGGAATCAAGTTTTGTAATATGACGATATATCGCGCGGAAAACGATGACACTTGCAGTGAAGCAAAAGACGTTAAACGGCCTGGACGACGCCGTTCGGCACGACGTCGCCCTCGCCTGTAACCATCTCGTCCGTGGCATCGCCCATCTCGACCACACCGGCGGTATCCTCGCCCTCAAGGACTACCTCGGCGGCGGCGGCGGCGGCCGTCTGGGCATGCCCGTGACCATGGCTGTGATTGCCATTGGTTTGACGCTTACCACCAGGCCCACCCTGGGGACCAGAACGGGGAGGATTGGCGCAACGGTCCTTGCCATGAGCGATGCGGAGGTTCGAGTACTCGGGTTTGCTCTTAATGCCCTCGATAGCCTTTATCGCATTAGCGATGTTCGTAAAGTTGACGAAAGCGCAATTCCTAAATGAGCAAGGTCAATGAACGCCACGAAGTATACGACAAATAACAACACACTTCTCCTTCAAGAAGTTGACCAACTCGATCTCGCCGAATTCACCAAAGTCTTGCTTGAGACGCTCCTCAGTGAAGGTCTCAAAGTCCTCAATATTGCCAATATAGACATTCCTCGTCGCACCTGCATGCACCGCCATGGCAAAGGAAGGCGCCAGCGGGCCGGAGTTCTTGCCCCAACCGATCTTCAATCGGCGGTTGTTCAACATAAGACCATTATACGTAGACACTTGGAAGAACGTGTAGGCAGCAGCAGGGTCAATAAAAGTGGCAAACTGGGGATCATGTCAATCACACGGCCAACAAGAGGGCCAGGAAACTCACAGCGATGTGCTTGTCGTGCATATAGCGGATGCTTTGGAGGACACCGCCACGAACAGCATTGCAAAGGTCTTCAGTTGTCGTATCAGGGTGTATATTACCGAGGTAAACGGTACGGTTCATCCCGACGCTTGCGGGACCACTAGCGGCGGACGCACTGGTCATGTCTGTGGGCGTGAAAGGAGGGTAGGGCGAGAACGGGGCAAAGGACGTTTGAGGCGTGGAAAGGTTGTGCGCAACGAGAGACTGAGCCGCGGCCGCCTGTGCTTGCTGAGCAGCAGCCTGCTGAGACTTGGGGACGTAGGCGCAGCGGTCCTTGCCATAGTTGACGCGCTTACCAGCCCAAGCGGGCTCCGTGGGCAGCGTGTTAACAACCTGTACGATCCCCGATGATCAGTCAATGGACTGAGACTACCCAGATGACCACAATACTGACCTTCGTGGCGACACTGATGCTCAAGAAGTGGACGAAACCGATGTTCTTGTCCTTAATAATCTTAACCTGATCAATAAGACCGAAACGCGAAAGCTCATCCCGAAGGCTCTCCTCCGTGGTACCCTCATCCAAGCCACCAAGATAGACATTGCGGCTGGCATTGCTTTGATTGATCGCCATCGCAACCTGAGCAGGGACCTGCGACGGTTTACCCCAGCCAATCTTAAGCTCCTGACCGTGAAGCGATAACTTTTTGATAGTGGCGTCGGCATGGAAAGACGCAGCCGTCTGACTGTCAAGGAAAGAGAGGAATACACAGGACTTTTCTGGTAGGACACGGACAGACTCGAGAGGTCCGAAATGCACCAGATTCAAGAGCTCGTCAACCGAAGCTGCCGCGGGAAGATTACCGATATACACGGTACGACCCGCGGGCGTTGATGATGAAGCCATGGTCACGGGAGAGTAAGGCACCTGCTGATTCTGCATGCTCATAGAGGGCACCCGCTGCGAAGGACGATTTGTAAGGGAAGAAGCCGGGTTTTAATTACAAACCAATCACACGGACCTGAGCGAAATTGGCCATCTGGTTACTGTACTGAAAGTTGAGGGCATTCATAGGCACTCCCATACCGAGCATATTGTACATGCCGAAGCTGGCGTAAGGAGAGGCACCGTTAGGGCTAGGCTGGGGTGAGCCTTGCTGAGGCTGCTGGGACTGAGTGTGTTGCTGAGGCTGCGACTGGGCGTATGCACCGGCCGGGCTAGGGCTCATCTGAGAGGTAGCGCCGGTTGCGTGGGTGTTAATATTGAGAGAGGGCGTAGAGTACAACGGAGTGGACGCAAATGCGGGGGCAGGAGAGGAGGAAGGCTGATATACCTGAGAGATGCTGGCATGGGGCCCATAGCCGTAGTTGGCGAACGGGTCGAGGCGGCCACCCGTATTGGGCGACCATCTAGCCTTTTTAGCATCGGGGCCACCCACGGAATCCATAGAGCGCTGGATTGAGCAGAATATGAGTTTTGGCAGCTCGGTGGGTTGGCTAGCGTACCTTCATCATATCCAAGTCGAAATAAACGGGATAAGACTGGAATGCAGGCTGTGGGTCGTCCATCGAAAAAGAGAGAAGGTAAAAGGAAAAGTAGAAGGAAAGTTATAAGAATGGCGTGTAAAACGAGTGTGGGCGAGTGGGCAGCAGAAAAGACACGCACAACAAAAAAGAGCGAAAATCGAGTCTGAACGAACAAATCGACTTGCACCACGGAAATGCTATGCAGCTGCACTCTATAGATATAAAGAAAACACGCAGAAATACGCGCAATATAAAACCAAACGAATCAAAACAACAACGTCGAGTCCGCAAACAAAACGGCGCTGGCCTCGTCCACTCTCCACTCGCTCATCCGGGTCACAGATGATCGCGCACGGGCCTTGCCGAGGCGACTTTCCAGCCCCGAATTCCACCTGTCACACTCTTATTCCAGAAAAGTAACTTATTTAATTCACTATACATTATCGATTTGTGAATATTTCATCTCCATCGTACTAGCAAAAGCTGCTGTTGCCGAAGCGCAAGATTTGGTGTCCTCACCTTATCGTGTCCATGTTTTATCGCCGCCGGCGATGCTCTCACCTCAGTCCGTATAGTAATATAATAGCGCCACATAATCGATAACAGCCTGTTGACAGATAAATGTGATGGGACTGCCATTCAAGGCGTAATGGTGCAATATGATGGAAAGTGAATGAACGGTCCTCACATCTCTTGGTTAAAACAGCCGGCGACTTGCCAGTGGCGACTGCGACTTTAGAGGTCTTGTGAGCACCCCCAGACTCAGCTTGTCATCACCAAAAATGAAAGCCTTTGAGTAAGCACATATCATGCTGAAAGCCTGGAGGACATGTTACCTCCGAAGCACGCAATACATTCGAAAATTACGATAGAAACACCTGATCGACGCCCAAGTTTCACTGGTCATTTCATGACTCATTTCTACGCCGTCTGAGCCTGCTCAGCGGGCGCCTCCTTCATCGCAGGAGCTGTGGCTGTGGCGGTATCGCCAGAATTTGCCGTCTTCACAGACTCCAACCAGATGCCACCTTTGCGGATTCCGATGATAGCAAATGCCAGAAGAGTAAAAAAGTAGAGCATCACTATCCATTAAATCCCAGTCAGTAAGCGTATTAAGCAAAGAAAGAAGGGCGGAAACAACAGGCCATGCTTGCAAAAGATGAAAGAAAACGCACAGAAAATCCAGTTGATGAACGCAAAGGCCGCAACTGCCTGAACTTCCTTACACGTTTTCTTAAAATCATTGAGGATACTCTCCTCTCCATAGAGGTCCGCGATAACATTATAGTCATCTGTGCAGACATATCAGTATCGGTGCAGATTCACGCGCCAGACATGCGAGAAACTACGCACTAGCATGACTGCAAAACGCGCTGTAGCTATGATTGTATTCGTGTGTGACATCGGCCGCACCCGCCAGCCAGAGTATCCAAATGAGTGCTGGACGTGCATGTACGCGGCACGAAATGAGCAGAGATAAGACACATAATTAAATAGTAGCTTCCCGGGGAACGTACCGGTCCAGGCAAGCTCGACCAAGATCCAAACTTTGACAGACAAGAAATCCAGTAAGAGGCTAGCGAAACAATTTGCTTAGCCTTTCCAACTAACACAGTGCACTCAGCGTGGTGTCGACACGTACATCGTGGGGATGGACAAGATGGTGATCACAGCAACGGCCAGGTTGAGCACGACGCCAACATCGTATTTTTTGTAGTAAGAATTGGCGAATTTAGTTATGTCCGCAGTTAGACCAAGCTCGACAATCGCAAAGACGGTGACGGCGACTGGATGTGGTATTTTTGGAAAAGCGCGGGTGTATCAGCAAAAATCCTCGTAGAACAACGATAACAGGAAGCCAACTCACCGAAGACACCGAAACGGAAGACGTTCAGAAACCCCATGGTGGTTGGAACGCAAATGACTAGGCCTGAGGACAAGGAAGGGATACAAATAATAGAGAGGGGGGAAGCGGGTGGACCAGATAAACAGAGGAACAGGCACCAAAGACAGCCCCAGCAATAAATATACAGATGCCAAAAGCCGTGACAACATGTCGCCGCACTACTGTATCAGCGTTGAGAGACCGCTTACGCAGTGTTTAAGGGCCGTCAAATGTTCTGACAGCATAAATGCAATATAGTCCATGTTATCCAAGGCTGCCAAGAATGCCGGCGGTCAAGTAAGAGTAAGAAGGTGCGAGACCCGCGCTGAGCGCTGAGCGCTAAGCCACTACGTGCTGTTTGGGCTATTTTGACCAGCGTTTTACCCTGGACGTCGATATGCTAGCTTCATCAGCATCATCTCCGAAGTATCTTGAGTCTGGTGGTAGACCGGCGACCGTCCCTCATCCAAATTGGCAAGGGGAGCTAGAAAATTGAGATATTTGACTGCGGCATTCTGTGCGTGGGTAACCATAGAAGGCGCGTGATGGGCCATCAAGTTGTCAAACATCTCGTGGTTTTCATCTTGACGCGTCTTGACATTGTCTCCCAGCACCACGACGTTTGCACGCCGCGCGTCGCATCGCTCAATATACAGCTTTGGACAAACACGACAAATTTGCTACAGCCTCAGCCTGATTTTTTGGGGCAATTCTGAGTTCGGATTCGGACTCGGGCTGGTCTGAAACGTCCAAATCCGGTCTCAAAAGTATTTTTTTCCCAAATTTATCCGGAAGCCAAATTTTTGGGCCAAAATTTCGAAAAATATTTTGTGAGATAAGCTTGTGGAACGTTGGAGTCGTGCCTCTCGGAGGCACTGTGAGAACTTCCCTGTTGTGGTGGCTTCTCTCAACTCACAGGACTACAACATCGGCTATCTACAGCAACTGTGACTCACTGTCACGTGCTGATTACGTAACCCTTCTCCTTCCTCCTCCCGATTCTAACGTTGCCACGTCAGAATTCTAGAAGTACAAAGTCTATCAGTCATCTAAAACTGTGCAGTGTTTCGATAGCCTGCTTTAGGTGGGTGACCGCGCGGATGATCACGCTTGGTAGCCATGACAGGCAGAAACAAATGATTTTTTTTTGTGATAACGACTCATCTCTGATTAAAGATAACAACGGATTCAGGAAGAGAAAATTAATCGGAGTCGAATGCATATTTTTTCATATTTTTCCCTTTTTTTTTTACCCGGAAGCCAAATTTTTGGGAGGTCAAAAATTTTCGTGAAAAACTGCTCGTGTGAAACAAGTCCCTAGGCATGTAGGAACTCATGTGTGTACTTAAAATGAATTTCTGGGACGGTCACATGTCCACATAAATCAATCTTTAAATTTGTCGTGTTTGCTTGTCCAAAGCTGTAGGACTCATCGCCACACGTCGAGGTGTCCAACGTGACAGGTACCACGCCCCTGTCAGGCGCGCCTTCGCAGTCCCCGCACCTCGTGTGTAGAAATGGTTGGGCGCCAAAAAGTTCACAGTTCGTGCCAAATAGTTACAAAGTAAATCGGGTATAACTGAATGGGCAAGAAATTCGTCAGCCTCTGCTGCATCAGGAAAAGAAATATAACCGACCTTAGGCATGATGAAGCTGCGAGACCTGAACAAGGTCACTAGAAACACATAAGAGATAACGATGAAAAAATACGCGATCGAATAACGAACAAAGCTAGATGATAATACACAGCGACATAGACGTATCCAAAATAGAGAGCTCATCGTATGACAGATACCATTGGCCAATGTCCAACTTAACCATCGTCTTCGTCGTTTCCATCAGTGTCTTCGCCGAAGAAATCGTCTTGTGCAACGGATTGGAATGTCTTTGGCTTCAAATGTGGGGTCTCAGAGACCGACATCTTGGTCAAAGAAGGCAACGCTTTTGCATGTCGACCTGACGTTTGTTTTTGAGCGGACTTCTCCAGATGCATTTCTGGCTCGTCAGGCAGCGAACCATCATCCATCTGACGTCGAATATCCGAGAGAATGTTTTCCTGCGCAGGATTGGATACGTGGGGCGCATTTGAGGGTCCTGCTTCCCTCACTTCAGGGGGAAATAACGAGATATATTTTTCGGTCCTTGGATAATGCTACCGACACGTGTCAGTAAGCAGCAGGTGAATAAAACGTGGAGGGAGTGATATATACAAGAATGTAATTCAGTTTGACGCGGCATTCCCGCAGTGCGGCTTTCAGTGGCGCCTTGGCTTCGTCATCAATGGCCTCTGCCAGCTGTTTCTTTGCTTGATGGATCTTGCGAACAACTTTCTGACGATCTGGAATGGAGCTGAATAGAAAACATGAATGAATAACACAAAGACTTGCCAAAGAATTTGATCCTGTGATATCTGGTGGCCATATCTTTCTCCTTCTTTGCCGTTTCCGCCTGGGCCAACTGAACTTCAAGAGCCTTTAGCCTGCGTTCGCCTTCCACTCGTACATTCGCATCCAGTTTCTCCTGTAATCAGATAGGTCAAACTATGGATATTCCATTGAAAAAATACCGCTTGCTTTGGCTAAGAGTCTTCGAGTTTGCCGCAGGGCTGCTTTCAGTTTTGAAACGCCCGGTGTTGCATTCACATCCGTACTCTGAGGACGTTTGAGGCGAGAGGGACCTGCCTGCGAGTTTTCTGTCCGCTTCCCCTTGGTTCTGTCCACGGGCATGGCGTTTCTTCAACAAAGCGGTTGCGATTGAACCTGTTGAAGCTCCAATGCGATCAGGATTTTGCGGACGCCGATCAATCCTTGAACGGCGTTCGCCGTCGAATTTGTTGAGCACAAAAGCACAATGTTGTCTATCTTACGCCGGACAATACTTACTCGGTAAATAGGTATTTAAGTATTCCTGAAGTTGAGCTATATTTTTCCCTTAAAAACGCTTGCCTCATGGTCCATATAACTTGTGAGTCGTTCTCTCATATTTTTCAGTGTTCATTCTACCCTCAAATTGAGATGATCATTTTGATCACGAAAGTCTGCAGTGTGCACTGTGCACTGACTTAGTTCAGTTGAAGACTTGAAGTAATGGCGCCAATCGTCGAAGTTAAGATAGGGGATTTTGTCATCAGTGGTGGTCCACTTCCGGATGATATTCCAGTGGTCGATAATTTCCTGGGGGACCTGCACAACTCCTCAGCGAAACTGCAACGTACTAGAAGGTCCTTTCGATCCATCTATGTATGTAGTTACCTTCCTCATGCTCACATGGTTCATAAGCCGCAAATGACATCACACAAGAGACCCTCCAATCCGCTGTGCCGCACGATTTCCCGCTTCAGGTTCCAAAGGTCAAGGACTCATCTCTACGTCTCTACGAATGTCCTTGAAAATATACAAATATTATTATTTATATAGTCCAAGTTATTTTCCGGTACGCGATACAACGCCCCCACTGTGCCACGACACAACACAGAATATCCAGTAAAAGTAATAAACATCAGAATGATAAATAGAAGCCAGAGCTATACGAACGCTAGATGAGGACAACAATAGAACACGATATACTAGCCAGAAACAAAAAACATTTCAAAAAATTGTGAAATATATCAAATGAAAGTCTACATGTGTCATGGCGGGCGTAGACGCGGTAATGGCTGGTCATCACGCTCGGGCGTATGAGAAATATCAATGGATGACGTGAAGGTCGCAACCTGGGCGAAATTGAAAGATCAGCAAGAGCGAGCATGCGCAAATCGTCGATAAAGTGCTCACGTAGGGATTGAGGTGACGCGAGGATGTCGAGGCGCACAACACATTTATGGGTAGCTCTGCAATCTCTTCACTGCTTCTCCCTTCTGCTTCGAGATCACTATTTCGCGGGGATACGACGCAGGACGTGCCGCGTCGCGCCCTGCGATCGTGCATTGCCATCGGATCACGAACGCCCATCGCCTCGCTTGACCTTGCCCTGTGCAACTGGACGCTGGGCAGCGCGTCGATCACAGCGTGCTCGCCGCCTTCGTCTTGCTGCTGGTGCTCGAGCGAAGATTGCCGCGAGCTGCGGCGCGACGACTCTGCGTACATGGCCGAAGCAATCCGGACATCCGGGCTGATAACCGACTTCGGTGCCACAATGTCGAGTTCGTCGTTGTACTGTGGAAATGATATGATAGGCAGAGATTTGTTCCCCGCATGAGTAGAAACCACGCGTATCACAAAGCCCGACTCGCGCGTTGCAGATCGAGGGAAAAATATCTAGGTGTGAGACGTCGTAAGATCGCTGCATGGGTATTTTTTCACGAAGAAAAACAAACCAAAAGGGTTATTGCAGAAGACATGACACATCCAATCCCTCCCAGCATAAGCAGAAAATCTGGCTAAGGGATAAATAACGGTTTTCGAAAGGAATAAAAGGCAGACTTACCGGCCCAGAAATTTGATTGATTAATGGGATGGTTTCCACGGATGATGGCATCCAATCCGAGTATGAGCAATGGTACAGTGAAGATAAATCGAAATAGTACGCGAGCAATCTAAATTCATGAGCGAGAGCTGCATTGGACGGTGGAACACACAACTCACGTTCAACTGATAGAAAATGATCAGGCGCACGACGACGTCGGGTTCTGCGCCATCCGTCTTGACATGTCGTAGGAATGCAGGGAATTTATATAAGACGTATAGAAAGAAAATTGTCGTGAGAGTTCCAGCAGCGGACCCGAGTGAGAAAATCCAGCCAAGGCACTGAAGGCGGGTAAGTACGAGTAAAGCGCCATGATGTGTCCCCGTACCTGATCCAGATCATGACGCTGGATGAGGGTCATGGTTGGCACACCTAGTATGGCAACCATGC
Source organism: Fistulina hepatica ATCC 64428 (assembly GCA_000934395.1). Lineage (NCBI taxonomy): Eukaryota > Fungi > Basidiomycota > Agaricomycetes > Agaricales > Fistulinaceae > Fistulina > Fistulina hepatica. The sequence continues at coordinate 271,393 of KN882043.1, read as the reverse complement.
TCCCTAGCACAGGAATAAGCAGGTGAAGCATGCGTAGCAGAGCATTTGACACTCACCGATGTACCATAGCCGAAACTCCCAACTGTTAAACCAGCCACCCTTTCCAGGTCTTTGGTTCAAAAGGAACAGCCAGAATGTCAATTCTACTCATGAGCGTCAATTTGCGACCATGAAGAACGCGAAAGGTGCAGACCCTCAAGGTGTGTAACACTGGCCACCGATAACGTGTACTCATCAGACAAAATGATTTGTGAATCATGAAACAGAAGAACGTACAGTTCGAGAGCCCAAGCAAAGCTCAAGACGAAGCACAAGGGCAGCAACCATCGTTTGTTTCGGGGATCCCAGTAATCGGTGGGTCGGCTGACAACTGCTACGTAGCAGAGAGGGGAGAGATGAAGGAACGTCAGCAGCAATACACATCTGAAGCAGAAGCATTCAGCGCACTCGTTCCTTCCGAGGTGACAAGCAGACCTAAAGTGTGATATATATAAGCAACTATTGTCGATTGGATAAGTCTTGACCATGTAGGCACCTTCTTTGTACTTCAGCACAGCCATGGCAACGCTGAAGACTAGCAACAATGGTATGCTAGTAAAGTAGCAATACCTAGATATGTGCGTGGGCGACAATCGCGGGCGCGGTCACGAGAGTACATGATTGGAACGCACGTCATGAGTCGATTGAACGCGCCTTCAGGTCGTCTTGAACCCCATTTCAGGCATTTAAAACGGTCGTAAAGCCACAAGTGAGTGATGAGAAACGTGAACAACTGTAAGAACAAGAAGAACAATGAGACCTGTCATGCCTCATAGAAATGGATATGTTATCGAACCAGGATGGCCAGCACAGCCCACAGCAGGTACACGGTTGCGCTCCCTGTAGCCATCGCAGGGACCACATAGGACTATTGGCCAGACGAGAAAGACGAGGGTGAAAGGCAGAGACAAAAAGAACCAAAGCTAACTAAATCCTATCATTATAGTAGCCTCAGGTGTCCGGGTCGAAGTTAACGTTAACGATCTAGTGTGCCTGACTTGAAGCTTGACTAGTGACTGACTGCCAGCGGCCGCGGCTTTTCATCATGCAAATCAAATCTCATTCGTCGCAATCCCGCGTCAGTAACATCGTCCACAAACTCTCCACGAACTTACAGACACTCGCGGAAAACTGGCAATAATATATGAACTCCGCCAAAACACCAACTGGCCGTACTGATCTGCACGTCCAGCAGACCCAGCGGTGCTCTGTTGTTATCCCATTGGATGCGTCGCAGACAACTTGCTACAGGCTCGGACGCTTAAATTTGCGAGACAACGACACCGAATAATAGCACCGTATTCTCTACTCCAAGTTCGGGCAGATATCTGTACTCCGGCAAGTTTTCAGCTGAAAAATCTGCATCGATATCTGTCATAGACTTACGTACCTTCGCGCCCAGTCAAAATCAGCTCTCGCCGTTCATGGTGTCCAGAAGTTGGCGTCATGACCCGCCAGTGCACATGCACGTCGTCTGGACGTCCTTCCGGACAGCGTTATCCTCAGTAAATGATTTCGAGACGCTTCATCCATAATCCTGAGAACTAAGGGAAAAAGTTGAGCGCTGACTCGCTATCGCCGCAGTTCAACCGTCGCTGGGCATAGCATTGAAACAGCCAATGGCTACCAGGTTTCGCTGGGAAGGACGGCTATTATTATATATCTGAGTCTGCCGTAGGTATTTCGATCCGCTCGTTCGCCGGGACGAGCTTCTCATAATCTACCAAATATGTAGGCCAAAGCATCAGTGGTTCTGGTCACAGCACGTACCGTTTGATATTGAACACATTCACGAGCTGGCACGAGCCGGGCGTATAGAAGATAGCTGTGGGTACAAATTACCTTGAGCTATCCCGCAGTTTGATAGCGTCAGTGGCGTATCCGTGTACTGATGGAACAGCCAACATCACCTCGAACTGTTGAAAGGCCAGAACCGTCATCGCAACACAGACCGACCCGAGTCTTGATAACGGCTTTCGAAGCCACATGCGTGCATTCCGACCTCTCACGACCAGTGGCAAGGAGCGCTGTTGCAAACAGCTGGTCATGAGTCTCTTGACTGGCAAGCTGAGAAAACCGGTATGATGCCATAGATCTGAGACGATATACTTGTGCTAACTCGCTTTCAGTGCTCTCTCCAGGTTGATGGTGCTTCCCAAAAGTAGAGCAGTCGCAACGTCTACAAAGAGATAAAGAAGTAATATATATTTCCTCGATAAATCCAAGGCAGGCAGGCATTAGACAAAACCTTTTTATCTGACAATCTAGCTGAGATCATACAGCTTGATTTGCCATTCCTCCAGCTTAATCCGATAAATGTCGGGCTTGGGGATCTTTTCAACGGGATTCGGTCTTGGTAGAGTTGCGGACGTGGGTAAGAATGAGCCAGTTGGTTGTTCGCCTTCCACGCCATCGTCGGATTTCCAGACTTCTTCCACCGCCTCTCTTAAATCAGCTTCTAGACGGAACAACTCTGCCTGCAGAGCCTTGCCCTCCCGTCGGTGATCTTCCTTGAACTGCCAAAGGTGCGGCAAAAGAGCTCTTGTCTCGTCTGAATTGATATACATTCAGCCGGCAATCGCATTGCGATACTCAATTGAACTCGCCTCGAGTGCTCTGGAATCTTATCGCAAGTTTACTTATCGATGTGAGAAGATACTCCTCCTCATCGACAGTTCCTTTGCGGCCGGACCCTCGTTTGCGCTCTGCCTTGCGTTTTGAACGAGAGCTTCTCCTGTGACAGCCAAGATTATCAGTTACGCTCAAGTTTGGCGTTTCGTGACGGGAGCCTACTTTGACGTCCTGGAAGCTGCGCTCGGTGCAACAGTATATCGCGTGAACGCAGTAGCAGGCATAGAGACGTCCGTCATCGTGTCGACGTTGTGCAGATTGGAATCTTCGGTTTCATAGAACGCGTCTGGATTCGGTATGTGAGTTTCCAAATTCAAAAGCCTACTGAGTTGACGTACCAGGCTCTTCGACCTTCCTTATGCGGAGTTCCCGTATTCGCATTAACTGACGCCGGAGCTGATCTCGCATCTCGACAATATCTTCGCCTATTTGCGATCGACTTTCAAAAGCACCAGGATAGATTATGTCCTCAATCAACTCTGGCGTGTGTGTTAAGGAGACCTGTTAAACGTAAATGGATGGGTAGCATTTTGGTAAGCAGGTCTCCTACCACACGTCGTGCCTCGGAAAAATTGTTTCCCTGAACAAGACAGATAACAGCCTCCCGGACATCTTCTGCATAATCCAGCAGTATACGAGCAGCTTCGGCATAACGTTTTTTGCTGCCGAGTTCCTCTGCCAACAGTCTCAGTATCAGAGCGGACAGGGCACAAGACGCAAATGAGATACGTACCTGCTACTCGATACGCTGTTGCCGCGACGTCCTCTTCGTTCATTCTCACACGCAGAGCTAGATCAAAGAGGTCTTTCCATTCGAGAGCCTTCTCCAATGAAGCCATCCCCTTGGACAAGCGGCCCGCCTCGATGAAGACCGCTGCAGACTGCCGAAATTCCCTACGTTCGAAAAGCCAGTCTCCATACGCGTCCAATACAGCCTGTGAACCAAGCATCAGTGGCCGTGTCAGCTGCATCGCACACACCAGATAACGATACCTGATAGTGAGCAGAATCTCTCCAAATTTGGAGCGCCACGGTGTAAAGCCGATGGTGTTCCGCGTAGGCAAGCGCCTCATCAAACCTTTCCTCGCCTAAGGCGAAAGAATCTAAGATTGCATTTTTTGACAACCACGGTGGGGGCCTTACCTGCCATGCTGAGATTCCTGAGTGCACTGTCATGACGCTGCAAGTGGTCGTCGATTCGGAAGCGCTGATAATATTTGTCAAGCGACCTCAACTCGCGCAGGAATGGTAGATATTCGCGGGGGTCCTGTAGGATTGACGGCATTAAGTATGATCAGGCATTCAGTTGTGGATGAAAGTGATGGATTCAAACCTTTTGAGAATGCTGCGCAATCATTAGGACTAAAGAGAAATCGTACATTCCCAACGCAGTATCAAACAGCTTGTCAGAGTCGACCAGAAAGATGATGTATTTAACTGCATCTTCGACAATTGACGGATGTTGCTCTTGAAGTTCACATTCAGCTTGGAGTACGACCAAAACCCATCATTCGGATGGACTGACCTCGCAATGTCGGCAGGATAGACAGGCCAGCTTCGTAATCAGGCGGCGTCATCATCACATATGCTGTCAATATTGAATTGACATAGCGCGCGAGGTCCCTCTTCTCGAGCTCAATCCGGATGGCATCGCAGATCTGAGCAATGGCTTCAGATGGTTGTGTCCCGCGTCTGGGTGCAAATCAGACTCAAACATAGAACAAAGCAGAAAATCAATCATACCCCACAGCAGTTAGGAACAGGTTGATATGATCAACCTCATGCACCTGATCGACAAACAACCCTATACTCTGCAAAAATCGTTCCCGGTCGCGTAAAACCAGATGGTTGAGATCAATACGATGTTTGCGGCAAGCCAAGAAGGCTTTGCGATAATTGCATCTTTGTCGAATTGTCAAAAATAAACGATGAACAAAATAAGATGAACGCACGAATCGATATCTTGCCGGATAACTTCCATGACAAGTGGGCGAGGGCTTATCGTCTCTAAATTCCCACGTGGCATCTGCAGCACTAGATTCATAGTGCTGGGCACTGCAACCACAATCCTGGACCCTCGCTCGACTGCGCGACGTTCCCACTTCGCGGACACCGCTGGTAACTCCTCGGTTGATTCTAAGCAGCGCAGATCATCCAGAGGTGCGAAGATGGCGTCATGGGCACTCGTGGTGTATATCAGAAACCCAGATGTAACAGTGAACGATGTCCCATTGGCAGCGAGCGTTACGGATGGGTAGTCATCGTGTACAACGAAGATGCTGCCGCTTGCCGACAGCCCGATATGCAAAACCGAGTCTTTCCAATTGAGGGAACAAAAATCGAAACAAAATTGCGGGAAAGCGCCGCTTTCATCTGCAGATTCCGTAGAAACTAAGCTTGAATAAGTAGGAGTAGCAGTAAGAGTGGACTTGAGACGTGCCGTTATACAGTGCTCCAGATTGGCTTTGCCATGAAATATCCGACAGCGAGGCCGAGAGACGTCCGTGACCACCGGGAAGAGTGTGCCGGACGGATGTTCCCCTTATCGATGACGCTAACATATCTATACCATTGGCATTCGTTCCAAGCGCGACGATCCTGGGGACATCGCTGGCATCGTTACAAATCAGCTGGACCTGACGCCACCGGACTGCCGAATCTTCACCATCCAGAGCCTCGCTCGACAGTTTCTCGGGTTTGATAACCTTCCCTCGCCCGTTTTCCAGTCGCGTGTGGAGGTCCCACAGCTCCACACACCCATTCTCCCATAACACAGCGAGCAAGTCGCTGACTGGGGAGAATGCCAAGTGGGCAGGCGTCCGCGCGACTGCAAGGCGCAATTCATGAGAGCTCATAGGCGGTGGTATATTCTGCACGCGGAAGGGCGTCAAGAATAGGCTGTCTACGAAAATAAAAACCAGGATGACAAGGGTGAAACAGGCCACAGACACTCACTTCCGTCGATGACCGCGACAGTACCGCTGTCAACCGGAGGACTGCAAGGAGATCTTGCTGTAGCCCATGCAAATTTGCGAACTTGCAGCTGGTCTGCACAGTGTTATGCGTCATGTTGCTAAAAAAACAGGTATGACATACTATTTGTCGTCAAAATAAGGCTAAGTGCTTCTTCGGGATGCCATTCAACCGAAGTAAAGCGACTCCGTTCATTCTTTGAATGCGAAGGTGCTTGTATTTCTTGCTTCAGATACCTGTCTCCTAGATATCACAAACGGCGTTATGACGGCAGAAAATGAAGTTCTAACCAATGATAATTGCTAGTTGTCCATAGCTGAACTGGGGATGATAATGTTGATAAACAAATATACATGAAAATTATTATCTTACCGATGTCTCCATCGTCACATTCAATCCATGCACCAAGAACGGTGGAATCAGGACTCCAACTCAGTTCCTTCACCCTATAACCCCATTTGCGCAAAGAGGACAAAGGGGAGACCGCGCCGTCTTGCTTCAAGTCGCTAGTCCGAAGTGCAAACTCTCCATGCCGGAGTCCATTGCGCTCAAAGAAGACAACATCATGACGGCCTTCCTTGCCTGCTCCTCCTCCTTCAAAACCAAATCTCTGAGTGCTCACGATAAGATTGCCAGATGGGCGCCAGACCAAGCCGTGCTCAAGACCAGGAACAGGTTCAGAAGTTGTTTGCAAAGCGCATTGACGATCATAGACACGGAGTACGCGATGGGGCATCGCACCAGAAGGAGACACTGACGAAACAACAAAAAAAGCACCATCCCCTCTCCAACTGATGCGGGGAAGGCCGTCGTCATCCGGACTGCAGCCTACAGCAACAGACAACGTTTGAGCTGCAGCTTTACCAAGTGACCCGTGAAATTGAGTCTGTTTAGATCCCCATCCCGCGTTGATTGGCCGATCTAGAAGACGTACTCTGAGCCCAGCAGCCACGAAAAAAAGCGTAAAATTGTACCTTCGCCGAATTCAGTTGTCTCCAGTGGTGCTTCCGTCAAGACGTCGAAAGTAGAAGTCATCAAAAATAACTTTTCATCTTCTATAATCCGTGTTATTTTTTTCCAAGGAATACGGGAATGAATTGATCATACCTGAGACAATCGCCACCAGCGATTCATCTGGGCTCCAAGAGGCGGCCAGAATACCTGGCTCAATGGTGCCCTCCACATCAGCCGCTGGAGGATCCGATTCCGAGGAAATAAGAGTGATGTCGCCACAGCGTAGGATTGCAAGCAGCTGTCTAGTTTCAGCCAAGAAACGAAATGATACGAGCTGTTTGACGCTCGGACTAGGTGCAGGCACGGTAAATGTTGTGAACAGAGTAGGAGAGCCCTCGGGAATCCCGAAGGGATCTACGCAAACCCGCCATACATCGATAGTGAGTTCCCCATCTACACTGATCTGTTGAGCAGCGATGTACAATGTGCTTTCTTCCAGATCGAAAGCTGTAGCCACGATGTTAGCACTTTCAAAGCGAACGTCTGAAGAGTATTGAAGTGAAAGGTTCCGCATGTTTGCGATCTATATTTTTGTGGTAAGTAATCAAGAAACGAAGATGCATAAAAATTTGCAGGACAGGCGCTCGTGACTCATATACCGAATAAGGCGATTTTGGCAGATAAGGAAAGCCCTGCCTAAAATGTAAAATGAAATGTCATGACTCATGTTCGCGACTTGGGCGCGTCACCTCTTTCTGAGCTGTCTTCTCGTGTCATTTTCGCCATGAGTACTGAGTTCTCGACGCTCTCTAAAATTGCATCTTGAATGAACTGACCTTCAGAAATGAAAGTGGCTCGGGTTTGCTCTTGCATATCGCTCTCGAGTCGATACACGGTTAGCTTCGCAAGAACTCGGAACGGACTCTGCCGCAGTCTAGGAGGAAGGCTAACTTAATGCGGCGAATCGATTACTTGCTTTCTTGAACGATTTATCCAACCTGACCACGGGAGACTCGGCCGACTAGGATCCTGACAAATCCTGAGGATGATGACAGCCCTCCGCCGCGGCATCTGCTCTTGGATTATTGGCTCGTCTTTATTCTGCCCAAATGCATGTTGTTCGAGTACGTCAATGTGCCGACACTCTCGCATGGTCGCCAATTTTCCACATGCCAATGTCCATACGCTTTTTGATCAATTCAGCCTTCGGACTTGAAAGTCGAAGCTGAAGGCCTGCAAATGCCTCTCCTGGAGCAGATTTTCCTCGCGTATTCCCGATGTGGCTGACTATAGTTGAGGAGTTGCTGTCAGTCCAGCGCTAATCACCGGCAATCATTGGAAATTTTGAGTTATCGAACCCAGGACTTTGGTGTGGCAGTAGTACAGCTCAGGTTCCTGGACCCCGACCAGCATATCGGATGGATTCTGTGGCTCTGCTTGTTCTCGATCTTCGGCTGTTGTACTTGAGCTATGCTCCACATGACGATTAGGGATTTACTTTTACCGCATCCTAGCTCCCCTTAGCTCCCGAGGAGGAGCAAGTGCGTATTTATTTATAAAGAAATGCAGTTCAGGCCCCAGACTCTCTCTGTCGCTTTCTTGAATTGCTATGCCATTCTATCACTCCCTCGAATTTCAGGCCCCGCTCTGCGGCGTTCTCGTGCTCATTTTCTGTGTCTATCGTCGTTTCACACGTTCTTCCATTGCTCAGGTAGCTGGGCCGCCGCGCACATCATGGTTATTCGGTCAGACCTCTTCGCTATCTTACATACACCAGCTGTAAACCCAGCGTCTCTTTCTCTGTAGGCGCTCTCCATCTATTGTATCGCTCTGAGTCCGGCGTCATGGAACGCCAATGGCAGGAAAAATACGGCGACATAGTCAGGATTCCAGGACCCCTATGGGTGAGCACAAAAAGGGCCACCGTACATCGATGACGCTCAAGTACTTTCTAGCACGACTATCTCCTCATCTCTGATCCCCGTGCATTGTATCATGTCCTGCAAGCCGGAGGCTACCGCTTCTACAAAGATAAGGAGCGCTCCCACTTCACGCACCTCGTGACGGGTTCCGGTATCGTATACGTAGACGGTATGTGTGTGATGTCTGTTGATTTCTTTTGCCTGTCGTGATAGGGAAATAGGCGAGGTCCATAAACGACAGCGCAAGATCCTTCTTCCTGGCTTCGGCGCGCCAGAAGCCAAATCGTATGTCCCCGTATTTGGCTCTTGCGCAGCCAAGGTGCGGAACCATTGTCCAAACACGAATAGTCATTGAACATCGTGACAGATGGTGTCGAAATGGAAAGATGTCATCACGGAATCCGATGGTCAAGCTGTCATCAATGTACTTCCCTGGCTATCTCGAGCAGCGCTTGACGCTCTTGGTCAAGGTTTGTTAGACGCTTTTTTCAATCAAACTGTCTGCTTAACTCTACCCAGCCGTCTTTGATCACAATTTCGGTGCCCTAGATGACAGTAACAACGACCTGGCCAAGTCGTATCTAAACCTACTGTACGTCCGTCATATGCCATTCGTGGTGCCGATAATTCAGCGCGTATACAGGCCGGATACATTCGGCGCGCCGTCCGATCTCCTCTTGTTGTCTATCGTCTCATGGCGCTATTTACCACAAAGGTTTGTCAGGTATCTGGTAGATAGTATTCCAAGCAAGAGGACGGAGAACGCGCGTCGCAACATGGCTATAGCAAACAAAGTTTCAGAGCAATTGCTCGCAGAACGGGAGGACAAGCTCTCCGGAGGACGAAATCACAAGGACATTATGAGCTTGATGGTCCAAGCCAATTCGGCGGAAGATCCTTCACGTCAGCTCAGTCACGAGGAGATGGTCTCACAGCTTCGGTATCAACTTCACGGTCTCTTGGCGTCCGTATAAATGTTAATTTGTTTCACAGCACACTCATTTTGGCTGGACACGAAACTACGGCGAATACACTTGGCTGGACCCTCCTTGAGCTCGCCCGCCACCCGAAGGTGCAAAAACAGCTTAGGCACGAAATACGCGAAGCTAAGGGCAATCGCTCAGGCGATGAGTGGACGTGGAAGGACTACGGCGCTATGCCCTATCTTAACGCCGTCATCAAGGTCTGTGGAGTTTCCGGGCATCCGTGTTTCTCCGTTCTCAGCCAATTGAATTCAGGAGTCTTTGAGGTTCGACAATGTCGCACCCATGCCAGCAAATCGTGTCAATGACGAGGACGAGGTGCTTCCGCTTGCACGGCCCATCACCCTTACGACGGGCGACGTCGTTCATGAGCTTTTCATACCGAAGGGAACGTACATCATCCCGTGGGCAACGGGTCATAATTGGTGTGCCATCCCTTTTTACACAAAAACATTGAACAGAAGGTTGGATGGCATTTTTCACAGGAACCGATCTATATGGGGAGATGATGCCCACGTATTCAACCCCGAGCGGTGGATGAAAGAGAAGGCGGCTCACGAAGACGTTTCATTGGGCATGTGGGCTAATCTGTGAGTTTCTTGTAGTATTGTGAGACACAAAGATTAAAATGTGTGACGACAGCATGTCGTTCTCGGCAGGAATACGAGGCTGTATGGGATGGCGATTTGCGTACGTTTCCTTTGTAAGATGCACTCGTATATCCATTGATCACACCGCCTTTCACAGCGTCTATGAGCTACAAGCCTTTCTGGTAGAAATAGTCGATGCCTTCGAATTTCTTGTTGCTCCGGAGGCTAGGAACATCAGACGAGAACAGACATTTGTCATGTCGCCTACCATTGAAGGACGGGTTGACGAAGGCAGCCAACTGCCTTTGCTCGTTCGGCATACCTCTTGAGTATGCACTTCATGTTAAATACATAATGTACCTATAAGCTTATGAACGAATGTCCGCCTTTCGAGTGGGATTACCAAAGAGAGAAATTCAGTCACGTTACCAGAACGCGGTCAGTTTCGTGAGTAAGTGTTGGCGCCGGTCTGTTGGCTCAGGGTAATTTGCTTCTCCATCTCCATCCACTCTCCAGCCACCAACGCGCTAAGTTCGGGTTTGAGCCACCTTCTGACCGTTCTGCCGTTTTGTACCGCCCGCGCTGTTTCTGTTTCTCCAATGGGTCGAACACTTGGCATCTCTCGGTTTTCCCCGGTGTACAGCTCCGCTTGTAAATGAATGTGCTGGAGCCCACCGCATTCAATCTAGGAAACAGCTCTCAAAGGTGTTGAATACATGCAACACCGTCTCCTACTTTATTGTGAGGACATTGTGAACAGTAGTTATCTGTAAATTGACTCGAAACATGCATCGTCAACCGTAGACATGATCTGACAGATGAGCTTGTAACAGCATCATGATGCATCATAATTAGGCCTTCTCGTACGTCCACACTGTGCAGTTCCTGCCAGCATTGAGCTTCATACTTCTCTGTTGTTCAAAGGTTCTCTGCGCTGTTACGCAACGATGCCAGGCACTGCGTCTTCGTCGACTAGCGCATCCATGTATTCCCGCCACGCGACAGGGAAGTCGATCGACGGCGACCGGTTTCATGGCAGCAAGTCGAGAGATTTCTGTAATTCCTTTTGGGGTGTCGGTGATACAGGCGTGAACATTCTCTTTGCGCGTGTACGGGGCGCTCTTAAGACCACTGATGAACTACGCAATTTTTGGAAGGAACGGTACGTCGCCCACTCAGCCGTTCTGCGTCAGGATTCGCTGACCCCGATAAAACGTACGCAGCGCCCTGATCGAGGAGGAATACGCTGCGCGCTTAGCCACTCTGGCACAAATGTCTGTCGGCAAGGATGAGATTGGGCACGTGTCCTTTTCTGTTCTCCCCGTGTGTCCATTAATATAATTTACTGTAGCGGCCTCCGCAGTGCAGTCGACACACTGATGTACGAAACCGAGAAACAGGCTAGAGCACATTCCCTGACTGCGACCCAAATACGCAAAGAGTTGGAAACGCCCACAACTCAGTTATATGAGAAGCAAATTGACCAAGAACGTCACCAGCTCACACCTCTGGAAGCCAAATTTAAGGATAAACAATCGCATGAAATGAATCTCCTCAAGGCACGTGAGCGATACGAAGGCGACCGTCTCCGCATCGCATCATACGTCTCACAGAGCAAAATCACCCACGGGAAGGAACTCGAGCGCATTCAAGCAAAGCTATTGCGGGCGGAGCATGCGCTGAAGGAGAATGAACGGGCTTTTGAGAAGCACACGAAGAACCTGTCGGTGATGATGCCAGCATGGGAGAAGAGCTGGCGCGACTTTTGCGACGCGTGCCAAGATATAGAGGAAGAACGCATGGACTTTTTCAAGGACGCGCTCTGGGCATACGCGAACGAAGTATCTCTAATTTGCGTAGCTGACGATGAGGTGGATTCCTACTCATTCGACTCTTACAGTTTCAGAGCTCATCTTCCACTTGCAGTCATGCGAGCGCATACGTACGATGCTTGACGAGGTAGAGACGTTCCGGGATATAGAGAATTTCGTCAGCGAATATGGCACTGGCAACCAGCAACCCAACCCCCCACGATTTGTCCCCGGCAACGGCAATGGCGTGTCGTCTTCAACCATCGTGATAGACCCCAACCCACGTATCGCGCGTTACCCCCGTAATAGCAGGCGTGGGCACATGACGCCGCCTAATCAAACGACGGAACTATATCGTTCGTACAGTAGGTCGGGCGGCTCTTCGGACACGCGAGCTCGTGGAGCCCATAATCTCAGCGAGAACGGCAGGGACAAACGGCAAAACGGACATGAATACACGGACAGCAAGACCGAACGGGAACGCACGACGAACGGCACCGAGCGCAGTAGTGGCCGGCGACAGCCCGCCAGCGACCGCGTCGTGAATGGCAGCGGCAGCGACCACAAAACCGCGAGCAGCGATCGCAAACACAATGGCGTGGACAGGCAGCAGCAGCAAGGTTCAAGTGACGCCCCACGATTCAACGTGTCTCAAGCGCCAACCTCGTTTTCCACCAAGCCAGAGTCGTCTTCACAGAGTAGGGGCCGCTCACCCGAGCATGTACGCTCGAAGCGGGAATCGCAGCCACTTCCCCAACCGAGGGAGATGTCGATATACCGGCCTGAGGTGCAAAGCCCGACCTCACCGCCGGAGCATCTCGGTGGCGGCGTGCTGTTCTACGGTGAGGGCCTTATCCGTTTTACTTTCCCCACGGCTTTTTCTTATACGATCACGCAGTCAAAGCACTATACGATTACACTGCAACGATACCAGAAGAGTTCGATTTTCAGGCTGGGGATGTCATCGCTGTGACCGCTACGCCTGATGACGGTTGGTGGAGCGGCGTGTTGCTGGATGAAGCTCGCCGCGAAGAAGGCCGCCACGTTTTCCCGAGCAACTTTGTGTGTTTATTCTGAAGTTTCTTGGAAAAGCCTGACACACATACCCAACCAACCATGAAGTTACTTCTTCTCCTATCAAGAAGCCCTTTGTCCTGTTTGTCTGCTTCAGGATACACATAAGGCAGAGTCGGCCGACAGCTGGGGCTTGCCTCACACATTCCATCACGTAATCTACGATTTCTTCTTGCACTTGCCACGATTTTGATCTTTCTGTATGTGTAATTTCGACTTCCGTTTAATATCTATTTTTCCATCTTCATGCTTACCTGTTTGGACAAAGAATGTGTTCATGAATTATATCCCGTACCTGCTAATTACCGTGTCATAATTCACAATCCGGCGCTCGCAGTCCATGCAGGGACAATACTATTATATATATTTATTATATATCCATGTTCCCGGCAGCTGCAGTTGTTTGAGCCTCGAGCGCCTTCAAGTGCGCCATGCCACAAGCTCCAATGGTCCAATCCTTCACGAGGCGATACTTCAATGGTTCACAGCAGTTTGGCAATGCGCAAACGTTCGACTTGACACGGGGAGGTGGAGGCGTGTCGACGTCCATGGCGTCAGGCGCTTGGGCAGGTGCTTGTGACCGGGCTGGAGGAAGGCTGACAGAGGGCGGAATTGAAAAGGAGATGCCCTGCTTGGAAGATACCCAATGATACATTGTGGGCATTTTCTCCTCCCGCGAAGCCGCTTCCGCCTCTGAGTCTTCAAACTGTGGCGTATTCGTGGTTGTTCGCCTGTTCCTCGGACGTGTTTGCTTCCTCAGAAGACGGTTGATAGTTTCCACCTAGCGAAAAGATTGGTGAGTCACGTGATGGACGCCCATATTAGACGCAACAACGGTTTTACCTTCTCATCCTCGAGTTTCTTCTCGCTCAGATTCTTTCTCTTCCTGGCATTTTCCTCGCGTCGCAGAGCCTTCTCTGTCTCGTTAAGTTCGCGTTTCGTTGAACGTTTGCCGCCGAACTCCGGTGGTAGTTCAGTCACTGTACAATTCATATGAACAGTAGTTCGCATATGCCGTGGCTGTTAGACACTACTTACTGAGAAGCGTTTCACCTGTACTAGCACCGGCGAGAGCGGCTTGCCTGACCGTGAGAGGATGGGACGGCCGGACAACCGATTCCTCATCGGAGTCGAGAGAGTCCTCAGACTCGACAGAGTCACTGGCACGTCTCTTCACGATGCGGCGCCTGCCTGCTTTGCCGCTGGTAGACGTTGTATCATTGTTCGTGCGCGGCTTGATCCTGATCTTCAAACCCGCAGCGCTCTTCGCCGGACTCGCAGTGGCGGTGCGAGTCTCGTCCTCGGACTGGATCTCATCCTCCTCGACTTCCTCGTCCTCCGGATCCAGTTCGTCACCGTCCTCCTCTACATTGTCTGCCTCACCTTCTTCGCCATCCGGCGTGAACTGGTGTGTGATCTCGGGGACGTCCTCGTCCTCGTCATCTATGATTTTGCGCAGACGTGGCATGAAAGAAAGACAAGTTTAAATCGATCTGCCTGTTCCATAATAGGCTCGGTCAATATGAATGGATGACATATACCTTCATCAGCGTCGACATCTTCCTCGTGTCCATCTTCGGATATGCTATCATCAATGCTACCGCGGTCCTTGAAAGGGCTCGAGCCCGTGGATCGTTCCGCGCTTTCCTGAGGATAGAACCTCCACATCATTCAGTGCATTATGGTCTGAATCAAAAACTGAATCTAATGGCAGGCTGTTTTGAGCACAAAAAACCCACTTACAGCTCCGTGGACGACCACTGAATGAAAAACACGGGTTTTCTCGATTTGAAATCATGAACGGACGGCGAACGCGGGCATTGTCAAACTGTGCCTCCGAGATTGATGCTATCCAACCCTCCGCTTTTGGAGTACATAGTCACATGTACTTATGTGTATCTTCTTGTTTTCATCATTTCATCCAGCGTATGAAATTTTCATTACTGAACAATGCGGGGAATATAATTGAAGGCTACAATATAGGCCAACGTAGGCTGAGCACTGATCTCAGTCTCCGTTTCTACATGTCATCGGATCCGGGATACGCTACTACATAGGAAAATTCCAATCTACGCCTTGTCCTTTTGTGTGTCACGGTCTGGTGTTGTATAAAGTGCTCATACTCATCGCCTTTTGCAGGCTGGCAAACATGCACTCATCGAAACGAAATGGTATCTGTTCCTTCCTTCGCGACATAGGTCGGAGTAACGCTTCCCGATTGTTCTCACAGAATGAAAATGTTCCATTTGATTCAATGGAATGCACAACAGGAACTGTATGGCGCGCGTCCATTTTTTTTGGCTTGCAAGGCACTGTGAATCTGTCTTTCCCTTGTCCGAACACTCACTCAATGCCACGCATCCGCTGACAGACAATTAACATGTCAGCTCTCTCGCAATTCGTTCAGGCGGCAATGCTACATGGTGAGCGCAGGTCCTATGAATTTGCATTTCGTACCTCATGATTGACCGACGGTAATGCAATCAATTGCCCTTGCCAGGCTGTAGAGCTTCATATTGGCTGAAGCCTGCTTAATTGCGCGTGATGTATGTACATACGTTATACAAGTGAAGGTCGCGGGGGGCCACCCTGACTTGTTCATCGTCCGCGCTCCAAGCGCTCCAACTGTGCGGAAAATCCACTCGAGATGCTCTACAGGCCGCGGGGCTCTGGAGTGCAAAGGTGCCCGTGCATTAACCTTCGTCAATTCTGCTTATTTCGTCATGTTCTTTGGTCGCCGCATGGATTCTGGAATTCGTCTCGGCGGCTTGGTGTGCGCTGCACTTATCCCTGTTGTCAGCTGTTCCCCGAACTTCCGATTAATACGAGCTAATACGTGGGCCGCTGACCTCCTCTTGCGATGACATCGGATACGTAGTCGGACAACTGGTAGAGTTCGATGTTCTCAAGCGAAAGGCGGCGGAGGCCAGCCTACATCATTCTCTTCAAACTTTGATCTTTATCAACAAGATATGGTCACCGAGTCTATGTATATACACTAGCTCTTCCTTGAGCATGACAGCTGTGAAAAAGTATCACCAGGACCATTTCTCTGGCGCCTTGTCATGAAATTTCCTTATATGGTAAAGTCTCAACGAGGCATGTTTGTTTTATATCAGACATTTATATTGCTTGCCACAGCATTCTGCGCCGCCTGTAGTTCATACTTACGTGGCTACTATCGTGCGCGCCGTTGTCGCTGACATCGGTTCACCGCGTGGCGTACTGAGAATTCCCTGAAGGCCGGTTACTTGATATCATCTGGAGCTATAAAACCCCACAGCATGATCCACATATGAGACCAATGTTCGCCGCGCAAACTGACCTGAAGTAACATGGTCTTGCCATTCGACGTCGCCGACGATTCTGATGCGGTCACCGCATTGACAGAAATGACATCGGGCAACCCCCACAAGCGCAGTGACGATGCAGATATGTCTCCGATGGAACCGAAGTCGCTCATCGAGTCGCCGGGGTCGATGACGACTTCGTTGGCCATCGAGCTGACGTCCCTTATACGTGGTGAGGTGTATTCTGACGAGCACCCCAGGTAAGTACTTTATACGCCAATTGGTACAATTGACATTGTCTTAATGTTTGTCGTGCAGTTTTTCGGAGCGCTGTAGAATATTCAACGGTAACGTTGTGGCATCGCCTCGACTCGTAGCATGCCCGTTGAACGCGCATGATGTCAGTGCGTGAGTACAATCCCGTTCGCTTTGCGCGGTAGTACTCAATGACAATGTTCTTCCTCAAAGGATTGTCAAGTTCTGTAGGAAACACCATCTGTCTCCGAGCGTCAAAGCCGGTGGCTTCGGGACTGGCGGTTGGGCCGTAAAAGGAGGTAAGAACGGTCACAAAAGTCAGAGCAGTTAAAATCTCTTCAAGACAACAACCATGAGCTATTGTTCCTGATGCGTTGTGCAATTCGACTATGGGTTGCTGACCCCTCAATTCATAGATGTGGTCATAGATTTGTCGAAGATCATTGGCGTTGACCTCGAGAGTCCGGGCGAAGACGGTTCGTATACAAGCATCAAAGATATGCTTGCGCCCAATGACAAGGGGAAGGGTGTCATAAAACCGTCCACGACGAATGCTGTCAAACGACGGAGAGAGGATCTGGAAGTCAGCGACTCTCTAAGGCCGTCTTACGGCAGTGTGCGACAATACGACGATGCGTCAGCAGCGGTCGCGAACTTCCTACACGGCCCGCCTTTGTCTCCTGATTTATTTCTTCCTGCTGTGAGACGTCGCCTCGACATCGAGGGCAATAGTTCTGTGCCCGCAGCCCTTGTCCCTGCAGAAATCGACTCAGGTCACCAGGCTGAGGACATACTGGATCCGGCCGACGGTGCGGGCCCGCTGTCTTCGCTCCCTACTCCTTTGCACCTGGAGGGGGCAGGAGTATTGCGCACCCCGGCTAACGGGTCGCCATTCGGGTATCTGGACAACTCGGCGAACGCCTCGGCTTTTTCGGCACCTCACATTGTGCAGGCGCCTTATCCGCCCGGTTCGACCTCCGGTAGATGGACGGGCACCAGTGCTGTTGCCACCACTGCGGCAGCTCCACTTGGGTCTCTGTCCATGCCTGGCGAGGCCGTCGCTACCCATCCGCATGTGTATGTCACGTTTGGTTCGGGCATGAAGCAAAAGGATGTCGACATGTATACGGCCTCGCACCCTGTGCCGGCCGACCCGTCGACGGGAGATTATATTCCGTACCATGTCCCAATGTGAGTATTTAACCTTCTCCTGAGCTGACCGCAGTGTCTGATTGTGACCAGGGCAGCGCACCCGGTGGGCTCTTCTATCGCAATTCTGGGCGGGTTCGGGTTCCTCAGTCGTCTGCACGGTCTGAGCATCGACAACCTTGTCGAGATCGAGATGGTCCTCGCTGATGGAACGATCGTTGTCGCCGATGAAAATAACCATCCCGATCTTTTTTGGGCTGTCCGCGGCGCAGGCTCTATATTCGGTGTGGCAACCCGCTATAAAATGAAGGCTTATCCTGGTTCGTATAATTAATATCCGCATGTAGCCGGTGACTGACTATCGTGCCCCAGTTCCTGTCGTGTTTGCCGGGAATCTCATATAGTAAATTGTTTTTCCTAGCCAATGTTTGTTTGCTGATTTTCGGTCATCAGTCGATTCCATCGTGCGACCGCTGGTTCGTTGATCAGGCATTTTCGCGACTGTATCAAGGGGGCGCCGCGTGAGCTCTACGCAGATGTCTTGTTGACAGCGGGTCCCGCGGGAAAGGACTCGCTGGTCGTTATTCAGATGTGTTACATCGGCAATCGGGAGCGAGGTCAGGAGTTCCTGGCTGCCATTTCGTCCTGGGATGGAGAGCGTTGTTTGCTGAATGAAGTGGACGAAAAGAGTTTCCTGCATCAACAAAATAGTGTTGCGCAGGTGCTTCGTGCAAAAGGTGCGCTTCCCGTTTTTATTTGCCGAGAGTTGTTTACCGATCAGTGTATAGCTGGAAGACGGTGGTTCATCCGCTCAGTCCTCATTTCTTCTCTCCCAGATGACCTGATAAACCAGACCGTTATGCAGTTTTCGGACTCGCCGCTTGGCTGCAGTGCGTATATTTTACTTGTGATCGCATTTCCAGTTGACAACTGTCATGCAGCATGGCTGTTTGAATTGGCAGGTGGCGCACTCTGCGACTTCGAGACAGAGACATGCGTGTCGAAGGAGAAGCGTGAGGCAGCGTTCACGATTGCAGCGCTCCATCAATGGGAGATGGACGTCGACGATCCACGGTGCAAGAGCTCTGCTGAAGATGTGAGTGCAGGTGTTACATAGTGCATTCAAGTTACTCTTGACTTATCAATCCGTGCCGTAGTGGTTATTCGAAATGCTCAAACCTGTACACACGGACGGGGGCGGTCCCCTTCCTTGTGTAAGTATTGATTTTTGCCTCAATGTTTAATGTGGATAACACGGCCTTCTGTAGTTCCTGGGACGCCGAGAAAGTACCGCACGCATTCAGTCCTGTTTTGGAAAGAACTGGGGACGTTTGTGTGAAGTCAAGAAAAAGTACGATCCAGACGGTGTCTTCAAGTGCAACTTTTGGCCTCTGGACGGAGATGGCAACGAAGTCGACGCGGACTACCGCGAGCCTCCCTCTCCGTAGTTTTTTGTCGACGCTCAAATGGTGTACTCAAGAAATTTATTTTGTGACACTGATCAGTAATTTCGTGTTTTTTTTTGTTTGGTGTCCAAATGGTAGTGCACAATGCCAGTTACGATGGATTCGTGATTACTTTCTTGGTGTATCTATCATTGTCCCTTTTTTTTGTGTCCTATTGAGCTTTCTATTTTCGATCCACGTTCGCATTTCTTTTCCTCCTTGTATGCCACAATAGCTATCTCTTGAGTCTTGATGTTTTCTTCGAATTCGGTCCAAGCGATGACTAACTCGGACACCAATCAAATCAAATGATCGATCGGACATTGGCGGTGTTTGACGGAGATAAGGTCGTCGTGCTTTTGAGGTGGCGTCCACTTCTTGTTTCTTCCCCCCATTTTGATTCTGTACAATGCGATTAGAAAGAAGCGAGGAACATCCACCTATATCAAGCTCTCGCTCTATGCAACAAGGAGAAGGCACATCACCACTTGCCGACCGCGAGAGGGCTTACCAGCGCGAGTCACGTACTCGTTCCAGGTCGCGCGAACGGGCGCTTGGAAAGCGTAGTCGAAGTAGAAGTGCCATCCAAAAGCGGCACAGACGGTCCCGTTCCATATCCTCAGACAGTTCGAGGTCACGTTCAAGGGAGCGCCGGCCTCGTTCACGAGAAAATGTCAGAGAAAGACGGCATCGGCGTTCGCCTTCTAGGCACGGGCACAAGCGAAGAAGACGAGACGCGGCGATGGATTCGACTAGCAGTTCTGATTCCCCGCACCATCACAGAAAGAGGAGAAAGCACAAGGGAAAGCGTTCAGAAAGCGAGGAACGTCGGCGGCAGGAACATAAGGAACGCAAACGAGAGAAGAAGGCCAGGAAGGTAGGTTCAACATTGTTTCTTATCCCGAAATAGGCGATGAATTGCTGTTTGTAGCATATGAAGCACGAAGGCTCGTCAACGAGCCATTGGGGTAAATACGGTGTTATATCGGAGTCCGAGTATGTTTCTGCCGCTCTCTAATCTTACGGCATACCCTCACGCCTGCAACACAGTATTTTCAGTAAAGCACCGGAATTCCGTACATGGCTGGTTGAAGAGAGAAAGATTAATCCTGAGACTATATCCAAAGACCAGAACAGAAAGGAATTTGTCCGATTCGTCGAGGATTATAACACTGGTAAGCGTAAAAGAAAATGAATTGTGTCGAGGACGAGACTTAAAGCCTTGCCTTATTCTAGCCACACTTCCTCATGAAAAGTATTATAACATGGAAGCGTACGAACGTCGTATGGACGCTTTGCGGGCTGGCGAATATCTTCCACCAGCGGACGATGCTTACGACATTGAGGCTGACATGAAGGCCCTCAGCGGCGCCCACAAACGTAAGCCCAAAGAAAAGGAGAGCTATCTCAGCAGAGAGCAGTTACTCGAGCTGAGGAAGGTGCAAAATGAACGCATCGAGGTAAGTCATTAGATTACAATGTATCGTCTGATTGCATCATTTCAGCCAACTTTCATCCTGACATCTATTCCAGGCTGGCAAAATGAAGTTGTTGGGGATGGATATCAAGCAAAGTATGGGTGTACGGATGGAATTCGAGGAATGATTTATGTGTGCAATTCCTTTTATCGTCTAACAGCTGAGTGCAATCTTAAATTTCCCGCTACCGTCGATGCAATATATCTCGCTTTTGAATGTCGTTCGATCGTACAAGTTTGCGCGCTTTCATCTACAATTATATTCTCTTTTTCTTCAGAGGTGGGTCGTTCATAAGGTTCTGCTTTGTTGACTGATGTCATCATTTCATTTTTGTTTGCCATATAGCAGCAGATGCTGCGATACTGGCTTTCAATAACGTTCGTTGACTTTTCGACTGTACTGCCGCAACGAAGCAAATCACAATTTTGAATTGTCGCTTTAGAACTGTTGTCCAACTGTGTCCAGCTCATTTTATCTTCAAGAGTGACCACGACGGAGACCAATCGTAGGGATGGCTGCGGTAATCCGAGTGTCGGTCTAGGTGAGTCAAACTCATCCGCATGGTAGCTGCTTCGATGTCAAGCCAAATCTTCTATTCTGTAGGAAAGCATACACCCGACTTTGGTCGGGGATTATCAGGAATAGTCTTGGCCCAGCTAGGGTGTATCAGCGGGTAGTCCGTGAAGTCTAGTAAACATAGGTGCAAACAAGTGCGTGTGGCTGACAATGGTGTTGAATATTGAAAAAGTGTAGACCCGGTGGCTCGGCGTTTCCGAATTTTTATTGGAATCGGCAGGTACGTGCTTCCTTTGACGGCTATTCAACCATATGTAACGAAATCATCAGTTCTACTCACCACTGCGCATACATTCTGACCCGGTAGCGGCGCATATGATACATAGCCATCATTTTTCCATTCTTCTATTTCTAGTAAGTCATGAGGCTGAACATGCCAGGGTTCTGTTGTATCGCGAACGACATCCTCGACATCCAATTGTTGTGGACGATGATACATGCTATCCCATTCTCCGAATGGCCGGGGAATAGAAAGACTTATAATTCATTGCCCGTGAGCTAGCGTTTAATACCATCGACTCTCGCGTCGCCCAAAATGCAGTGGCAAACGATGTTGGACATTGGTTGCCTGTCGGTGTTCGTCGCGCTTGTTCTGCGATTGCTCCGCAAGTACAACTCGAGCCTCCCGAGCTTACCTGTGCCAGTGAGTCGGCTGTTGAAAATTCAATTTGGCTAGACCCATTTACATAAAAATTATTCTCTCAATCAAGAGTGGAGCCTCTTGGGTGTGGGGTCACGAGAAGATCGAATTTGAAGACGATCAAGGTTCGCAGTGGAAGGTGTGGTTCAAGCAGTATGGGAAAGTTTTCCGGCTCAAGAGCGCATGGCGCGCGCCCGACATTGTTCGTATCCCATTTCCTCTCGTCGAATCTACCACAGAAGCAATTAACAATTGAACTCAGCTGGTTATCGGAGATCCTGGCGGGCTTAAACATATGTATTCTGCCAACCCTTACAACTATCGACATTCGCATACCCAACTGTAAGTGTCGTTGTTCTCAAAAAGTTGTCATTCTATAGAATACTTATGCATCTGTATCAGTGCCCTCGTCCATCGTACTGTTGGATACGGACTTGTGGCGGTCGAAGGGCTTCCTGACCACCGGCGGGTGCGCTCGGCACTGTCTCCAGCTTTTTCGGAGGGAAATGTCCGATCAATGGGCCAGGACATGTATGCAGCCGCGAACGGCTTGCAGGCCAGCCTGACCAGCCTATTGGAACTTCACGGTGGCTCGTATGAAATCGACATTACACGTCCACTATCGGCCGTCGCTCTCGACATTATTGGGCGCACGGCCCTGGCCCACGATTTTGGCGCTGTTGCTGGCGATGAACAGTCGCGCAAGATGCTCGAGTTAGGAGCATCGCAGGACGCTTTGGCGATACAGCCCGCGTCTTTTGTGGCGATGATGGTTCTGCGACTCTTTCCGTGGATTTTGGCTCTTCCTATTCCGGCTATCGAAGCGCAGCTGGCCAATACGAAACACGCGCGGGGCATCGCCTCGGAAATCATTGCCCGAGGGCAAGATGATGGAAGGAATGGTCGCGACGTGCTGTCCATGCTGCGTGAGCGGTGCCTATACTAGTGCCTGTCATCCTTTTCTGACTCTTCGTGGTTCCGAGACGTGCAGTGCGCGCCCACAGAAGGCCTAATTCGGCGAAGTCTCTCAGCGAGTTCGAGATATGCGAGAATGCAGTCACGGTCATGTGCGTTTGGCAGCTGTTATGCTTGTATATTATAGCACCTAACGCGGCTCTAACGTTTCCATAAATTAAAGGATTGCTGGCCACGGCACTACGTCATCTACTTTGGCGTTCACCATATGGAAACTATCCGAGGACAAGGAACTGCAAGACCAATTACGAGGCGAGGTTTCTAGTTTCCCAGCAGAGCCATCCTTCGAACAGCTCAATAATTTGCCACTTTTAGACGGAGTATGCAAGGAAGGGTAAAACAATTTTTTGTGGGCTCCATTTCTCGACATTCCTGTCTGACGTAGTTGTCTCTCTCGTTTTTTAGCCTCCGCATGTTTCCACCTGTACCGCGCAATGAGAAGTACACGCACGCCGACGACGTGATTCCTCTGCTGAATCCTGTGCTGGATGCCAATGGTGCCTGGCTTAAGGAAATCGCAGTGAAGAAGGGGCAGATCATCCACGTTCCCACCATCGCCGTAAATCGCGATGACGAGCTGTGGGGAGATGGAGATGCGTTTCGCCCCACGCGGTGGCTCGTTGGGCATCCTGCCGAAACGCGCTACTGCAGACCAGGGGAGAGTGGCGTCAGACCAGCGAAGGAGCTCACAGGAGGCTATGCCGGGATTTTTACGTTCTCCGAAGGCCCGCGCATGTGCCTTGGAATACGGATGGCGATTTTCGAGTTCAAGGTTATCTTGTTCACACTCGTAAGGCACTTTGTGTTCTCGCCGGCCGACGGTGTCGAGGTAGCCACACGGTACGGCGCTACACTCACGCCGTACGTCTGCGGCAAACCGCCCAACACAGAATTACCGGTCAAGGTCAGCTTGGTTTCATGACAACATAGCTTGAATAATTGTACGAATATAAGTGAACGTCGAAGAGACATATATTCATGCGTGTATCACCAGAAGAGATATCGTTGTTGTACATAGGACGCGTAAATATACCCAACAGATGCATTATAACTATGTACATTGATGAGCGTATTGGATGAGAGACAATGAAGAAAACTAACGATAACAACTTTGAGCTGTAGAAAGTATAAATGAAAGCATGAAACGGGGAGAGCACGAGTAGATTTACGTTATGATCGATGAACCGGATGGCAAGAGAGACAAGTAGCGCGGGGGTATGTCAGACTTTCAAGCTATAGCGCTCAACCTCCAGGCTTACGCAGTGAGCTTGGGGATAACCTTGACCATCTGGTCAATATTGATGAACTGAACCCAAGCATCCAGTTCTTCCTGCGTCTGATACCACACAAAACGTGATTCGTGCCGGCTGCTGCCTCGGAAGAACGCGCAGGCGCACTGATACTCCTCTTCAACGAAGCGATCGAGCCCGCGCGCCACGCCGAGCTTCGTGCTGAAGATACGGAACTCCCAGCCGGCGACACCGCGACCGTCTGCGCGTAGCGTTCGACCAGGCACGTCGAACTCAAGACGCGAGAGATCAAAGCCCAGAGGTTGCCCGATCGCCTTGATGTACGACTCCTTCAGTGCAAGCAGGATGTGAAGTCTTCGGTGCCGACCGGGATCGCCCTCCTCCGTCTCTAGAGACTCGATTTCTAGTGGCGTCAGCTGTGAACGAGTTCAGTCCCCTGTTACATGTAGTTTTTTGTTCTCTCGATATTTTGGAATGAAACCAGAAGGAAGACAATGAAAGAAAAATGATGAACCGTGATAATAGTGCTCACCTTGTGATGCTGGGACTCGATGTATGTAGCGATGGGAGTGCCACGTGGTTCGGTGACCACGCGTCTAATGCCCAGGCCGATGTTGACGACGCGCTTAACGGTGCCCTGGGTCATGGCCATGCCGCAAATAGAGTGTCCGTACTCGAGGTGGTAGCCGATCATGGAATATGGCCACTTCTCCGGTGCAATATGTTCGCGCGACTGCTCGATCCAGTGCTTCCCATTTGGCCCGATGCGGTCTTCCCAGCGCGAACGCGGTATACGTCTATGGCGCATCATGAGTAGCGGGAGAAGATTCATCATGACCTTGCCTGCAAACAAACGCATGTCCGTGTCAGTTGCAGTGCCTACCTGCAAAACAACGCGCAGATAGGAATGGAAAAACTCACGAAACGAGACGGGATCCAAGGGCTCGTACTTGAGCTTTACATGCGAGAGCGCCTCACGTATAACGCCATACGCAAGATCATATTCCTAGCATACCGTCACCGGAATGCACACAGAGCTGTTGCGCCACAAAATGGTTGTGCTCCCACCTGCTTTGTGTAGTCTCGATTGAGAGATATCATCCATACGAGGATGGGGCAGTCCACCGCTGCCGAGCCCGTGTAACGCTGCCCGGTAATGGGGTTATACGTTCCAGGTTGCAGCGGCAATGGGTTTGCGATCTGTGGTTGTTGTTGTGGAACGACCAGTTGAGGTTGGGCTGGTGGGTCAACTTGCATTCGATCCATGATGTCGAGACGTGCGTTTGGTCAACGGTGGATACTTCCAGAGAATCTCAGTTCGGCCCACAGCCTTCGCGACACGAGGGGGACGTTCTGACAAAGTGGCGGTGGACATGAAAGGGTCTTTTATAAGCTAGTGTCATCGATTGGCCTACACGTGTCCGCTGCATTGTCGGCCTCGCCGACTTTTGTTCCCATGTCTCCCGTCCAACAAAAAAAATCCTTGTGGCGAAGAACGTCAACAGAAATGGTGGTGCACAATTGCTTAGAGGTCGAGGACAACTGTACAGTCTGATGATTGAAATCTCAATTGCTCCACAGCTCGTTGTTTACACGCGAGTACTTTAGAAGCCGCAAACTATAGCCACACAAAATTCGTGGAAAGTTCTACCTCTACAGCACCTACGACTTTCAAATCTTTCCCCCCATCGACTCGCTCGAACATCTTGACGCCGCCACTGAATTGGCCGCCCGCAACGAGCCACTTGTTGTCAGGTCCGCCAAACGCCATGCCGCGCAGATGCTTGAGCCCTGAGCGCACTTCTGTGACGAGCTCAAGGTCGGGCGTGAATATCGAGATTATGTCGCCCTCTGGCGATGGATCGTTGCGATTAGACACGTATATGTACGGCGTCTTGAACGTGTCGTTCGGCGGAGGAATGAGGATTTCTGCCGCCAGCATGTCGGTTGGTTTTGGAGGCGGATTCGACATGGTGTCGACGACCACTATCTTTGGTTCACCATCCGTCGGTGGAGGGTACGGCACCTTCGATAGGCTGCTTGAGAGCTCGAGAAGCGTGTACAAGTGCCCACCTGATGCCGGTGCATAAAGCAATGCAAAATATGCTTGTCAAAGGACCCACTTACCGTATAGTGCCATGTGTCGCGGGCCACTGCCTGAAGGATATACGAAGCTACCGTGAATGGCCCATCTTCCATTCTCAGCCGTTCGCTTGAGGCGCCACACGCGATCGACGCCAAGATCTGCGACGAGCAGCTCGTCCCGTTCAGAAATATAAAGCGGCTGATGCGCGTGCGACCCCTCTTGACGCTCTTTGTTGGGGCCAGTTCCAGTAAAATGGACAAGATAGGGTTCTTTGAGCAAGTAGGGTGCACTAGCAGACGTAGGCAGGATTGCGACGCAACCCGATAGATACTACATATTAGAAAGTCAGGTACGAGTCAGATAAGCATGGATAAGAGAAAGCCACAAACATTTGCGATGAAGAGCTCTCCCGGTATCGCGTCGAGCGCGCAGGGCGCGGACCCACCTGACGGAAGTGTTGCCACAACGCGACCTCGCGCGTCCTTATCATACTTGATGGCCGCGATCTTTCCGTCGCCCTGCTCGAGTGCAGCGTACACGATCGTGTTGTCATGGGTAGACGGCAGGAGCCACGACGGGCGCTCGCCTGTCTTCACCGCGGACGATACCTCCAAGCTACCAGTATCCGGCGTCCACTTCAAGGTGGTGACTTCGTCTGTGTACGATGCGACGAGGATGTAGCTAGACATGATATAGAGCTCTGTTCTGTTGGGTTACAAGGTCAGAGCAAAAAAAAAAACACTGAGGAGGGTGTCGCACGGGGATTTCCTTATCAGGTTATTCGCTAGCGGAACACTATACGTTCACAACGAAATCCTGTACTTCTTCGACGTGCAGCTCATCTTATATACGTAGTATAAATCGCACGATCTCTGCAATAAAACAAATAGTAAATGACATAGAGGAATGAATATACCCGAGCCTGGGCGTGTAGGATACTAAGAAGTAATGACTTATGTGCCAGCTTTGCAACCGGAACGTCTTAAGGTCTCTACAAAAAAAAATTGAAGAGCTGTACGTGTGAGCTATGTAATTCGAGGGAAAAAAACTAGCAGTTATTATTCTTGCATCGAGTCTGTTATTATGCCTACTTATAATTACCCTGTTGCGACGACGAGAATGCAATATAAGAGGAGATGAAAAGTACTGGGAATGAATACCGACTTGCTACGCTACAAGATGAGGTACGAAAATATTACATGCAATACAAGAGAGTAAACAGATTTAACGAGAGTGTACGTAGGGTATGCACTGGCTTGCCTGCAAGAATTAGCAATACCCTTCTGTAATGATGAGGTATGAGACCGTAGTAAATCCTTAAATCACTTCACGCGTTCCCGCGCCAATCATGAAACGCCGAGCGATGCTCGAATCGAATCCAAAAGAATATCGTTGTAGTCGCTGACAGTCTCCCACATCGCGAAGCCTTTGAGACCCTTGTCCACAATGTAACTGCCTTTAACTGCGAACGACTTGGCGTCATCGAAAGAAACCATCGTTGAAGTCTTGCTGTCGTAAATGTAGGGCTGCAGACGCAAAAAAATTTGTGAGTCCTAGACCTACTTCACGCGATATCATGGCGCACCGTATGACTGCAATTATCGAAGCGGTAACTAACGTTCGACATAACTTCGCCAGCTTCATCGAGAAGTGCGTCTTTGATCATACCGGAGAAATCGTAGTAACCGTCGTCGTCAGATGCACCACCGGGCGTCGCTGATGCGTCGAATGACGGATACTCCGCCAACAAGCCGTCCGCATTGTAGGCATCTTCTTCAGAGACGACAAAGGCGTAACCGTACGATGGGACACCAAGGAGGATTTGCGACGCAGGAAATCCCGCATCGACCCATACATCCGATGCAGACACGACAGAACCGACCTGATCGTCTGACGCCGCGCATTCGTCCTGAAACGGAGCGTTTGGGCCTACGGTTGCGGACGACGTCGTGAAGATGTCTACACTAGGGATCTCAGCAATTGATTCCGGCGAATGAAGACAATTGACGCCCACCGTAAGCCATGATCTGCACGTAGTCCAGGACGTCGGCAAAGTCCGAGACGTCCGACATGGGCTCACCATCTGCACCGTTGAACGGGGTGATTGCGACTGAGGCCGAGAGGATTAGCTTCGAGCCCGTGTCGGTAGCGCGCAGATCCTTAAGGAACGCGAGGAAATTCCGAGCGTCGCTGGACGATTTTTGGTTCCCTGCGCCGTCTGAATTCGGGTACTCCCAACTGAGGTGCATTCAGCAATGGGTTCAAATTGTATAGCATGAGATTTGCTTACTCGAAGTCAACGCCATCTAGGTCATACTTATCGGCGAGGCCTACAATGGTCTGAACGAACGTCGCGCGGTTGGACTTCTCCATAGCCGGGGAAAAATAAACAGAGCCGCTCCAGCCACCGACGGAGAGTAAAGCGGAGACATTCTATTTGTATTTGTTGAGAACGAGGAAAAATGTATTGAAAAACTTGTTACACATTTTCCTTGGCCGCGGAGACAAATGATGTGAGAGCGTCTCCCCCACCGCTGTCATCCAGCGACAGCACAGAAGGATCGGAGGTTGTCGTACTGAAATAATGTAAACACTAACTCTAACCAACATGCCGGTATACTCACGCGAACGCAAATGCCATGTGCGTATACTTGCTCCAAGACAGGTCGCTGGCAGGAGATTCAGTGTACGACCAACCAGGATACCAGCCACTCGAAATATAATTGGCGGTCGCATTGGTTGAGGTAACTGTTGGTGAAGCCGCCGCAGACGAGGAGCTTGTGTGAGTTGAGTGGGGGGACTGGCCGCCCATAGCGCCGCCGAATGGTACATGGGAGTGGTGTGAGCGGGAAACCGACGAGATCGTCGAAGAGCTAACATAGTGGAGAGTAGACGACGCCGTCGAGTTCAGTCCATGCGAGCGAGTTCGAGCAGAAGACATCGTCACTGATGGTTGAGCCGTGATCGTTCGTGAAGCGGTGCTCAGTAGGCTAGAAATAACTGCATCCGAGGGCTGCGTGGACGTCGAGTCAACAAACATGGTGGTGAATGCCTGCTCCAGCGTGGCACTTGGCGCTGCAGCGAGAGACACGCCTGCGGGCACCAGGCCGATCGTCATGAAGTCCGCAACTGATTCCTTGCGAATATTGTCATGTTCGATAGGCGCGCTGCGCACACATCGGAACCGTAAGAACATAAGAAACAAGCAAAGAGTGAGGGAAAGCATGCCCGGCACGCATGAGAGAAACGAGGAAGAGGCAGGGGAGGGGGAGGCCGACGGCCGTGACAACGGTACTCTCAGCCTTCAAATTCCACTAAGTCCAGAGAGAGATCGAAAACGAAAAAAAGACATGACAGACGCCTTTTATACTGACATTTGACAGGGATTTGCATACCAGGATGGCCGGCCAGGGTGCCATACGGTGCCAAACCGCTAGATCGATATGGTCTATTGTGTCCAAAAAGGATGGACAAAAGTTTGCCACCACGAAGACCGACTGCAAGCCAGTTTCCATGGAAACGCTGGTTGGTCGTAGTCCAAGTACTCGCTAAAAATACAACTGCAGTTGTAGTTTCTCGAAATGCAAGACATTTTCCGGCGGGCTATACTTCTTCTCAAGATTGCGCATGTGCAGGTGAGGTTTGGCGAAGAGGATTCGGAGGAAACTCGGAGTGATGCATGATCGATGCTGGCAGCAGTGGCTGTGCCCGTGGCGTGCTTGTCATGGACTAAACCTGGACAAAACGATGGGAAAGAACTACTACGTCTGTCCAGTAGGCTCGTATACCACCCTCTATTTCCGGTCGCTGTACTCTAGCTGTCCAGGTGCTCAAGCTCAAGCTCAACGTCCAGATTGGAACATTTTGAGTGATTTCATACCAGGACCAATAATTGCGTCGACAGTGGAAAGTGGTCTCGTTCTGCTGTTGTCAATTAAAGCGAGTATCTGTTCATGGATCTGCGAAGAACGCACCGAGGACTCACTTTCGTGCACACATTTCCAGGATATCTGGAAGCGTTTAAAAGCTTTTTCTACGTTCGTCAAGTGTTCTGAAAGCGAAATGAATCGAATCATCTGACTTTCGCCAGCAGCCACCCTTCTCGGTACGGTTCGAGGTCCACCGCAACGAGACTTGACGAGGCTCAATATCAGTACCCAGCATAGGCTAAACCAAATCTTTGGACGTTGAACGTTGAATATCGAATCGTTTGACATCTGTGGATGCCAATTCCGCCAAAGCCGGCTTCTGAGAAGCTCAAAAGGCCGACCTCCGTCACTTGCCCATCTCCGCATCTGTTTCGTCCAGTCCAACCGCCGTTGCCCTGTCACGCTCTCTGGTAAACGCCACATTTTCGCAGCTTGGGAAAAAGAATGGTAGCCAGACATGTTCTTGCCCAGTGAGTCATGTACTTGGATTTTACAGGGTTGTGCTACAATTCCAGATGAAAAGTTTCATGGTGGGCAATACGTATGTAAGTAAACGCGATGCAGTGGCCATCTTTTCGAGATGCGTGCCTGGTTTAAAATTCACCTGCGTACTCTCCGGCATAGCCGTACACTCTGGATGACTGGACTCTTGACATACAACTTGCCTGCAAGCACGAATTGTACGATGCGTCGTGTCTCCCTTCATGAATTCCTCTAGTTGCTCACGCGGCTTCGCCTTCAGGGATGGCTTTGTTCTCAATGTTGGCCGCGAACCATGGCAGCTCGAGCGGGTAACGGACTGCTTTAAAGCTGTCCGGTCGGCCAGCCCTTCCTTCTTCCTAGTTTTGAGCTTTGACATGAGGTGTTTACAACTCTCAGTCTCGATCATGTTTGAATGGCCACTCAACATTTCGCAGTTCCATTCCGTCAGAGTGCCCAGAGGATGTAGCACATCTAGTACAGTACGTGCGAGCCTTCGGAAATCATCCGAACATCTTCAGGTTGGACGGACGGGTTCTGGTGTCCACGTTCTCCGGAGAAAACGCACGCTTTGGTCAGCGATCTCTGGAGGAGGCGTGGAACTACGTGAAGTCCAGGTTAGAGGAGCATGCTCCGGTGAGTGGTTATTGCGAACTGCAGCTCGTTGGGGATTAAAGTTGTCGCCGAAGATACGTTTTGTTCCAGCTTTTTTCATCGATCCTGCTCGTTATCGCAATATGACTTGCTTAGACGGCGTTTTTCACGTCAGTGACTTTTTTTTCTCGCAGTGGCTTTCCATCGACGTATTTGGCCCCCGGTTTAGTGGAATGGTGGTTGGCCAGTACACCTCAATTTATCTTCTACTCCGCACGAACTCGAGTTCCCAGCTCTAGACTCCGATTTGCATCATATTTTGTCCTTGCCAAGACATGACATGACATATATGGCGGCTGTATCGCCTTGGTTTTTCACGGTATGCCAGTCGCTGCATTGGAGAAAGCTGTCGTTTATATCGAGCAACATTTTTATTGTGGATGATGGATTATGGATGATGGTGCTTGAATCTTCAGCACTACGGCCCTGATTCATGGAACAAAAACGTACGTTGTTTTAGCAACAGAAGTTCTCTATCAGCTCTCATGAACATCACAAAGTGGATATACCGCAGCGACAACTGGCTCTTTGTTAGAAGGTGGGAAGCCATTCTGAACATGCGCGAGCACATACCACTCGTTCAGGTCATTTCTTGGAACGGTATGTAATTTTTGTCGATGAAGCCCTGTCATTGAACGCACAAATCATCGTATCAATGTCTTGGCCAGATTATGGAGAGTCTCACTACATTGGACCCATCCATGGTGCTCAGCCTAACTCGCAGGCATGGGTCGATGGTTTCCCGCACGAGCCGTGGTTACACCTGAATAAGTATTTCGTGCGCGCTTTCAAGACTGGGGCCTATCCGGCAATAGAGGAGGATCAAATATTTATGTGGGCGCGCCCGCATCCGAAAGACGCTAACGCGCCGGACAGCGTTCCCCGCCCCAATAACTGGCAGCTAGTGAGTGATTTTCTCAATTGTCATGCATTTTCTGTATCCGTCGATACTGGTTATAACCCGCTTACGGTCTGCCGGTTTCGTTCGTACCATTCTGACAACTTCCGAAGACCGACGACGTATGCTGGGTCATCGTCCTTGCGAAAGCGCCTGCAAGGGTGATGTTAACTACCGGTACTTTTCACAAAAAGAATTCATTTCCTCACGAGCACAGGAAGTTCTTCCATGTCGATGCCGGACTGACTAAGCACTGGTTGCCGCTGACACCGGAGTGCGGTATGCGTGCGCTGATGATAAGGGAAGGGAACGTGGTCGCACGGTGCGATCCAGTTGACTTTCATTTTACCGCTACTCCTGCCGTGTATAATTTCAATGCATATGTAGCCATGTCGTGAGGCTGGTGGTTGAGTGTCCCACTAGCTTTGAGCAAACCGAAATGGGCAACGATTCACTGAATCCAGGCATAGCAAAAGGATTGAATGATACAGAAGCTAAGGTTCTGTAAGTTCGTTCATATAATTGACATTAGTGCGGATTTTTCTGACGGTGCAGTAAAGGGGACATAGACCGTGCTATGTAATAATAGTCTTTCATAAATTCGACACCGCGTCTTGGTCTATTACAAACGTGCCGACCCTATCCATTTGCTTGACATTGAGGACACAATCTTGCCTGTCGCCCGTATAGCCCGTCGCGCGCATCCACTTTTCAAGTGACATCACGTTCGGATGGACACTGTGAACCCAGTCCAGGTCGCGCTGGATAAGATCGTCCCGCCACTGTGCCCACCACGCGGTAAAATTCTGCTTCCTTGTCGTCACGCCCGGCACGCCGTCATCGCTGCGCGCAAGCGACAGTGAGGGTCCTTCCGGCCGGAAGTTCGCCCACCATTCATCTATCGTCTGGCGCACAAACACCGCTGGGCGGCCCGTCACACGTGTGTACGTCTCGACTAGGTAATCCCATCCCACAATGTCACTTGCGATGTGCAGGTCCTGTGCGGAGGTCTCTGCGCGGTGGTCAAACGTCCACCGCGCAAAAAAGCCTATGTCGTCGAGCGCGACCATGGGTACGTGTCCGTCATCAATGCTCGACGCGAAGACGACAGTTCCGTCTGGGCGGACGCGAATTGGGCCGAACATGGGCTGATGGTGTATAAGTTAGTCGGCCGGTAAGAAAAGCACCCCGGTTATCCAAAGGAGATATAGAAGTAATTGCCGGGAGACTAGGGTAAGGAATGAGCTATTATTACTCACGAACTGAAGCATCTCCATGTAAGGCGCGGTTGAAACGATGGACCACGACATCTCGTCGTCGCTTACTACTGATGGCTGAGCTTTGAGGTATTCGCCAAAACGACCTTTGGCGTTGTGGTGGTCGACGCTGTACTTGAGATCCCAGCCTCCGATCTGCGAGCCCAGCAATGTACGTGAGACGACAAAATGCACATTTCTCATTTCGTACCTTCAAAGAGTAATCCAGACCACTCAATACCCAGTGCCTCAACGACTTGATGCACTTCGCAATCTCAAAAATGCGTGTGGTAATATACACCTCCCGTATTGCTCCGACGACAAAAGTGTCGACGTTGACCCACACGCCGTAGCAGCCTTTCATTGCAGTTGCGATACTGTTGAAGTCCTCGAAATCGCCTGAAAACACGTCGCTCATCAACCCCCGCCATCCAGAATATATAAGTGGAAAGTTCCTTTACCTTGAAACAATTCAACGCCTTTCTTCGCCAACTCTTGTGCATGTTCGCTCTCTGCATTCCGTACGAGAGCGCGGAGGACATACGGTGATGGCGTGGTAGCAGAATGGCCCTTCAATAGGGCTGTGACGACCGCACGGCCTTGGGCACCAGTAGCACCCAACACAAGGATTCTTTTCTTATCTGAGGACATTGTAGCGACAAAGATGGTGTATGTGGGAAATGAGGTGATTGGGACTCGGCTTTTTAAGAGGCCTACCTTTATCTTTGACGTACCAGGGTGCGTCAGCGGCGTTTTGACGTGCGCAAGGGCGTGCAAGACACCACCGAGGGTGTCTTGTCGCGTCATTGTCAGGATTATTATGCACGCTGATTGCGAAATAATCCTCAGTGACCCAAGCCGTCAGCGGCTCCTTGGCTTGTCAGCCTAGAGGTCCTCTTCCGCACATGCGTGGTCCATTGCTCCTGATGCGCTACGCAATATCCTCACAGTCTAAAGCATGCGTCTCTCAAGACTATGGCATGGCCTTAGAGTCGACCGATCTCCGTCTCCAGTTAGTCTTGGGAGGCGCTAGGTGCATTCACGTTGCCAAGACCGATGTCGGTGTCTGCGAGACCGAAGGCTTATCAATGACGTATGCAAGACCTTTGGACATTGTCGCGCGCGGTGAGCAGCTGTCGAAGCCCGCGGAAGCGACTTTGCTTTCCACTTTAACTGTTGGGAAAACGGGTCCATCAGGAAAAACTGGATTTTGTAAACGAGCAGAACTATGTATAATAATCAGAAATGAGCGGAAAATGTGCTCAATTATATTCATT
This sequence comes from Fistulina hepatica ATCC 64428, assembly GCA_000934395.1. NCBI lineage: Eukaryota > Fungi > Basidiomycota > Agaricomycetes > Agaricales > Fistulinaceae > Fistulina > Fistulina hepatica. The sequence continues at coordinate 236,778 of KN882043.1, read as the reverse complement.
ATTAGTTTTAGCTACATTACCCATAACTACTTTGCCTCGGGGTTAAGAGCAGAATAATTTATCAAAAGTTCAAGATAAAACTTGCAAAATCTCCTTATATTTATTGATATTAGATCTTTAAATTTCGCAATTTAGTTCATATTCGAGTTAATTCCAGGTTCAAACATTGTTGATATTCAAAAGACACGGTACAATATCACAGATCACATCCATACACTACTCTGGAATATCAATGCCGGCAAGCATTTGCTCCGCCGTGGTTTCCATATCTGTATTCTTCGTCCTACAAACACAAGAATCAGATTAATTCGCACTGAAATCAATGTACTCACTTCAACTTATCATATATCACCGAGACAAGACCATGGTACCAAGCGGCATTTTTCATGCGCATCCGTGAAAGTGTCATGACATGGGCATCATAGATTGACGAATAGAAGTTGCCTGTAAACGCGATGACCTTTTGCTTTCCCTCCTTCCAATTGTTGAGGTTGGAATGAAGCTTACGACATACAAATTAGAACACAACCATGAAATTGACCAGATGACGTACAACAGTTGCAGCCAATGCAATCATTTCCTTAGGAATCTCTAGGTGCTCTTCATTGTCTTCTGGATCGAGGAAGTTCTTCGCGTACCGCGGGTTTCGACCAATGGCCTTACCGTCAGCAAAAAACGAAGCCATTATGTCCAACAACGGCTTGCAACTGTACGGTTGATCCTTAGAGAGCTTGACCCACGTCTAGACGCCATAAGTAAGCAAAACTCAATGAAACAACTCAAAAACGTACGTTCCCATTCCAACGACCAGGATGAATGTATTTATTCTCAGCTAAAAGGTTCGACACGCGCTCCTTACAATCCTCACCAACACCGAGCTGAAAAGCGGCGATGGCTGTTGCACCATGCTGATAGACAATACCACGAAATAGTGGAATGCGTGCTCCAACCTACAATAGAGATTAACATATAAAAGTCGTAACAAACAAAACCTCACAATTTTACCCAGTTGCTTGACGAAGTTGAGATCAACACTCAAACGGTGTTCAATCTCCTCACATTTGGCCTTATCGATGGGAATCTCCGGGTCATGAAGAGCAGCAACAAGAGCATCCCGCTGGTAAGGCACTTTCCTTCCATGCTCAGGAAAAGCATGAGAGAAAACAATGTCCGCTTCAACAGCGGCAATAGTGTAATCAAGCAAAATATTGATTTCGACACCCTGCTCACGCTTGCCAATGTCTGCTGCGCCACGAGGATTTGCAAGTCGAAGGAACTCGGGCCATTTCTGCTCATCCTCGTCGTTGACGATCTTACGACGACCCTTGAGTACATTGCTATCCACTGCTGAAGAGTCTGCCAAAGCATCATCGGATGTCCATTGCGGAACCTGAACGAAGCCGTTACTACTTCTCAAAATGATAATATACACAACTCCTTACCTCAGCCTTAACAGCTTCCTGGCGGCGAGATCGCTTTTTGGCAGGTGCAGCGACCGGGACGACATGACTCGATGGCACGGAATGAGTTTCCTCCTCGTGATCATCAGTATCGGCGTCAGCATCGACTTGACGATGTAAACGTTTTCGCGCAAGTGACTGTGGGGTATCAGTAACGTCAAAAAACAAATGACGACAGCATATGGTACCTTCTTGAGCTTTTGCTTGGTTGCAGCCGACTGCTGCAATGAGAACGCTTCTCGCTCTTCCTCAGACTGAAGAATGTGTCAAATCATAATATTTAGAAGACAGATATATGTACCTCTAGATCCAAAGCATCCGATTCAGATGTCGGAGGTGGTGCACTGGATTGACGAGACTTGGATGACGTGCGGTGAGCAGCTGATGCAGCTTCAACAGCCATCTCAAACTCTTCATCGGTAGCGACCTCATCATTACCTTCGCCAACATACTCCTCTGAAGATGTATCAGCCTGAGACATGTGGACACGCTAGTGTTGCATTCGACATCATTCCGTACATGAATTGAAGAAAATTGAACTTACCTCTGCGTCCAAAGCCGCTCGAATGGCCTTGTCATCCAAACCATTCAGGTCGTCGTCATCATTGGCGTCCAGTTCGTCAAGCTCGTCCTCTGTACGGTGATCTTCACCGCTACTGGGTGCATTGTCATCGTCGTACATGTCAATGGTGCTGATGTCAGGCACATGCGAGGCGTCCCCTCTCAGGTCCGCCGGGACCTTAGCCGTCAAAGTGGCGGAGTTCTTGGCCACCGTCTTCACAGCTAGAATATGGACGGTTTCTGTCAGCATAAAGCACAACAACTACGAGAAACATTACGTACCAGACTTCTTGCGGATACTTGTCTTTTCCGCAGTTTTGGGCGGTGGACGAACAGATGTTCCAATACTCTCCTCCTCATCTTTTGAGAATGCAGGGCGTGGAGGTCGTGATGGGCCTAAACAAATCAGTAAGTACAGATGCAAATGCAGCCATTCCACACATAGATGTACGTTTACGCTTGCCTGATTTATCAGTCAAAATCGGCCAGACTCACAGATGAAAGATTTGGACTCACTCGTTTGCTGAGTTTCTGCTGCCTTCATGGCCGCCCGCTGCTGCCGCAGTTCCGCCCGTTCATCGCGCTTCTTGTGACCGGTGGCACCTAACTCATCATAAACGCAAGAGTGAGTCATGAGGTAACACAGGCTTACCGTATATGACATCGCGTGTCTTCCGAGCAGCCTTCCGAGTAGCTGAAGTTGTGTGAGAAAAGTTCAGTCAACATGGAGTGACCTACGACGTTTCTGAGCCGGCCCCTCTGACTCCGACTGCTCTGTCATTGTTCTGTGGAAGTAGGATGCTCGGACAATGAGCGCAGATGGCCATGAAGGCTTCATATATACTGCTGTACTTTTCGGCTACTGCCGTGACCATCTGCGTCCGGCGGTGAGCAAGATCTGCTTCGGCACTATGAAAAAGCCATCGAGGCTGGGCTGAATGAGATGGAGGTCAGCCTGGGTGGTAAAAGCAGGAAATGACACAAGATTATCAAAAATTACCACGATACATGCTTTGTCTAGAACTTGCAGAAGCGCATGCCATGTTCCAGAACTAGAGACTGAGTAATCAAGTGCTACGCCGGTCGACTGACGCAACAGGTGCCTATTGAAGTGAGGAGTATCGAGTCGTACTAACTGTTGGACTCAGTGGTACAAACTTGTCGACATTGAATGGACATATCCTGAACTCATTGACGTTGAGGATGCGCACACCTGAAATTCGCCATCGTCAAACCTGCGCACCTCAAAGTCCATGCCTCGAACTCACCCTTGTCGAATTCACACACCTCGAATTCACCCCTATCAAGTCCACACACCTCGAGCTCGCCCATATCAAGTCCACAAACCTCGACCAGGCTGTCGTCATATTGAAGCCGATGGAGATGTTGCCCAGAGTCGGCTCGTACAAGTGTTGACGCAAGGCTGTGAGAGTCATCTTGCCGGACCCGGACGCGCTGACGATTGCAACACACTCCCCGTCGGCGATCTCGAGATTGACAGAGCTGAGATGAGAATTTGGATCAGTAAATGCAAGAACCTTAGTTCCGTAGAACAAGATCCTCTTTTTTTCGAGTGAGAGAGATAAAGCGGCAAAACTAACATGCTTATTTCGTCCTCCTTGATAATGTACCGGATGCCATAACCGCCTGGTTCGACGGGTCCGAACTCAAACAGACGCAATGCTGGATGGCCACAATTGGACGTCGACAAAATGGACGCGTTGAATTTCGTCCAACCTGAACTGACGTCCCGTTATTTTTACCGTTTCGGTCAATGCGTCGAGAAAGCTTACCTGGCTCGGTGAACAGTGCATACGTCCATGCAAGAATGCCTTGGTCATCGCAAGCTCGTACATGCACTCGGTTCAACCTGTATCCGAAGTATGAGATATGGAATGACATACCAAAAAATGGTAAAAAAATGGCTACCGTCAAGGCTGTATTACGAAGCTTGGAACGCCATCTGCACAAAGGCATCTGGCGAGAAGCCGTGAGCAGTGATGAACGGCTTGTCATATCCCGTAAGCTCAAGCGCCAGGCACTCGTGCTGACATATGGAATCCCCGAGGCGCGTTCCCCGAGGCGCGTTTCCACACGGCGCAACGCAGCGCACTGATGTCCCACATGAGCTGTTTCGGCACCGTGTCGAACCGAGAGGCGTCGTACGGACGGTCCTTCATCAGCACACTGAACAGAGAACCCATGCTCGGTATGGCGCAAGACTGAAAGGCGCACTGTTCATCGATGGACTGTTGCTGCTACTATCGAAGGCAGGAGATGGTGCATGAGGCGGCCGCGCAATGGGAGAGAGAATACCGCAGTTGGGAATGACGGGAGCACCCAGATCAACTAGAAACATAGACGACATAAGGCGGTCGGGGCGTGTGTAGGCCATTATGAAGTGTGCATACCTCTTTGTTGAGCGTGAACGCTGGAAGAGTAGGGGAACTGAGCAGAGACGAGCTGGCCTTGACGAGGGACGACGACAACACAGACGACGAACGGGCGAGGGATGATGCGACAGCAGTGGGGGCAAGTCTAGGAATAGGAGATACAAAGGAAGCGTTGGGCGATGAAGAGGAAAGCACAGTAGGCGATGTAAAAGTTGAAGGGAACGACATCGTGGCTGGGGAGGCATAGGCAGAACCTCCGTTCGAGATATACCCCGAGCTGGGGCGTGTCAGAGACAAGGCATCGGCGGGAGGTCTTGGCGACACTGACAACAGTGAGTTAGCGGTCGGAGTGGGCACATTCGTGAGCTTGTCAAAGTGCACTATCAATATCCGGCCGCTAAACTCAGAGCCATCAAAAAGCACGCGCGCACGCTCTGCATCGGCTTCCGTCGCAAACGCGACGGTACCAAATCCGCGTGAGCGGCCGTCCTGGCCAAGAGCCACATCCACACGTAAGATGGTCCCTCCAGATGTACGGAAAAGATCTTTCAAATCCTGCCATTGAATGTGGAAGGGAAGCTATACGGAAAACGTCAGTCATCCGGTAAAAAGCAGACATAGGGACAGGCGACTAACGTTGCCAACAAACAGGTTCTTCGAAACGGGTCCTGTACTCAGAGGTTGTCCGCCGCCGCCGTCATGAGCAAACAGGGAAGAATATAAACGATCGTAGTCTGATGCGATGTCGGACGGTCCGCTGGGATACTCGCCGTCAATAGAGATGCCCAGACGGTCAAGGCGGACCTCGAGAACACGGGAATGCCATGCAAAGCCATTAAACATGTCTATTGCGTGCCCTGCGTCTTCTGCAGACGCAAGCAGTACAGTACCGTATCTGCCGGTGACTAGAGATCAATGAATCATAATGTATTGCATGAATGCATGTATACCC